>LR738709.1:167150717-167212678 GCA_902687465.1 Secale cereale
CGGGGGGCGCCTGGGCCCCCCGAGCCCCGTCTGGTGCCCCCCTTCGGCATATATTTAGAGCGTCCTTCGAAACCCTCGGGACGGGAACTCTTTTTCGCGATCTCATCTCTGTTCCGCCGCCGCCGCCGCTTCCAAGATCGGGAGCACCAGGAGAACTCTTCCCGGCACCCTGCCGGAGGGGAGGATCACCATCGGGAGCTTCTCCACCACCATGGACGCCTCCCGTATGAGTTGTGAGTAGTCTCCCTTGGACCATGAGTCCATGACCAGTAGCTATGTGATGTTCTCCTCCCGTTCTTGTGCTTCACTAATTAGTCCTCGTGAGCTGCCCTACATGATCGAGGCACATATGTAATCCTTATGCTGTTGCAATGATGAGTTTGCTGGGATCCGATGGATTATGAGATTATGTTCAGATTGTGATTGAGTAATATATTTGATCTACCTCTTTTATATTTATGTTCATAAGTAATTCTTGCATGTTCTCCGTTGTTATTTATTGCTTTGGCCAAGTAATACGTAGTGACTCCAAGAGGGAACGTTATGCTTGATTGTGGGTTCATGCCCCTCGATGACTAGCTTGAGTGACAGAAACATGAGTCTAGGGGATGTGTTGTTGCCACAAGGGGGAAAACAATGGTGCTTGTGCCCGCGGGTGCAAGGATTGTTTACTTTACGCAAAGTTCTTTTAATGCTGTTGTCTGTTGCTTTAAGTTTACACTATGGGTGGGGCTCGCAACTTAATACCAGCGAGATGTTCTGGATAGATATCTCAAGGTGGATGATTAGTAGTAGATATTGATGGATTTCGGTCTACTTACTTTGGCGTACCGCCCATGCTTTGAACCTCAACCTTTCTTGCAATGTAGTCAGCATTGGTTTGCGTTCGTGGTCCTGTCAATTGCCCAGCTGTAATTCGTTTACCTCACATAGCTGTTTTATCATCTTTTGGGAGAGAGACATCACTAGTGAACATCATGAGACTCCGGTCCATATTACCATCATTGATCACATCCGCTATTTACTTTTCGCTTTTATTTACTATTGCAAACATTATCTATCACTACTATCATTTGCGTTTAATCCTTTGTGAACTACAAGGCCGGAGGGATTGACAACCTCTCTGTACTCGTTGGGAGCAAAGTTATTTGTATATGTGTGCAGGTCCACGTTGATTGCTAATATCTGGCGCCGTTAGCAGTTGACACCTACTTGTTGAACTTAGGAGTCTCTGGGGATTCGATCATTGGCATCTTTGCTAAGGGAAAAACTTCCACAACACTGCATCTCACACCTTCCACTTGGGGTAACCAACGAGGGGTTAGAGGCCCATCAATGGCACACCGAAAGATCTACTCGTAAAAAAGTGCATGCTATCGAAGAAATTAGTGTTTTGAGTGGGAAGATGGATGAACTTCTGAAATTGTTTGCTGCTAAGAGTGCTTCTTCTGATCCTAATGATATGCCTTTGTCCACTTTGATTGAGAATAACAATGAATCTTTGGATGTGAATTTTGTTGGTAGGAATAATTTTGGTAACAATGCTTATAGAGGTAATTTTAATCCTAGGCCTTTTTCTAGTAATTCCTCTAATAATTTTGGTAATTCCTACAACAACTCTTATGGAAAGATGCCTTCTGAATTTGAAACTAGTATTAAGGAGTTTATAATCTCGCAAAAGAATTTCAATGCTATGCTTGAAGAGAAATTGCTTAAAGTTGATGAATTGGCTAGAAGTGTGGATAGAATTACTCTTGATGTTGATTCTTTGAAACTTAGATCTATCCCACCTAAGCATGATATCAATGAGTCTCTCAAAGCCATGAGAATTTCCATTGATGAATGCAAATAAAGAACCGCTAGGATACGTGCTAAAAGAGAAGATTATATTAAATCGTGCTCTCTGGGTTATCGTGAAAATAAAGATGAAGATCTGAAAGTTATTCATGTGTATCCTATTAGATCCTTGTTTTCTAGTATTAATCTTGATGAGAATAGGATTGGAGATGATCCTGCTTTAAGGTGTCCCAATAATTCGGAGTTTTTAGATCTTGATGCTAAAATTGATAAAAGTGGGATTGAAGAGATTGCATAGTGATGAACCCACTACATTTGATTTCAAGGGGTTCAATTTTGATAATTGCTCTTTGATTGATTGTATTTCCTTGATGCAATCCGTGCTAAATTCTCCGCATGCTTATAGTCAAAATAAAGCTTTCACTAAACATATAGTTGATGCTTTGATGCAATCTTATGAAGAAAAATTTGAGTTGGAAGTTTCTATACCTAGAAAGCTTTATGATGAATGGGAACCTACTATCAAAATAAAAATAAAAGATCATGAATTCTATGCTTTGTGTGATTTGGGTGCTAGTGTTTCCACTATCCCAAAAACTTTGTGTGATTTGCTAGGGTTCCATGAGTTTGATGATTGCTCTTTAAATTTGCATCTTGAGGATTCCACTATTAAGATACCTATGGGAAGAATTAATGATGTTCATATTGTTGCCAATAGGAATTATGTGCCCGTAAATTTCGTTGTTCTGGATATAGATTGCAATCCTTCATGTCCTATTATTCTTGGTAGACCTTTCCTTAGAACGATTGGTGCAATCATTGATATGAAGGAAGGAAATATTATATTCCAATTTCCGTTAAGGAAAGGCATGGAACACTTTCCTAGAAAGAAAATCAAATTACCATATGAATCTATCATGAGAGCCACTTATGGATTGCCTTCCAAAGATGGCAATACCTAGATCTATCTTGTATCGTGCCTAGCTAGGGGCGTAAAACGATAGCGCTTGTTGGGAGGCAACCCAATTTTATGTTTTTTGCTTTTGTTGCTGTTAGGGAATAAATATTGCATCTCGCCTCTGATTAGATGTGTTTTCATGTTTTGTTTAGTGTTTGTGCCAAGTAGAACCTTTGGTAAGACTTGTGTGAAGTTTATTTGGTCTTGCTGTGAAAAATAGAATCGTTAGCGCTTGCTAAAGTAGTCTTCAGATTTTACTGGAGCATTCTTTTTAGTTGATTCTTTTTGCTTATGATTGGTAGACAAATTGCGCAAATTTACCAATTTAGTTTGAATTTGTTGGAGTTCCACAAGTAGGCGAACCCAGCAGATTACTACAGACTGTTCTATTTTTGACAGATTCTGTTTTTCGTGTGTTGTTTGCTTATTCCGATGCATCGATGAGCAATATTGAAGGATATGAACAGTAGAGAACTTAGAGTACAGTAGGTTTAACACCAATATAAACAATTAATGAATTCCTTGCTGTACCTTTGAGTGGTGGTTTGCTTTCTCTTACTAACGGAGCTCACGAGAATTTTTGTCTAAGTTTTGTGTTGTGAAGTTTTCAAGTTTTGAGTATTGCTTTGATGGACTATGGAACAAGGAGTAGCAAATGCCTAAGCTTGGGGATACCCATGGCACCCCAAGTAAATTCAATATAATCAAAATCCTAAGCTTGGGGATGCCCCGGGAAGGCATCCCCTCTTTCATCTTCATCCATCGGTAACTATACTTGGAGCTATATTTTTATTCGCAACATATTATGTGTTTTGCTTGGAGCGTCTTGTATAATTTGAGTATTTGCTTGTTAGTTTGCCACAATCATCCTTGCTGGACACACCTATTTGAGAGAGTTAAATATGCCCTAGAAATTGTTAGAACACTCTATATGCTTCACTTATATCTTTTGAGTTGAATAGTTTTTGCTCTAGTGCTTCACTTATATCTTTTAGAGCACGGTGGTGGTAATATTTTGTAGAAACTGTTGAACTCTCATGGTTCACTTAGATCTATTTGAGAGTCTATTAAAACAGCATGGTAAAGTGTTTAGGCTAAAGAAACTAGCTTCACATGATAGACATCCAATGTCAATGTAGCAGAAATTTTCACATCAAGTGCATTGAGTAGGAAGAGACGTTGGATGCTTGATAAATGTTTTGAGATATGAGGATAGTGATATTAGAGTCATGCTAGTGGAGTAATTATGAAATTCAGAAATATTTGTGTTAAGATTGGTGATTCCCGTAGCATGCACGTATGGTGAACCGTTGTGTAACTAAGTTAAAGCATGAGGTATTTGTAGAGTGTCAACCTTTGTGTGGAGGTCAGGGGCGCGCGATGGTTAACTCCTACCAACCTCCCCCCTAGGGGCATGCGTTGATTGCTTTGTTTTGATGACTCATAGATTTTTGCAGTAAGTATATGAGTTCTTATGACTAATGTTGAGTCCATCGATTATACGCACTCTCACCCTTCCACCATTTCTAGCCTCTCTTGTACCGCGCAACTTTTGCCGGTGCCATAAACCCAATATATATCCTTCCTCAAAACAGCCACCATATTGTTCCTCAAAACAGCCACCATACATACCTATCATGGCATTTCCATAGCCATTCTGAGATATATTGCCATGCAACTTTCCACCATTCCGTTTATATAACACGCATCATATTGTCATATTGCCATTGCATGATCATGTAGTTGACATCGTATTTGTGGCAAGGTCACCATGCATAATTTTATACATGTCACTCTTGTTTCATTGCACATACCGGTACACCGCCGGAGGCATTCATATAGAGTCATACTTTGTTGTTGTAGTATCGAGTTGTAATATTGTGTTGTAATGAAAGTGTGATGATCATCATTTATAGAGCATTGTCCCATGGGAGGAAAGGCTGAATCTATAAAGTCCCTCCGCAAAAAAAAAGAAAAAAAAAAGAAGAAAGGCTAAAGAAAAAAAGAAAGGCCCAAAAAAGGAAAAAAGAAAGAAAAGGAAAAAAGTGAAAATTGCTACTATCTTTTTCCACACTTGTGCTTCAAAGTAGCACCATGTTCTTCATTGTAGAGAGTCTCATGCTTAGTCACTTTGATATACTAGTGGGAATTTTCATTATAGAACTTGGCTTGTATATTCCAACGATGGGCTTCCTCAAATGCCCTAGGTCTTCGTGAGCAAGCAAGTTGGATGCACACCCACTAGTTTCTTTTGTTGAGCTTTCATTCATATTTAGCTCTAGTGCATCCATTGCATGGCAATCCCTACTCACTCACATTGATATCTATTGATGGGCATCTCCATAGCCCGTTGATACGCCTAGTCGATGTGAGACTATCTCCCTCTTTTTTGTCTTCTCCACAACCACCTCTATTCCACCCATAGTGCTATGTCCATGGCTCACGCTCATGTATTGCGTGAAAGTTGAAAGGTTTGAAAAGATAGAGCATGAAAACAAATGCTTGGCTGAAATCGGGGTTGTGCATGATATGAATATTTTTTGTGATAGCAAGGGAGCATAGCCAACACTATATGATTTTGTAGGGATAACTTTCTTTAGCCATAGTATTTTGAGAAGACGTGATTGCTTTGTTAGTATTGCTTGAAGTATTGTTATTTCTTATGTCAATATAGACTTTTATCTTGAATCCTTCAGATCTGAACATTCATGCCACAATTAAGAATTACATTGAAAAACTATATTGGTTAGCATTCCACATCAAAAAGTCTTTCTTTATCATTTACCTACTCGAGGACGAGCAGGAATTAAGCTTGGGGATGCTTGATACGTCTCCAACGTATCTATAATTTTTTATTGTTCCATGCTAGTATTTATGAAGTCTTAGATGTTTAATGGTCTTTACCATTCACTTTTATATCATTTTTGGGACTAACCTACTGACCCAAAGGCCCAGTCTAGATTGCTGTTTTTTGCCTATTTCAGGGTTTTGCAGAAAAGGAATATCAAACGGAGTCCAAACGGAATGAAACCTTCGTAGGAGATATTTTTGGAGGAAATCATGCGAGATAAACTTTGAGGCCAAGCCAGAGGACAGGGGACCCACCCTCGATGGTGGGGGTGCGCCCCCCTTCCCAGGGCGCACCCCCCTGCCTCGAGGGCAGGCCCGGTGGCCCCTGGTGCCCCTCTTCCTCCTATATATGCCTACGTACCCCAGAAACTCCAAAGGCAGAGAGAAAACCCTAATTCCACCGCCGTAGCTGCTGTTCCCGTGGAGATCCCATCTTGGAGCATGTTCCGGGAGGGGGATCCATCACGGAGGCCTTCATCATCATCATCATCGCCCTCACCATGAGTTGTGAGTAGTTTACCACAGACCTTCGGGTCCATAGCTAGTATCTAGATGGCTTCTTCTCTCTCTCCGGATCTCAATACAAAGTTCTCCTCGGTCTTCGAGGAGATCTATTTGATGTAATCTCTTTTTGCGGTGTGTTTGTCGAGATTCGATGAATTGTCAGTTTATGATCAAGGTTATCTATGAAAGATATTTGGTTCTTCTCTGCACCTTTTATGTGTGCTCATAATATCCTTGCAAGTCTCTTCGAATTATTGGTTTGGTTTGGCCTACTAGATCTATAGTTCTTGCAATGGGAGAAGTGCTTGGCTTTGGGTTCAATCTTGCGATGTCCATTCCCAGTGACAGTAGGGGCAGCAAGGCACGTATTGTATTGTTGCCATCGAGGAGAAAAAGATGAGGTTTTCGTCATATTGCTTAAGTTTATCCCTCTACATCATGTCATCTTGCTTAAGGCGTTACTCTGTTTGTATGAAATCAATACACTAGATGCATGCTGGATAGCGGTCGATGTGTGGAGTAATAGTAGTAGATGGAGGCAGGAGTTAGTCTACTTGTCTCGGACGTGATGCCTATATACAATGATCATGCCTAGATAGTGTCATAATTATTTGCTTTTCTATCAATTGCTCGACAGTAATTTGTTTACCCGCCGTAGAATACCGCTATCATGAGAGAAGCCACTAGAGAAAACTATGGCCCCCGGGTCTATCTCTATCATATTACTTTCCCGTCAACTAGCCAATTTCTGCCGCCGTTATTTATTTGCTTTCTTTACTTTATGTTTCTATACCAAAAATACCAAAAATATAAACTATCATCTCTATCAGATCTCACTATCGTAAGTGACCGTAAAGGGATTGACAACCCCTTATCGCGTTGGCTGCGAAGTTCTTATTTGTTTGTGCAGGTGCGAGGGACTGGCGCGTGGTCTTCTACTAGATTGATACCTTGGTTCTCAAAAACTGAGGGAAATAATTACGCTACTGTGCTGCATCTTTCTTTCCTCTTCGAGGGAATACAACGCAAGCTCAAGAGGTAGCAAGAAGCGGCCAGCTAGAGAGCGACAACAGTCATGAACATGCATTAAAATTAATCAACAATGAATGCAAGCATGAGTAGGATATAAATCACATGAACATAAATATCATGCAGGCTATGTTGATTTTGTTTCAACTACATGCGTGAACATGTGCCAAGTCAGACTACTTGAATCGTTCAAAGGAGGATACCACCCCATCATACCACATCACAACCATTTTCATATCATGTTGGCACGCAAGATAGACCATTTAAACTCTCAGCTAATTAAGCATGGCATAAGCAGCTATGATCTCTAATTATCATTGCAAGCTTGTTTCATTCATAACAAGCTGAATCAGGAATGATGAACTATCATATTTACAAAAACAAGAGAGGTCGAGTTCATACCAGCTTTTCTCATCTCAATTAGTTCATCATATATCATCCTTATTGCCTTTCACTCGCACGACCGAACAGTGTGGATAATAATAATAGTGCACGTGCATTGGACTAAGCTGGAATCTGCGAGTATTTAATACAAGAGAGAAGGCAAAGTAATATGGCTCAAGGTTAAATCAACAATAAATCATATGAGAGCCACTAAGCATTTTCAATCATGGTCTTCTACTCTTGACCCCCAAAGAAAAGAAAAGAAATTATTTACACGGGAAAGCTCCCAACAAGCAAAAGAAGAACAATAAATCTTTTTGGGTTTTCTTTTATTTACTACTACTACAAACATGGAAAGCAAACTAGCTAAAAGCTACAACTAATTAATTTTTTTGCTTTTCTTAAGGTTTTTCTAGCACACAAGAAAAAGACTAAGAAAAAGAAATGAAACTAAGCATGGATAGTACAATGAAAGAGTATGAGCACCAACAACTAGAATAAGTGTGTGAACATGAATATAATGTCGGTGAGAAACACGTACTCCCCCAAGCTTAGGCTTTTGGCCTAAGTTGGTCTATGGCTAGTATTTGTCTGACGGATATCCAAGGTTGTAGTTGGGGTTGTACTGAGATGCAGCAGCTATCGCCTGCTGAGCTACAGCTTGGCGACAGGCTGCTTCCATCATCTCATGATACTCATTTGCCTCCTCCCTGGTTATAGTATATCTCTCTTTTGCCTGAAAGTCAAACAAGGTAGGAGCAGGAAGAGCAATATGGACGGCATGACGCCTGTTACAGATTAGTCGATACTTGAGGGATTGTTCATCCCTCTCTATAAACCGGTGACTGACCATAGCATTGTAATCTAAATGAGCAGGCGGTAAAGGTTCATCATTTTCATGTATAGGCACACCAAGAAGGCGGGCTATGCGAGTGGCATAAATCCCACCAAATAAATCTCCGTACAAACCATTATGATGTAGCCTACGTGCAACAATGGCTCCCAAGTTATATTGTCTATCACCTAATACAGCACTCTTGAGAACACTAAGATCAGGGACACACATGTGGCAAGCCTCATCTTTACCGTTTATGCATCTACCACTATAGAGAGCAAAGTAATGAATAGCAGGAAAACAAATGCTCCCTATGGTAGCTTGTGTGATTTCTCTAGATTCCCCCACAATGATACTAGCAATGAAGTCTCTATATTCAGATTTGCGAGGATCACCCATACTGCCCCACTGCGGGAGCTTACAAGCATCATTAAAATCCTCTAAGTCCATGGTGTAAGATTTATCATAAAGGTCAAACAGGACAATGTGAGAATTACGTGAAGATGATAATTTAAACCTTCTCACAAAGGTATCAGTTAAGTAACGATATTGAGGGCACTTATCTTGTATGAAGCCCTAGAGGTCAGCGTTACGCACATATGCGTCAAATTCCTCCTTAATGCCAACCCGAACAATAAATTCTTTTGACGGCCATTCACAAGGCCGCACTTCAGCTTCCCTTGGTAGTTCATCGTCCGGCTCACGCATCGCGAGCCTTGATTCTTGCTTCCTAGAAGAACCACCTTGGAAGATTTTCCTATGCATTTTTCTGAAATTTTTAGTAACTCAAAATAAAAGTTAACCAAACTTAACAAGATTGATAGCAACAACTCCTATAAGTGCCTAGAGACTATATCATGCATTAGAACTACTTGGGACCAAAGAAATTTGACATGCAAGCTCAAGAACATGGTCACCACAGCAGCAAAAATTTGCAATGAATAAAGCACTAGAACAAAAACTAATTGGACCAACGGAGGAGTCACATACCAAGGAACAATCTCCCCAAACAGTTTTGTGAATGGAGCTTTGAGCAAGGAGATCGAAAATGGCAGCAAGATGAGCTAGAACTCGTGCTTGAGCTGGATAGTGATTTTTTTGGAGGAAGAAGAAGGGTATGTGTGCAGGAATAAGTGGATGGGGCCACGTAGGGCCCATGAGGCAGGGGGCGCGCCCTGTGAGGGTGGGCGCACCCTGGACCCACGCGGCCAGGTGCTGGCTCCCCTCGCTGTGTTTTCTGTGCCATATATTCTCAAGTATTCTAGAAAAAATCATATTTCATTTTCAGGGCATTTGGAGAACTTTTATTTTCGGGGTATTTTTTATGGGCATTGCTACGCGTCCGCCAGCCGATCTCTTTAAAAGATCGGCCCGGTCGTGAATCATCAGATCTCACGCCATCGAGTGACCGGGCGTCGTCCTTCCCATTGCAACAACGGTAATGTTGCGGAATTTTTTGAAACAAAGGTCGTGTTGCAGAAATTTTTGTAACAGAGGTCATGTTGTAGATTTTTTTCTGTAACAAGATACTTGTTGCATTTTTTTTTGCAACAAGATCTATGTTTCAGAAAAGCATCTCCAGCTCACAGTCGTGTCCGTCGCTGATTTTTTTGTAACAAAGGTCTTGTTATGGATTTTATTTTTTTGCAACAGCGGTCCTGTTGCAATTTTTTTCTATGACAAAGGTCTTGTTGCACAATTATTATTCGCAACAGAACTGATGTTACAGAACTGGATGATGGCCTTGCCATCGTCAATGGCAAGAAGAGGTCATCTTCTTCATCACTTGGTAGCAGCAAGCGCAGGCCATGAGCTCCGCCACATGGCGGTGAGGGAGGAGCGGTGCCGCCAGTCCACGTCTTCGCGCCGCCGGCGGCGAGCATGGGACCTCGACCAGATCACCTCGCCGCCATTCCTTCCTATAGTTTTCTCCGTCTATTCGCTTCTTGCCGCGGGAGCGCCGTTCGCCGCTGCCATCGCTGGTCCTCGGGATGAAGCTCGCTTCCAATGCCGTCGGACCTCGCCGAGCGGAGCCCCAACCTCTTGCCCTCTCGACACCTCGCCCGATCCGACTGAAATCCTCGCCGTCGTTCTGCTCCTAGTCGCATGAGTCTCCGCCCCCGCCGCTCCCGGACACCCCAGCCTCCTACACACACGCCATACTCGCTGGATCCGGCGAGATCCGGCTGGAATCCTCGCCGGTGTCGCCCTCCCAGCTGTGGATAACCAGACTATTGGAAATGCTATTTTCTGAAACAAGGCATGAGTTGCACAAACGCGGACACGGGGTTGCTCCAGACCGTCTGATCAGAAGCAATCCGACGGACACGAAGGCGACGGACGCTCGCATGCGATCTACCGGCTGAAGGTAAGCTTTTCCCATTTTTTATTGCACGGATAGGTCTAGAAACAGACAAAAAATACTATTTTTTCTTAATTTAATCTAATTAACAAAAAGTAAAAGGAGGATACAGAAGGTTGTGCTATCTAGATTCACCCATCTCATGCTCATCAAAAGTAATCCATTAACAAGGTTGATCAGGTCTTGTTAATAAACTCTTTCCGAGTAACATAAAACCGGAGAATTTTCGAATAACACTGGGTTACCTCAATAGTGATATGTATGTCCCCAACAGTAAGAATATCATATGTCTTCTTGATAGTAGGAAGAGGAAATTCAAAACCTCCAATAGTAATAGTTGAAATTTTTCCAATATAATTGATACTGTGGACCTGAAGTTGTTTCCTCGGAAAGTGTACCGTATGCTCATTACCATTGACATGAAAAGTGACATTGCCTTTGTTGCAATCAATAACAGCCCCTGCAGTATTCAAAAATGGTCTACCAAGGATAATAGACATACTATCATCCTCAGGAATATCAAGTATAACAAAGTCCGTTAGAATAGTAACATTTGCAACCACAACAGGCACATCCTCACAAATACCGACAGGTATAGCAGTTGATTTATTGGCCATTTGCAAAGATATTTCAGTAGGTGTCAACTTACTCAAGTCAAGTCTACAATATAAAGAGAGAGGGATAACACTAACACCAGCACCAAGATCACATAAAGCAGTTTTAACATTGTTTCCTTTAATGGAGCAAGGTATAGTAGGTACTCATGGATCTCCAAGTTTCTTAGGTATTCCACCCTCGAAACTGTAAGTGGCAAGCATGGTTGAAATTTCTACTTCAGGTATCTTTCTTTTGTTGGTAATAATATCTTTCATATACTTAGCATAAGGATTTGTTTTAAGCATATCAGTCAAACGCATATGCAAAAAGATAGGTCTAATCATTTCAGCAAAGTGCTCAAAATCCTCATCATCCTTTTTCTTGGATGGTTTCGGAGGAAAAGGCATGGGTTTCGGAACCCATGGTTCTCTTTCCCTACCGTGCTTCCTAGCAACAAAGTCTCTCTTATCATAACGTTGATTCTTTGATTGTGGGTTATCAAGATCAACATGTTCATTACCAGATTGTGTTTCAGCATCAAAGATAGAGATATCATTAGGATTCTCAGGTGTGTTACCTACAGGTTCACTAGAAGTATGCAAAGTCCTATCATTTTTCATTTTCTTCTTCTTAGAAGAACTAGGTGCATCCAAATTAGCTCTCTGGGAATCTTGCTCAATTCTCTTAGGATGGCCCTCAGGATACAAAGGTTCCTGAGTCATTTTACCACCTGTAGTTGCAACTCTAACAGCAAAGTCATTATTCTTACTATTTAATTCATTGAGCAAATCATTCTGAGCCTTAAGTACTTGTTCTACTTGAGTGGTAACCATAGAAGCATGTTTACTAATGAGTTTTAATTCACATTTAACTCTAGACATATAATCACTCAAGCGTTCAATCATATAAGCATTGCGTTGCAATTGTCTACCAACATAAGCATTGAAGTTTTCTTGTTTCACAGTAAAATTGTCAAACTCATCTAAGCATTGGCTAGCAGACTTATAACGAGGAATGTTACCTTCATCAAATCTATAAAGAGAATTTATCTTTACTACCTGTGTCGGGTTATCAAGACCATGTATTTCTTCAATAGGTGGTAAATTCTTAACATCTTCATCTTTAATACATTTTTCTTTCATAGATTTCTTTGCCTCTTGCATATCTTCGGGACTGAGAAATAGAACTCCCCTTTTCTTCGGAGTTGGCTTAGGGGATGGTTCAGGAAGTGTCCAATTATTTTCATTGGCCAGAATATTATTCAATAGTAATTCAGCTTGATCAACTGTTCTTTCCCTGAAAACACAACCAGCACAACTATCCAAGTGGTCTCTGGAAGCATCGGTTAGTCCATTATAAAAGACATCTACTATATCGTTCCTCTAAAGAGGATGATCAAGCAAAGCATTAAGTAATTGGAGAAGCCTCCCCCAAGCTTGTGGGAGACTCTCTTCTTCAATTTGCACAAAGTTATATATTTCCCGTAAGGCAGCTTGTTTCTTATGATTGGGAAAATATTTAGCAGAAAAGTAATACATCATATCCTGGCGACTACGCACACAACTAGGATCAAGAGAATTGAACCATGTCTTAGCATCACCCTTTAACGAGAAAGGAAATAACTTAAGGATATACTAATAATGAATCTTTTCATCGTTGGTAAACAGGGTGGCTATATCATTCAACTTAGTAAGATGTGCCACAACAGTTTCACATCATAGCCATGGATAGGATCAGATTCAACCAAAGTAATTAACTCGGGATCAACAGAGAAATCATAATCCTTATCAGTAACAAAGATAGGTGAAGTAGCAAAAGCAGGGTCATGTTTCATTCTAGCATTCAAAGACATTTCCTTTAGCTTAGCTAATAATTTCTTAACATCATATCTATCGTTGCAAGCAAGAAAGTCTCTAGCAGTTTCTTCATCCATAACATAACCCTCAGGAAAAACAGGCAATTCATATCTAGGGGGAGAAGCTTCATCATCACTTTCATAAATATTATCAGTTTCAATATTTGCATTCTCCCTAACCTTAGCAATTTGTTTATCTAGAAATTCACCTAGTGGCACAGTATTGTCAAGCATAGAAGTAGTTTCATCATACATAGAAGAAGTAGCATCGTCAAGAACATACGACATATCAGATTCAATAGCAGGAGTAGGTGTCACAAATTTACTCATAACAGAGGGTGAATCAAGTGCAGAGCTAGATGGAAGTTCCTTACCTCCCCTTGTAGTTGAGGGATAGATCTTGGTTTTTGAGTCCTTCAAATTCTTCATAGTGATCAACAGATATAAATCCCAAGTGACTTAGAGAATATAGCTATGCTCCCCGGTAACGGCGCCAGAAAATAGTCTTGATAACCCACAAGTGTAGGAGATCGCAACAGTTTTCGAGGGTAAAGTATTCAACCCAAATTTATTGATTTGACACAAGGGGAGCCAAAAAATACTCTTAAGTATTAGCAGCTGAGTTGTCAATTCAACCACACCTGGAAACTTAGTATCTGCAGCAAGGTAATTTAGTAGCAAGGTAATATGGAAATAGTGGTAACAGCAATAAAAGTAACGGTGGTGTTTTTGTAGTTTTTGTAACAGTAGAAGCGGAAAAGTAAATAAGCAACAAGCAACATGTGAATAGCTCGTAGGCATTGGATCGGTGATGGGGAATTATGTCGGATGCAATTCATCATGTAAAAGTTATAACCTAGGGTGACACAGAACTAGCTCCAGTTCATCAATGTAATGTAGGCATGTATTCCGAATGTAGTCATACGTGCTTATGGAAAAGAACTTGCATGACATATTTTGTCCTACCCTCCCGTCGCAGCGGGGTCCTAGTGGAAACTAAGGGATATAAAGGCCTCCTTTTAATAGAGTACCGGACCAAAGCATTAACACATAGTGAATACATGAACTCCTCAAACTACGGTCATCACCGAGAGTGGTCCCGATTATTGTCACTTCGGGGTTGCTGGATCATAACACATAGTAGGTGACTATTGACTTGCAACATAGGATCAAGAACACACATATATTCATGAAAACATAATAGGTTCAGATCTGAAATCATGGCACTCGGGCCCTAGTGACAAGCATTAAGCATAGCAAAGTCAGAGCAACATCAATCTTAGAACATAGTGGATACTAGGGATCAAACCCTTACAAAACTAACTCGATTACATGGTAAATCTCATCGAACCCATCACCGTCCAGCAAGCCTACGATGGGATTACTCATGCACGGCGGTGAGCATCATGGAATTGGTGATGGAGGAAGGTTGATGATGACGACGGGGACGATCTCCACTCTCCGGAGCCCCGAACGGACTCCAGATCAGCCCTCCCGTGAGAGATTAGGGCTTGGCGGCGGCTCCATATCACAAAACGCGATAATTCTTCCTCTCTGATTTTCTCTCCCCGAAAGTGAATATATGGAGTCCGGGGGTACATCGGTGGAGCATCATGGGGCCCACGAGGCAGGGGGCGTGCCCAGGGGGAGGGGGTGCACCCCCCACCCTCGTGGACAGGGTGTGGGCCCCCTGACGTAGATCTTTCCGCAGATATTTTTTATATTTTCCAAAACAATTCTCCGTGGATTTTCAGGTCATTCCGAGAACTTTATATTTCTACACAAAAACAACACCATGGCAATTCTGCTGAAAACAGTGTCAGTCCGGGTTAGCTCCATTCAAATCATGCAAGTTAGAGTCCAAAACAAGGGCAAACGTGTTTGGAAAAGTAGATACGTTGGAGACGTATCAGCTGTTCCCAAGGCTTGATGGAGACGTGACCAAAAAGCGGAGGTAAAAAGTGAACCTCGGTCAGAAGTGATGGTCCGAGGTACTCCATTTTGCATCATGCTTATATGTTGATATTTATTGCATTATGGGATGTTATTACACGTTTATATGTCACAATACTTATGCCTTTTCTCTCTTATTTTACAAGGATTACATGAAGAGGGAGAATGCCGGTAGCTGGAAAAGAGACAAACTCTGGAAACCTATTCTGCACAACTCAAAAAGCTCTGAAACTCCATAGGACACCGTTTCAGAAAATATAAAAAATATATGCCGAAAGAAGATCACAAGGGGGGCCACCACCTGTCCACAAGGGTGGGGGCGCCCCCCTCTGGGCGCGCCCCCTGCCTCATGGGCCCCCCGATGCCCCCCCAATGCCCATCTTCTCCTATATGAGGTGTTTTGACCTGGAAAAAATCATAAGGAGGCTTTCGGGACCAAACGCCGCCGTCTCGAGGCGGAACCTTGGCGGAAACGAATCTAGGGCTCCGGCAAAGCTGTTCAGCCGGGGATACTTCCCTCCGGGAGGGGGAAATCGTCACCGCCGTCATCACCAACAACTCTCCCATCTTGGGGAGGACTATCTTCATCAACATATTCACCAGCACCATCTCCTCTCAAACCCTAGTTCATCTCTTGTATCCAATCTTTGTACCCAAACCTCACATTAGTACCCGTGGGTTGCTAGTAGTGTTGATTACTCCTTGTAGTTGATGCTAGTTGGTTTATTTGGTGGAAGATCATATGTTCAGATCCATTATGCATATTAATACCCCTCTGATCATGAACAATATTGTGTCTTGTGAGTAGTTACTTTTGTTCCTGGGGACATGGGAGCAGTCTTGCTATAAGTTGTCATGTGAATTTGGTATTCGTTCGATATTTTGATGAGATGTATGTTGTCTCTCCTCTAGTGGTGTCATGTGAACGTCAACTAAATGACACTTTACCATTATTTGGGCCTAGAGGAAGGCATTCGGAAGTAATAAGTAGATGATGGGTTGCTAGCGTGACAGAAGCTTAAACCCTAGTTTATGCGTTGCTTCATAAGGGGCTGATTTGGATCCACTTGTTTCATGCTATGGTTAGGTTTACCTTAATACTTCTTTTGTAGTTGAGTATGCTTGCAATAGAGGTTAATCTTAAGTGGGAGGCTTGTCCAAGTAAGGACCGCACCGAAGCACCGGTCCACCCACATACCAAATTATCAAAGTACCGAACGCGAATCAGATGATCATGATGAAAACTAGCTTGACGGTAATTCCCATGTGTCCTCGGGAGCGCTTTCCTTCGTATGAGAGTTTGTCCAGGCTTGTCCTTTGTTACAAAAAGGATTGGGCCATCTTGCTGCACCTTATTTACTTTTACAATTTGTCACTTGCTACCAATTACATTATCACAAAACTATTTGTTACCTATAATTTCAGTGCTTGCAGAAAATACCTTACTGACAACTGCCTATCATTTCCTTCTGCTCCTCGTGGGTTCGACACTATTACTTATCGAAAGGACTACGATAGATCCCTTACACTTGTGTGTCATCAACTATTCTAGATACATACAGCTGTGTAAGTTGATGTGCTTGATATGTGGTTCTAATCGGGATAAAGTGAGCTACCTTGGTTAAGGTGTCCACTATGACCCAAATTGCATCATTGCCTCGCTGTGTCTTAAGTAGCCATGTGATGAAATCCATGCAGACGTCATCCCATTTCCATTGTGAGACTGGCAGCGGTTGGAGAAGTCTGGCTGGCTACTGATGCTCTGCCTTCACCTTGTTGCATATGTCGCAACAGGCCACAAAATAGGCAATGTCTTTCTTCATTCCATCCCACCAGAATATTTGTCGAAGGTCTTCATACATTTTTGTACCTCCGGGGTGAATGGAATACGAAGATTCGTGTGCTTCTGACAGGATTTTCTGCTTTAAATCCGCCTAATTGGGTACACAAATCCTTCCACGGAATCGGAGAGGTACGAAATTGATCCTTTGAGAAATCTGAGGCATGTCCTGGTACCATATTCTTGGCATGTTTTTGCAGGATGGTGTCAGCTGGTTGGGCCTTGCGGATCTCTTCCTCAAGTGTGGGGGCAACTTCCAAAATATTAGCAAGGCCAGCATCAACTATGACCAGGTTAAGTTGAGCAATCTCCTCTTGAAGTTTAGGGGCAAGGATTTCAATATGACATTTAGGCTGACCGGCTTTTGACTGAGTGCATCCGCAACCACGTTGGCCTTACCCGGGTGGTAATTTATTCCAAGATCACAATCCTTGACTAACTCAAGCCATCTTCGTTGACAGAGATTTAAATCTGGCTGAGTAAATATATATTTGAGACTTTTGTGATCGGTAAAAATTTGCCACCTCTTCCCTATGAGGTAGTGTCTCCATATTTTTAGAGCATGAACCAGTGCGGCCAATTCCAGATCATGAGTAGGGTAATTTCGCTCGTGGGGTTGTAGCAATCGTGATGCATACGCTACTACCTTGTCGTCTTGCATAAGTACGCATCCAAGTCCTTGTTTGGAGGCGTCACAGTAGACATCAAAATTGCGGTAGATATCTGGAAGAGTTAACACAGGTGCGGTCGTGAGCCGTTTCTTTAGCTCATTGAAACTTTTCTCATAGTCCTAGGTCCATTCAAACTTATTATCCTTTTTGAGCAGCTCCGTCATGGGTTTAGCAATCTTGGAAAACCCTTCAATGAAATGACGGTAATATCCGGCTAGTCCAAGAAAACTCTGGATCTGTGAGATGGTTGTGGGTGGCAACCAATCGAGCGTATCATTTGCTTTGCTCGAGTCCATGGCTATATTTTTGGCAGATAGCACATGTCCAAGAAATCCAACTTGCTTGAGCCAAAACTCACATTTACTGAATTTGGCGTATAGCTGATGGTCGCAGAGTCATTGTAGCACTGCTCGGAGGTGTTCTTTGTGATCTTCTTGACTTCTGTGCGTATATAAGTATGTCATTGATAAAGACTACCACAAACTTATCGAGGAAGTCCATGAATACTTTGTTCATCATATGCATGAAGAAAGCAGGGGCATTGGTGAGACCAAAGGACATAACTGTATATTCATAAAGACTGTATCGAGTGGTGAATGCGGTCTTAGGAATATCTTCCTTTTTAATCTTGAGTTGATGATATCCTGTCTGTAAATCAATCTTGGAGAATACCTTAACCTCACTAAGCTGATCAAACAAGTCATCAATCCTTGGCAGCGGATATTTATTTTTTATGGTGACATCATTCAGCTGACGGTAATCCACACACATGCGGAGGCTGCCATCCTTCTTGTCCACGAAGATAGCAGGTGATCCCCATGGGAAGAGCTGGGACGGATATATCCTTTCTGGAGCATTTCATCAAGCTGTTTCTTTAGCTCCACTAATTCTGATGAGGGCATCCGATAATATTTCTTGTATAATGGTGCGGTTCCAGGCACAAGATCTATTGCAAACTCAAGCTCTCGATCTAGTGGCATGCCTGGCAGTTCTTCTAGAAATACATCAGGAAACTCACTGACCACAGGAATTAATTCCAACTCAGCCACAGCGGTGAAGACCATTTCTTTCTTGGGTATGCTTCTAAGAGCATAGAATTTGGTAGTCTGCCCCTTCTGGCTGGTCAAAGTGACTTCCCGGGTCGCACAATTTACTCATACTTGATATTGGGTCAACCAATTCATACCCAAGATAACATCCAACTTTATAGACTCAATGATTATCAAGGAAGTTGGAAAACAAATTCTGTTGATATTGATTTCCAGATTACGGCAGACCAGATTGCTCTTGATTAAGGATCCCGGGGTTTGTACCAGCATATTCTTGCCCAAAAGTGAACAAGGAAATTTGCTTTGGGCAACAAAACTCCGAGAAAAAAAAGAGTGGGAAGCCCCATAGTCAAATAAAATTACGGCAGGTATGCTATTAACAGAAAACATACCAATGACGACTTCGGGGTTCTCTTGGGCTTCATCTACACAGAGGTGATGAACGTGCCCAGTGATGTTTTGCTGGTTCGGGCATGACTCCATAACATTGACTTGTGGCCTAATTAGTGCACTTGCCTTGCTGTTCTTGGGACACTATCTGGCATAATGTCCGTTTTGCCCACAACTGAAGCAAGAACTGTTGCGCTGGTGCTCCTCGTGCACTGGGTTGGTCACGACATTCTTGACTTGGGTGATGATCTTGTTAACATTCTGTTGCCAATTGGGCTTGTATTCCACCTGAGTCTGCTGCCAGGTACGAGCCTTTTGCATTGGTTGCCCTTCCTTCCTTGGCTCAAACTTGCGCTTGTGATCGTTATTAGTAGGCCTATTGTCCGATACGAGCTTGTGCTCCCTTTCAACAATGAAATCATTGTTCACCAGAGTTTGGAAGTCTGGGAAATCAAACATACTGAGGGTACACCGGAGTTGCAGGTTTAATCCCCCAAGAAATCTGTCAATCTTTCTTTCTTCGGTGGCCACGTCATATAGGGAGTAACAGGCCAGATGATTGTATTTTTGCAAATATTCACCCACAGACTGATTTCCTTGGAGGAGTGCAAGAAATTCACACTTCTTAGCCTTCATAATTCCAGTAGGGATACGATATTCCCGGAACTGCTCCTTGAATTTTGACCAGGTGATTTCTTCATTAGTAGGCCACATGGCTTTTGCATTTTCCCACCATATGGCAGCAGCGCGTTCAAGATAATGAGTTGCAAATGGAACTTTATCTTATTCAGTACGAGCAATCTCAAGTTTCCTTTCAATGGTTCGTAACCAATCGGCTGCATGCAAGGGGTCTATAACCTGACTGAAACTGGAAGGCTTGGTCCGCTGAAAATCTAACAGCTTGGAATGATGACCGTTCTGATTTCCACTCTGTCCAACCACAGCTAGAACACTTCTTAATATTTCAATCAGATCATTATTCCTCTTCTCCTCAAACATACGCAGAATTTGCTCGGTGGTAGGAGGATTTGGCGGTGCAGGTGGTGGTATGTACGGCTCGGGAGAGTGTCTTGCTTGTTGTGCGGAACGACAAACAGGAACATCCTCATGAGCGCTCCTACTGCTGCCTCCCCGCGCCATCCTATTGTGGATTTTTCCCAAGACAACGCAACCGAGATGAGAAACATTCAAAAGGGAAATTGGGGAAAAGCCAGCAACATATCCCGAGAGAAAACGAAATAACGAAGAAAATACGGCGAATAAAAGAAATAGAGTTTCAACATAATTATACATAGACTTATACATGAAAGGTAAACAACACGCCAGGTTCAACTACTCTCATACAGGAAATGAAACGTCATGACTCGTACCACTACATCCGTATACCATCTTGACGATTATGAATACTTAGAAGCTCTACTGATCTACTAGTGCTACGGGGTCCTCTCCTGAAGCGGACTCAGATCCTGAACTGACGAGGTTAACAGAAACCTTCGGGTTAAAGGTAACACGATGGCGCTGCCTCCAGGGCTCTCCCTCCGGGGCAGGTGTAGGGTGAAGTATCGGGGTTACAGGAGTAGTGAGAAGTGAAACCCACTCAGCAGGAGCACTAAGAGGATTCATGGTCGAGGCACCCGAGCTACTCGGAGGAGTAACCGGTGAAATAGGGGAACTAGAACTGGCTGGAGTATAAGGAGTAAATCCCATAGATGCTGGAACAGTGACAGATCTAGTAGTGACTAAAGCTGTACGAGCACGAGTCAGCTCTCGAGCCAGCTCGTGGATCAGAAGATAGGTAGCAATGATATAACGGGAAAGGTGGCTAGCAACACTATCAGACTCCGGATCAATGATAGGGAAACGGACACGACCGTTGTCGTGTAGAGAAGGATAGTAATAGAAACCTGGGTGGTTCTGCATCCGGACCTCGTTATAACGAAGCTCGACAAGGACCTCGAATCCAGCAAACTGAACAGCCTGAGAAGTGGTAGAAGCGTAACCGCTCCGAGAGGTACGAGTGTAAGTGCTGGAAGCAGAACTAGTGCGCAAAGTAGCCACCGCCTGATACTCATACACTGAGTCTGCTAGACGCTCCCGGTATACATGATTGACTGGGTCGTCTCCAAGAGGGTACAGCCGACACCACACGTTACGAAGGAGGTGCGACGACATGTACGGCATCAGCTGCAACTAGCACGGATATGGCACCGGAGCCATCTACACTCACAACCATTAGTAGGTTAGCATAAAAATAAAACAAGTGCATGCAATGCAACAACCAGCTACAAATGCAACCGGCACTCAACTTAAACTCGTATATAACGTCCAGTTAACACGTCGTAGTCTAGCGTGGCCTACAGTCAGCGCGGCTCTGATACCAAGTGTTGTGGCACCCCGGCTCAGAGCAACCGGTTTACCATGCATTGCCAGCCCAGAGACCATGTCTTCTAGCAACACACAACATCTTGGTACAGAAAACAACCGCTTTATTGATGCTAGCGGATCATAGTGTCAGTACCCCGATCCTAAGTCACACCGATCTAGCTGTAACACGTCATATCACTTTGCGGCCTCACGCACGGTATCCCCACGGGTGCCACCTAACCTGGCCCGGGACCGTTTGCGCATTTTGGCACACGTATATGACAGTCTCGCTAGCATCCATATGACAGAGAACCCGGGCCAACATGGCTAGTTATAAACCAAAAGTGGCACTAAATTACAGAGACAGGCATTCATGACCCAGCAACGAACGTGTCGGTCATCAACGTATGAACCCAAGTCGTAGCAAGCTACATGGACTTAAAGGAACAACGTGTGACATTTCCCCTAAGGGACAGACACAGGAATGAAGAAGGACACATGCCGACCAGCCTACGTGTTCCGAGCAGTAGCAAGCTACCAAGGCTCATTGGAAGCACAAGGAGGCATTTCCCTGTAAGATAGACTACCAAAGGAAAACAACTAGGTGTCGGATCCCACACATACCAAGCATTTCAATCATACACACAATATGCTCAATATGTGCAAATACAACATTGCATCACAACAGAACTCTATGACTCAAAGTACTTTATTTAAGAGGCTCCAAGAGCCATACATAACATATCCATACATGTAGGGGTCACATCACCCAACACTCAAGTCATACAGTCATACAAGCACAAGCGGAAGCTAACATGTCTGAGTACAGACAACTTGGAAAATAAAACAGGCTTGGTGTAGCCTGACTATCTACAAGGCCCTTCACAAGCTCCAGATCTCCGTATGGGTAGCAAGCTACTCGTCAACGTCAACGTCTATGTAGAACCCATCATAAGGGGTAGGGTTCTCCTCTGCAACAGTTATTAAGCAAACATGAGTACAAAGGTACTCAGCAAGTCTTACAACAGAACCTATCATACATGCAACATTATCAACAGGGGTAGTGGAGTTCATAGCAGAAAGCCAGCTTTGACTCTTGGCTAACCTATACTACAACTCTCAACAGATTGCAAGATATTACTACGTACACGAGTCCTCTACTCACCACAACAATACACCACCGAGGATCCTCTTCCGTCATCCTACGGAAAGGCCATCCACAGCACTCACATTTGTCTTGAGGCTTTTAGTAGTATCCATCAACTTGTCTATGAACTGTAAGAGTAATCAAGTAGTCCGTACCGCGAACAACGGCTATTCGAATAGATTGGTAACCCTGCAGGGGTGTACTTCTTCACACACGCTTCCACCACTTATCGTCGTTTACTCGACATGTACTCGGCAACCTTCAAGCGGAAGCCCAGCGAGGGTGTCGGCCACGACCTGACTAACTACACAAGTCTCTCGTCCAGGTTTATCGCCTATTTGGGTTCCATCCGTGGGGAGATCCGGCCGGGGTGTCGCTCACGGCCCCAAATGATGTGTACAGGGTTCCCGAGTCACCAAACAGGCAACCGGTACACCGTGCCACGTACCTGTCGCATCACAGCCCACCCCGAGGGTCAGCGCTGTGCACGACCACCAGTAAACTACAAACACCAGAAACTAATTGCAACTCCTGGACAGAGATCAAGGGTAATTAATAAGTCGAGAGGGTCAATTAAGGATCCCAATGTGTGGTAGTAGCTGAAACTTGAACCACACATACAGATCTCGGGTCCTATGGACGGTTCCAATGAAACAACCCACCACGTACTCCTACATGGCCTTTCATCGATACCTTTACCAAACATGTTCCACACTTCCTTCTCTTTACCGGTATGATCATTTCACTTTGATCCATCACCCAGATGAATCAGACCTGACACAACTCTAAGCATAGCAGGCAACATAAACAAATACCATGGTGGATCACACATCATAGTGGGCTTCAACTATTTACTGTGGCAATGACAGGTCATGCAAGGTATTAGGGTTCAACTACCGCAGCAAGTAGCAGTTCACACGATGTTGCCTTAATGCAGTAAAAGAGAGCAGGAGCCAGAAGATGGGTTTGTATCGGAATGATCAATGATTGCTTGCCTGACAGAGTGGTTGTTGGGTACTGCTCTTCAGCTGGATACGCAGAAGTATCCTCGGGAGCAGGACCTAACACGGAGAATATCGGCGATACAATCAATAAGCAAACAAATGCAACAATATGATGCATGCTCATGATATGGCAAGATGCATGTGTTTTGGGCTAATGCAACTATAAACAGAAGGGTTTGAGCCCATTTGAATCAAAGATTCAAATTGAAACCCAAACTATTATTTATTTAAGTGCATTATCATGTTTTAATGTGAACAGCAAGGTTAACTTGCTCAAACATTCATGAAACCAGTGCCATTGGAAAGATTGGATTTTTCTGATCAATTTTCATATATAAATCTTTTCCATGTGAGCTACTCTTGAATTTATATGATTTTTTTGAAGTTTTAAGCATTTTCTGGAATTTCCTGAATTGTTTTTAAATCAAATAATCCCAGAAAATCCTTTACTGCGTCAGCATGACATCATGCTGACGTCAGCCAGTCAACAGGGCGGCCTAGGTCAAACCTGACCAGTGGGACCCACTGGTCAGTGTCACAGTTAGTTAACTTACTAATTAAAACTAGATTAGACACTAACCTAGGTTTGACTAACAGGCAGGGCCCACATGTCAGTGACCCAAGGGGGTCAAACGGGGCTAACTCGCCGGCGTTTAGCCGCCGGCGAGGCCAAACGCGGAGGTGAGGTGCGGGATTTGTGCTCCGGCTGCCAAAACGACGGCGGAGCACGCCTACGGGCAGCTGGGAGTGAGCCGCGTCGAGTGGTGGTGGTGGCTGGCCTCGGGGTCGCCGGAAACGACGCCGGCGACGAATCCAGCGGCTGCCGGAGTTCGGGCGAGGTCGAACTCGTCGGTACGGTGCTCGTAGAGGTGCGTGGAGTGATCCTACAGCACCTACATATGCTAATGAAGCTGGTGGGCACGATGGCTGGGCCGTTGGATGGCCGGAGCCTCGTCGGCGACGAGCTCCGTGGCGGCGCGTGCAGGTGAGCCTCGTGCGGTGCGTTCAGTGCAGGAGAGAACTAACGGAGAGGGGGAGGACGGAGCTGAGATCACGGCGGTTGCAGTAAACGTCGAGGCGGGCTCGGGGACGGTCGAAGCTGAGCGGGGGCGGCGATGGGGATCTCTGCGACAGGAGTTGGGGAAGACGGGGTCGGGGGCGACACCAGAGCGGGCGAGCGCTCGGGGCTCAGCCTGCTCGACGTAGTCGATGACGACGAAGCGGACGGCACGGTGATGGATCTCAAGGACAGCGGTGGACGCGGCTATCACGACGGCGCGAGCGCGGCGGCGTCGGCCATGGTGCGGGGAAGGCGAGGGAGAGGAGCTGGGGAGGAGTGGACGTGTCAGCGAGCTCGGGGAAAGAGTGGGTGGTCGATCCCGCCCACCAGAGCGGCGAGGGGAGGAAGCAGGGCGGCGGGCGGCTGCGTGGCGTGCGCTGCGGCCGCCGTCGAGCACCTGCCTGTCTGCCTGGCCGAGCCAAGCAACTCGCTGGAGCGGTGGCTGGGCTGGGCCGGCAGGTGGGCCTGTTAGGCGCCAGGTAAGTTTCTCTCTCTCTTCTCTCTTTTCTATTTCTTTCTGTTTCATTTCTTTTACAACTTTGTTGAATTAATAAAAATGCCAGAACATTTTTATAGCTCATAAAACTAGTCATGCCCACTGTATATAATATGAACAGCATGGAACATTTTAGTTTATGATTATTTGGGCACACAAAATGTTTTATAGCATTTAAATGCCCAAATGCAAATACCATATGAATTAATCCAGAGACCTTGGATGCCCTAGAAAATTGTGCACCATTTTTGGCAGCGGTTTAAGACCAAGGCAGAAATGATGAACATTTTTTAAGGGCATTTTGGGTACATTGGAAAAGATTTTATTAAACCCTAGTTGTTAGAAGAGGGGTGTTGGGGTTTCTGTCATTCCCATTTCAAGTTTCTTTGAAAAGTAAACATGATGCACACTCTAGCTAGTCCTAATGCAAGCACTGACTAGGGATGTGATAACTCACCCCCACTCAAAAGAATTGCGTCCCGAGATTCGGGTTCCTCCGGAAAGAGGGTGGGGTACCCAAGTTGAAGAAGATCCTCCCTTTCCCAAGTAGCTTCACTCTCGGAATGATGTGACCATTGAACCTTGAGAAACTTGATATTGTGACATCGAGTGGTACGCTCAGTTTGATCAAGAATACGAATGGGGTATTCTCGATATGTGAGATTGTCCTGGAGATCAAGCGTTTCGTGGTCCACTCCGCAGATAGGATCCGAGAAGCAACGCCTGAGTTGAGATACGTGGAAGACATCATGAATTCTGGAAAGGTGCGGAGGTAGTTCCAATTGGTAGGCAACTTCTCCTCGTTTGGCAAGAATGTGAAAAGGACCGATGTAACGAGGGGCCAATTTGCCTTTGATACCGAAGCGATGGGTTCCCTTAAGAGGAGTAACCCGAAGGTAAGCCTTATTGCCGACTTCAAAAGTCACAGCCTTATGATGACTATCATATTGGCTCTTCTGGCGAGACTGGGCTGTTTTCAATTTCTCACGAACGATGCGAACCTGCTCTTCTGCTTCCTGGATCATATCCTGACCAAAGAATTGTCTTTCCCCGGTTTCTGACCAGTTAAGAGGTGTTCGACATCTTCGTCCATATAGAACTTCGAAGGGAGCCTTGCCCAAGCTGGCTTGATAACTATTGTTATAAGCGAATTCGGCAAATGGAAGACACTTCTCCCAGTCCATACGAAAGAGATGACAGAGGCTCGAAGCATATCTTCCAGAATTTGATTGACTCGTTCCACTTGACCACTTGACTGAGGATGGAAGGCGGTGCTGAAAGAGAGATGAGTCCCCATAGCATTCTGGAAACTTTCCCAGAATCGTGAAGTGAAAAGACTTCCACGGTCTAAGTTAATCTCCAACGGCACACCATGAAGTGATACTATCCGAGAGATATATAAGTCTGCTAGCTAGCTAGCGGTTATACTCTCTCAAACAGGTAGGAAGTGGGCTACTTTGGAGAGGCGGTCGATAACGACGAAGATAGCATTATTCCCTTTCCTGGTCCTGGGAAACCCGGTAATGAAGTCCATACCGATCTTGTCCCATTTCCATTCAGGAATAGCTAAAGGTTGAAGGGTGCCAGCAGGCCGTTGATGCTCTGCTTTAACTCGACGACAAACATCGCAGTTAGCAATAAATTGAGCGATTTCTCTCTTCATCCTAGTCCACCAGAACCTCTGACGTAGGTCCTAATACATTTTGGTACTACCGGGATGAATCGTGAGAGGAGATTCATGAGCCTCCTTAAGAATCATCTGTCGTATTTGTTGTTTCTTGGGTACCACCAAGCGGTTCTCGAAGTACACAACACCTCGATCATCCATAGAGAAACTTTTAGCAACTCCGCTAGCAATGTTCTCCTTGATCCGAGATATACCTCTATCATACCGCTGGGCAGCTATGATTTGATCCGTAAGGGTAGGTTTCGCCACCAAGGTGGAAAGGAATCCTCGAGGAACAATGTGAAGGTTAAGCTTACGAAATTCCTCGTGGAGAAGTGGTTGCCCTTGTTGTAACATCAAGTTGTTACAATAAGACTTACGACTTAGTGCGTCGGCCATGACATTGGCCTTCCCAGGGGTGTAAGTGATTCCTAAGTCGTAATCTGTGAGCAACTCAACCCAACGTCTTTGCCTGAGATTTAGATCCGGTTGGGTGAAGATGTATTTCAGACTTTGGTGATCAGTGAAGATTTCACAGCGATTACCAAGAAGGTAATGTCGCCATGTTTTGAGTGCGTGAACTACAGCTGCAAGCTCTAGATCATGTGTAGGATAGTTATCCTCATGTGGATGCAACTGTCGAGATGCGTATGTGATCACTTGACGATCTTGCATGAGTATGCAACCTAGTCCTTGTCGCGAGGCGTCGCGGTACATAATAAAATCCTTGGAAAAGTCTGGTGGTACCAGTACGGGTGCAGATGTCAGGCGTCTTTTCAGTTCCTGAAAGCTGGACTTGCATTGTGGGGTCCACTCAAACTTTTTATCTTTCTTGAGGAGTTCAGTTAGGGGTTTAGCAAACTTGGAGAAATTCTCGACAGAGCGTCGGCAATACCTCGCTAAGCCAAGGAAACTCCTAACTTGCTTGACCAATTCAGGGGGAGTCCAATCAAGGACGGCTTGAACTCGCTCGGGATTGACAGCAATACCCTTGCCAGAGATCACATGACCTAGATAGGTCACTTCTGGCAACCAGAATTCACATTTAGAGAATTTGGCATAAAGGCGGTGCTCTCGAAGTTTCGTCAATACCAGCCTTAGATGCTCGACATGATCTTCCTTGTTCTTGGAGTAAATGAGTATATCATCGAGGTATACCACGACGAATTTATCCAAATACTCCATGAATATAGAATTCATTAGCAGGGAGAAGGTGGCTGGGGCATTGGTTAATCCGAAGGACATGACGGTGTACTCGTATTGGCCATAACGAGTAACAAAAGCCATTTTAGGAATGTCCCCGTTCTTGATCTTGATTTGATGGTAGCCCAACCTCAAACCCATTTTGGAAAAGACTAAGGATCCAGCGAGCTGATCATACAGATCGTTGATCCTGGGGAGCGGATACTTGTTCTTTATGGTGACCAGATTGACAGGTCGGTAATCTACAACCATCCGTTCCGTTCCATCCTTCTTGACGAAGAGGACGGGACAAGCCCAATGGGAAGAACTAGGACGGATGAAACCCTTTTTCAAGGACTCATCGAGTTGTTTCTTAAGCTCAGCTAATTCTAGGGGTGCCATCTTATAGGGTCTTCTAGAAATTGGGACAGTTCCTGGAATAAGATCTATCACGAACTCGACATGTCTGTCAGTGGAACACCTGGCAGTTCTTCTGGGAAAACATCCGGAAAGTCACGGACTACCGGGATATCTTCGAGTTCTGGTAGAGGGCTGGCATTAAGAGAGTAGAGCTGACGCTCAGCCATTCGGGTCAAGACATTGACTGTCTTGCCGGATGGGTGTGTAAGTTGAACGGTCCTAGTGTAGCAATCAATCTTGGCGTAATGAGTTGTCATCCAATCCATACCCAAGATGATGTTTATGTCCGAGGACTTGAGAGCGATTAGTGATGAAAGGAAAACAAGTCTATCGACAAGAATTTCATTTCCATGGCTTACCCTAGAGGTTTGCCACTTTGAACCAGGAGTTTGAATAACCATAGAAGTAGGCATGTCACAAAAAGTCATGTTGTGCATTCGAGCATAGCTCTCAGATATGAACGAATGGGATGCTCCAGTATCGAAAAGAACAGATGCCGGATGGCAGTTAACGAGAAGCGTACCAAGGACGACGTTAGGATCCTCATAAGCTTCCTCAGCAGAGACATAGTTGACATGACCACGTGCAGTGGGGATTGGCTTGACATAATTCACCTTGCCGGTTGGCTTACCACGGCCAACGGGTTTTCCTGGCTGGTTCTGGGGACACTCTCGCATGTAGTGCCCCGGTTCTCCACATTTGAAGCATGTCACAGTGCCAGTGCGTGGAGCAAAGTTGGTAGGTGGTCCTCCATAAGTCTTGGCAGGTGCATACTGTTGAGTTGGGCGAGGCGCCTCATAGCATGGCCTCGGTGTGTACTTGGGTGGCAGAGCAGTGTTAGGAACCCACACACGGCGCTTGTGAGAGCCAGAGCCGGATGAGGAACCAAAGTCACGAGGATGCTTACGTGTGGCTTCGAAATCAGTCTGGCCCGTCTCAGCACTGATAGCTTTGTTTACCAGCTTCTGGAAGGAAGTGCACTCGTGCAGTCGTAGATCTCGGCGGAGTTCGGGGCTGAGTCCCTTACGGAACCTCGCCTGCTTCTTGGCATCGGTGGATACTTCCTCAGGTGCATAGCGTGCCAAGTTGCCAAACTCGTGACTGTAGCCATCCATGGTTAACCGGCCCTGGGTGAAATTGCAGAATTCCTCCCGCTTGCGATCCATGAGACCTTCCGGAATTTGATGTTCACAGAATGCCTCACTGAACTCGGCCCAAGTAGTGATTTGGCCAGCAGGACGCATAGCCTCAAAGTTCTCCCACCAGAGACTGGCAGGGCCTTCAAGATGGTAGGCGGCGTAGATAACCTTGTCAGCTTCGGCCACACGGGCAGAGTGTAGCTTGTGGGTGATACTACGGAGCCAGTCATCCGCATCCAGAGTTTCAGTGGAATGATGGAACTTCGGTGGGCACATCTAGATAAAGTCATTGATTGACACCACGTCATTCCTCTGACGGAACCCAGTGTTCTGCTCTATGCGTTCCAGCAGACGGTTGGTCTCTCTCTTGTTCTGTTCTGCCTCGAGCATAACTTCAGCCAAGGAGGGTGGCTGGGGTAGATTCTCATCTCTAGCCCCACTAGCCTCTCGCTGCTCCTGAGCAGCAGGAGTGCTGCGAGTGTTGACCATCCTAGGAAAACAAAACAACGGTTTAGACAAGGATGGCAAAAACTTGACATAGGAGTGCAGAATGTAATGGGTGACACGGAATGCAGAGATGATCATCCGTACGACATGGTAATATAGTAACTGCCATATATACACCAGTGGTCATACACACCATACATAGTTTAGTACAAGCCAAGGCTAAAGTACAACTGCGGTGAAAGACGATACATCCCATCAGAGGCATTCCAAGCTCCTGAACATTATTTAACTATACCTCCGAAACTCAGTACTAGCTAAGTCATATTCCACAAGACGCGCAGGACTGTGGAAATACAACTACTACGATACTACTACTGCCACGGTCTAGCTCAGACATTCCCGTAGTAATCTTCGTAAAGATTGCCACCGTAGCCTGGGAGTGGAACAGATGGATCTTGAAACTCTCGAGCACTCGAAGGCTGTGGACCATAGGGACATGGATGTGGCCTCGGGCCTGATGCTGGTGGTAACCGATGCCCACGTGGAGGTGTAATACCCCCAACGTCACGCCAATCCATACGATCAGGCAGACGAGTCTGCACGGGGTACAAATCCCGCATATCCAGATATCCGGCATGCACAGCAGGTGCAAGCCATGTCAAAGTAGTCCAATGGGCGGCTCGAGTGTTATAGAGCTCCATTCGGAGGGCACGGACCTCACGGTCCCTATCCTCCAGCATCTGGACAGTAGTCTGAAGCAGTGGCTCCTCATGAGCAGCATCGGTATACAGACCAGTGTAGTAGCCTTCCTCTCCGGGAAGTGAGGCTGGCACGTAACAGAACTCAGTGTTCAGCAACAGGGCATGCCTAGCCCGGAGGATGGTCATCATCGAATAAGCGGCATCCTGCACTGCCATCTCGATAGTAACCCCGAGTCCATAAGACCAATGGATGGGGTCGTTAGCTCCGGGATATGAGGGGTATATCCGGACTGTGCAGAAATACTGACTCTAATTAAAATCCCGGTACTGTTCCTCCACGGTGTACTCAGGATACCAGCGGTAATCGGTCTCAGTCATCACACGGACTAGCATGGCCGTGTGACCGGGCACATTAATCCATCGAGTCAAACGAACCACTTGGTGAGGTGTGCGGCCAGACATCTGAAACACGAAGTAATGCAAAGGCATTAGTGTTTCTGGAAGAAATCGGGTAGCATAACAACTGTAAATGCTCAAAAAAGATTTTGAGACATCATACAAATGATAGCATAGCCACTCAACAATATCATATCAAGGTTTCGGGTCCAACAAATCATCATACTAAAAGGGTAGAAACTGAACTGAGGCTTGAAACCAACAATCCTAAGAGTCTACGGATTAGTAACACGTGAACCTAGTAAGGATAAGAGGCCTAGTCCTAAATCCCCGTGGAAAGAATAGACTGACTCAGATCAGAAGGCATAAGGTAAAGGAGTAAAAAGAGCCTTACGTTCCCTTCCACAATCAATTCCCCTACATATAACTAAGAATTTTTCTAGACTCAACATCGACCGGTTTGGCTTGAGAAACCTACAGGCAGTCCGGCTCTGATGCCAACGCTCTCAGGACCCCGATCCTAAGTCACACCGATCTAGCTGTAACACGTCATATCACTTTGCGGCCTCACGCACGGTATCCCCACGGGTGCCACCTTACCTGGCCCGAGACCGTTTGCGCATTTTGGCACACGTATATGACAGTGTCGCTAGCATACATATGATAGAGAACCCGGGCCGACATGGCTAGTTATAAACCAAAAGTGGCACTAAATTACAGAGACAGGCATTCATGACCCAGCAACGAACGTGTCGGTCATCAACGTATGAACCCAAGTCATAGCAAGCTACATGGACTTAAAGGAACAACGTGTGACATTTCCCCTAAGGGACAGACACAGGAACGAAGAAGGACACATGTCGGCCAGCCTACGTGTTCCGAGAAGTAGCAAGCTACCAAGGCTCATTGGAAGCACTAGGAGGCATTTCCCTCTAAGATAGGCTACCAAAGGAAAACAACTAGGTGTTGGATCCCACACATACCAAGCATTTCAATCATACACACAATATGATCAATATGTGCAAATACAACATTGCATCACAACAGAACTCTATGACTCAAAGTACATTATTTAAGAGGCTCCAAGACCCATACATAACATATCCATACAGGTAGGGGTCACATGACCCAACACTCAAGTCATACAGTCATACAAGCACAAGCGGAAGCTAACATGTCTGAGTACAGACAACTTGGAAAATAAAACAGGCTTGGTGTAGCCTGACTATCTACAAGGCCCTTCACAAGCTCCAGATCTCCGTCTGGGTAGCTGTAATGCCCCGGATGTAATACTTTCCCTTTTTGGCAATATATAACTTTGTCTTCATCAGTTCCATTCTGGGTTCTTCGTCTTTTCGGGTTTTCGTCGTTTTGTCGTGTGCGTGTGTGCATTCATCCATGTCATGTTGTCATGTGCATTGCATTGCATTGTGTTGTCGTTTGCATCCGGTCCCACTAGTCTCTTCCCGTTGTCCGTTTCGAGTTCCGACGCTCTCACACGTGCCCGTGGCATCCCCGAGTCCTTATTTTGTGTTTGGTCGTGTAACGTTTCAGGATTGGCGTGAGACTTGTCGTGCGATGTTGTTTTGATACGTGTAACCCGCCTGTCAAGTTTTGTCGCGTTTGGAGTTCGTTTGATACTCCAACAGTTATCCTCGTGGGCTAAAAGTGCCTCCTCTTTGAGGCCCAAGACCCCCCCTCCTACAGCCCACCAACCCAGCTCAAACCCTTCCCATCATCTAGGCCGTTCAATTGTGATCGCATGGCCGAAAACCTCTCCTCATTTGGACTCCCCTAGCTCCTTGTGCCTATATAAACGTCCACCCCCCTCCAATTTTGCGTCCAAAACCCTAGTGCATCCACCGCCGTCGCCCAGTGCTTCCACCGCCGCCGCGCCGTGCTTCCACCGCCGCCGCACCCTGATTCCACCGCCGCCGCTCCCACCGCGTGGGCCCGCCGGGCCCAGCGCCGGCCCGCCGCCGCCGCGGATCTGGGCCGAGCCCTCCGCCGCGCCGCCCCTTCGTCTTCTTCTCCTCCGTAGCCGGCCGCCGCCCTCCGCCGCCGTTCCCACCTCGCCGCCGCCGGAGCTCCTCGCCGCCGCCGCCACTCCTCCGGCCTCCCGCCGTTCTACTCCGACCGCCGCCGCCTCCCTTCACCAGCCCGCCACCGGCCTCCCTTCACCAGCTAGCCGCCGGACCAGGCCGGCCGGTCGCCGTGCCGCCCCGGCCTCCCGCCGTCCCGCCGGCCACCGCGAGGCGCCACCGCGCCGATCCAGGATCGGGATCGAGGCCCCGATCCGATCGGGCCGATCCAGTCTCTGCAACCCTAGCGGGCGTTGACTCCGCGACCCGACTGCCTGCGAACCCGCTTCACCGACCCGGCGCCCGACCCGTTTGACCGCAGGTTGACCTCGTTTTTTGGCTAAGTCCTTAGTGTTTTTCAGTGTCTGATGCATTTTTGTGATGGGGATATCTTTTACTGTGCTTGTCCGTTTTGTGCATATGATATGTCAAAATGCTCGTGGTGACTTGTACTATGTTTTGTTCCATTGTGTCGTGCATGTTTGAGATCATCTAGGTGTCTTAATCTTCATGAGAAGAGAGCTACTTGTTATAAACTGTTGCTATTAGTTGTTTTCTTGCCATGTTTGTGATGTGATAACTTGGTGCATGTTTATCCAAATGAAGCAAATGATATGTCCACATGTTCATCATGAGATGCTCTACATGTTGGTTGCTTTAGCTTGCATGGTAGAATTTATATTGCCATGTTTATCTCCTTTGCAAAAGTGCTTGTGGCTGTTAGGTTGTTAAACTTGTTACGAGATGCCTAGTTGAGGAGCTCGTTGCTTTTGATGTGGTTGTCCCCATGATGCATGCTTATATGTTTTGGACTCCCCATCATGTGTTCTTTGCTGTGGTGCAAACCACTTGCCATGTTATGCTTTGAGGTGACTTAAACTTGCTCACAAACATGCCATGTTATTACTGTTGTTTTAACACTTAGTGAAATTTCACTAAGTCTGGAAACTGTAATTTCCAGATGCCATGTTTGCTTGTTGTTCTAGGCAAATCCATGATAGTTTTGGGGTGACTATTGATGATTCCATGTTGTATATGTTGTTGGCTATCCATTCATGCTCTCACATGCTCTTTTGGGTGGCTGTAGCATATTTAATTCTTGCTCCCAAGTTGCTATAAATTACTGCTGTCGGATTTTGTTGTCATGATCAAAATGTGGTAGCTTGTTGCTATTGATCCATGCCTCCTATGGAGATGCTCCAATGGAATTGTTTGCTGTAGGATATGTCTACTTCATGTCCATGCTTCTTGTCATGATGTTTGAGTGTTGTAGAGTATATATTTCTTGCTCCGAAGTTGCTATGTGGCTGTTATTTTCAGCTTTGCTTGTTTCTTGTTTCGGGTGTATCTTTTAGCCCGTTGCTCCGTTTTGAGCAAGTCCTATATGGAACTTGTGTGTTTTTGCATGTAGATTCATAATATCCTCTTGTTAACATGTTTTGAAGTATCTTGCTTGTTGCATATTGTCATGTTCCTTGTGTTGTATCTCTGTGTTTCCTATGTTGACTTTCTGTGCATCCTAAGTGCATCTGCAATGCTTCCTTAGTGCATCAGCCATGCATCCTGTAGTTTGCGCATTGCATCTTGTTTGATTATGTGCCTCGTGTGTTTTGTGTTGAGTAGAGCCGGAAGCCGAGAACGAGTACGAGAACAAGGTTACTACCGAGGTTGAGAACGAGGAGCCCTCTTACGATCCCATCGACGACTCAACAGGCAAGATGACCTGACCCAGATAACATTACTATCTTTGCCTATTGCTATAAGTCTTGCTCTTTAGCTTATTGCCTCGATGCCCATGTTTTCCTGTCAACCTCATATTGTAACCATGAATCTGTCTAACCACCCTACCTATGCAAACCTTTGATTGGCTAAGTAAGCTTCGCTCAGCCCCTCTTATAGCATTGCTAGTTGCAGGAGAAGATTTGAAGATTCTTGCTTCATGTTGTAGCTTGTTGGGATATCACACTATATAAATTCTTAAATGAAATCATCTATATATTGGTAATGGGTGGAAGGCTAAGCCTCTTGCTTGGTGATTTGTTCCACTTAGGCCGCCCTAGGAACCGTATAAACCGGTGTTATGTTCCTTGATTTTGCGTTCCTCACACGGTTGGGGTTATGGGACCCCCTCGAGAAACCGCTTAGCGCTAAGTCTTTTCTAGCAAGTCCCAACACTGGTACTATTTGCCTAACAACTAAAAACTTGCATAGGGATTTGCAAACCCGAGTTCTTAATCAACAACCCGGGCCAGTGCTCCACATGAGTGTTGGTCCAAACTGGGGGTTATGCGGGGCCACCACGAGGAAACTCGAGGATTGGTTTTACCTGTAGGATCACCCATCCGGTCGTGGCCTGAGACTAGATACGCGCGGCTACTGTCAGGGTGTCGGCACGCCGGGAGGATTTGCTGGATTAGTCTTACCTTTGTCGAAGTATCTTGAGCACGGGATTCCGAGGATACTCGGGCCTTCCCACCTTAGAGTTGCGACTCCGCGGATCGTGGGCTTGTCATGGGCCAAGTTGGAACACCCCTGCGGCGTTTTGAACTTTCGAAAGCCGTGCCCGCGGTTATGTGGCAGATGGGAATTTGTTAATATCCGGTTGTAGAAAACTTGACACCATGTTCAGAACACACTACCAGCGTGAGTACCGTGACGGTCATTTTCCAAAAGGGGTTCGGAAAGTGAACACTGTGGGGTTATGTTTGTCGTGTTTTAGTTAGGATCACTTCGTGATCACCTTTTCGTCCGAGGCACTTCTCTTCTCGCTCTCTTTTACGTAAGTTAGTGCTAGTGCTGCTGCAACCTCTTTCTTTCTTCAGCCTTGTTCCACACCCAAGGCTTGGATAGTTGTGTTACCCGGGAACGGGATTGCTGAGTCCTCTGTGGCTCACAGATTCTACACCACACCAGATGCAGGTACTCAGGTGTTCTACTCAGGAGACGGCGCCGAGCTATACTGGGAGTACGACGAGGACCGTAGCTGTTACTATGTGCACTATCCCGACGATCAGTAGTGGTTTCTACTAGGGGCAATTCAGACATGTGGCTTTATGTAGGTTTGGTATCTTTCATTTGGATCTTCACCCGTAGACGGGTTGTGATGTTAATTGAATGATGTTTTGCTATGTAATGAATTGTGTGACGTGGCGAGTGTAAGCCAACTATCTTTTTCCCTTTCATCCCTATTTTTTTACATGAGATGTGCAAAGATACCGAACTTGTGATCATTCCAGAATGGGCTTGTACCTTTAAGTCGTGCCTCGACACGTAGGAGGTATAGTCCCATCCTGGGCATTACAGTAGCAAGCTACTCGTCGACGTCAACGTCTGTGTAGAACCCATCAGAAGGGGCAGGGTTCTCCTCTGCAACAGTTATTAAGCAAACATGAGTACAAAGGTACTCAGCAAGTCTTACAACAGAACCTATCATACATGCAACATTATCAAAAGGGGTAGTGGAGTTCATAGCAGAAAGCCAACTTTGACTCTTGGCTAACCTATACTACAACTCTCAACAGATTGCAAGATATTACTACGTACACGAGTCCTCTACTCACCCCAACAATACACCACCGAGGATCCTCTTCCGTCATCCTACAGAAAGGCCATCCACGGCACTCACACTTGTCTTGAGGCTTTTAGTAGTATCCATCAACTTGTCTATGAACTGTAAGAGTAATCAAGTAGTCCGTACCGCGAACAACGGCTATTCGAATAGATTGGTAACCCTGCAGGGGTGTACTTCTTCACACACGCTTCCACCACTTATCGCCGTTTACTCGACATGTACTCGGCAACCTTCAAGCGGAAGCCCAGCGAGGGTGTGGGCCACGACCTGACTAACTACACAAGTCTCTCGTCCAGGTTTATCGCCTATTTGGGTTCCATCCGTGGGGAGATCCGGCCGGGGTGTCGCTCACGGCCCCAAACGATGTGTAAAGGGTTCCCGAGTCACCAAACGGGCAACCGATACACCGTGCCACGTACCTGTCGCATCACAGCCCACCCCGAGGGTCAGCGCTGTGCACGACCACCAGTAAACTACAAACACCAGAAACTAGTTGCAACTCCTGGACAGAGATCAGGGGTAATTAATAAGTCGAGAGGGTCAATTAAGGATCCCAATGTGTGGTAGTAGCTGAAACTTGAACCACACATACAGATCTCGGGTCCTATGGACGGTTCCAATGAAACAACCCACCACGTACTCCTACATGGCCTTTCATCGATACGTTTACCAAACATGTTCCACACTTCCTTCTCTTTACCGGTATGATCATTTCACTCTGATCCATCACCCAGATGAATCAGACCTGACACAACTCTAAGCATAGCAGGCAACATAAACAAATAGCATGGTGGATCACACATCACATGGCTCAATCAACTCCTACACATGCTAGTGGGTTTCAACTATTTACTGTGGCAATGACAGGTCATGCAAGGGATTAGGGTTCAACTACCGCAGCAAGTAGCAGTTCACACGCTGTTGCCTTAATGCAGTAAAAGAGAGCAGGAGCGAGAAGATGGGTTTGTATCGGAATGAGCAATGATTGCTTGCCTGACAAAGTGGTTGTCGGGTACTGCTCTTCAGCTGGATACGCAGAAGTATCCTCGAGAGCAGGACCTAACACGGAGAATATCGGCGATACAATCATTAAGCAAACAAATGCAACAATATGATGCATGCTCATGATATGGCAAGATGCATGTGTTTTGGGCTAATGCAACTATAAACAAAAGGGTGTGAGCCCATTTGAATCAAAGATTCAAATTGAAACCCAAACTATTATTTATTTAAGTGCATTATCATGTTTTAATGTGAACAGCAAGGTTAACTTGCTCAAACATGCATGAAACCAGTGCCATTGGAAAGATTGGATTTTTCTGATCAATTTCATATATAAATCTTTTCCATCTGAGCTACTGTTGAATTTATATGATTTTTTGAAGTTTTAAGCATTTTCTGGAATTTCCTGAATTGTTTTTAAATCAAATAATCCCAGAAAATCCTTTACTGTGTCAGCATGACATCATGCTGACGTCAGCCAGTCAACAGGGCGGCCTAGGTCAAACCTGACCAGTGGGACCCACTGGTCAGTGTCACAGTTAGTTAACTGACTAATTAAAACTAGATTAGACACTAACCTAGGTTTGACTAACAGGCAGGGCCCACATGTCAGTGACCCAAGGGAGTCAAACCCTTGGTCAAACGGGGCTAACTCGCCGGCGTTTAGCCGCCGGCGAGGCCAAACACGGCGGTGAGGTGCGGGATTTGTGCTCCGGCTGCTAAAACGACGGCGGAGCACGCCTACGGGTAGCTGGGAGTGAGCCGCGTCGAGTGGTGGTGGTGGCTGGCCTCGGGGTCGCCGGAAACGACGCCGGCGACGAGTCCAGCGGCTGCCGGAGTTCGGGCGAGGTCGAACTCGTCGGTGCGGTGCTCGTAGAGGTGCGTGGAGTGATCCTACAGCACCTACACATGCTAGTGAAGCTGGTGGGCACGATGGCCGGGCCGTTGGATGGCCGGAGCCTCGTCGGCGACGAGCTCCGCGGCGGCGCGTGTAGGTGAGCCTTGTGCGGTGCGTTCAGTGCAGGAGAGAACTAACGGAGAGGGGGAGGACGGAGCTGAGCTCACGGCGGTTGCAGTAAACGTCGAGGCGGGCTCGGGGACGGTCGGAGCTGAGCAGGGCGGCGATGGGGATCTCTGCGGCCGGAGTTGGGGAAGACGAGGTCGGGGGCGACTCCAATGCGGGCGAGCGCTCGGGGCTCAGCCTGCTCGACCTAGTCGATGACGACGAAGCGGACGGACACGGTGACGAAGCTCATGGACGGCGGTGGACGCGGCTATAACGACGACGCGAGCGCGGCGGCGTCGGCCATGGTGCGGGGAAGGCGAGGGAGAGGAGCTGGGGAGGAGTGGGCGTGTCAGCGAGCTCGGGGAAATAGTGGGTGGTCGATCCCGCCCACCAGAGCGGCGAGGGGAGGAAGCAGGGCGGCGGGCAGCTGCGTGGCGCGCGCTGCGGCCGCCGTCGAGCACCTGCCTGCCTGCCTGGCCGAGCCAAGCAGCTCGCTGGAGCGGTGGCTGGGCTGGGCCGGCAGGTGGGCCTGTTAGGCGCCAGGTAAGTTTCTCTCTCTCTTCTCTCTTTTCTATTTCTTTTTGTTTCATTTATTTTACAACTTTGTTGAATTAATAAAAATGCCAGAACATTTTTATAGCTCATAAAACTAGTCATGCCCACTGTATATAATATGAACAGCATGGAACATTTTAGTTTATGATTATTTGGGCACACAAAATGTTTTATAGCAATTAAATGCCCAAATGCAAATACCATATGAATTAATCCAGAGACCTTGGATGTCCTAGAAAATTGTTCACCATTTTTGGCAGAGGTTTAAGACCAAGGCAGAAATGATGAACATTTTTGAAGGGCATTTTGGGTACATTGGAAAAGATTTTATTAAACCCTAGTTGTTAGAAGAGGGGTGCTGGGGTTTCTGTCATTCCCATTTCAAGTTTCTTTGAAAAGTAAACATGATGCACACTCTAGCTAGTCCTAATGCAAGCACTGACTAGGGATGTGACACATAGTTTATATTACAATAGGTAGCAAGGCCAAGCGGCACACACGGTGCACCTGGACAATATGTACATTATTTAGTGAACATAAAGGGGCCTCGGTCATAGCAACTACGTGGCAGCGGAACAACGTCGTAGCGGAACTCCATAGCACGGGGACACCGATGTGGACACAATCTATACTTGCACATCACTCTTTTCCAACGAGACTTTCCTGAAATCTGGCATGACACGCCAGGTCAGTACATTGAATGTACTTCAAGCTCACAACTAGCATAAATGTCGAAGATATTGACCACGGGTGTCCTCATCGACCATCCATGGTATTTCAAGACAATTGGGGGCTGCCTGTCACCCCCCGGCCGCCTGCCATCGGGCCGCCTCCTGGGGCAGCTAAGCCCAGGAGACGACTGTCGGCAGGCGGCAAGGGCCTAAACAGGCGGCAGCCTCATGGCCAGCATCCAGAAGACGGCCTCACGCCTCCCCATCGGGATGAGTGATGGGGAACCACGACAAGGATAAGGCATGGCTACATTAGAACATGTCTTTAGAGAATCTTAAGGGCGTGGCTACAGTAAGGGTGTATCTTATGGACGCCTCTTGAGCAGCGTATCACTGTAGCCATGTTGTCGGTGACCAAGCCTCGGTCAGAGAAATCCATGATCCCACTACCCACAAGCGGCAGAGCCAGCAGGCGGCTGGCCCCACCGGCCAGTGAGTGAACAAGAAGCAAGTAGCCCCTAGAAAACGGCCTGGGGGACGATCCACCTGGTAGTAGGCGGCTCACCATGCCCTAGGAGTCCGAACCTCATCAAGATGACAAGACAGGACGTGGTGGTAGCGTACGGCAGGAGGCGGCGGCACTATAGCCATTTCCCTCCTGACGATGTTGCCGTCAGCAGAAGAGCACCTACAGTGAAAGGCAATCACGAGGGCCCACAGACGACGGGTCCCAGCAGACAGGCGGAAAGGCCGGCACCCAAAGACACTGACAGCTGGGGGCCATTCCGCCTGGATTACTATTTTACCCCTGGGGGTATGCCTATATAAATCCCCTAGGGTCCTCCATGTGGAGGGGTTGGACTCTAAGAAGAAGAGAGAGATAGGGAGAAACCCTAGCACCACTCCGATTCCGTAGAGCGAAGGTAGAGATCTAGCCTTGCCCTTCTTCCTCCCCTAGACGACACAGCTCAAGGAGCAACCTTGTAGCCACCCTATTGACATTAGTCATGACACGAAGTCCCCGCAGAGCAGGACTAGGGTGTTATCTCCACGGAGAGCCCCAAACCTGGGTAAGATTCGTAGGCGTCCTAAGTATCGCCTTATCCCGCTTCCAGGGCCCGGCGATGTTCTATTGTCCCCATGCATGATAAGCCATCCTTTTGCATATGTTGCACCAAAACCCCGACATTTGGCGTCCACCATGGGGCAAGGAACTTTGTGCTGGACGGGAACTTTGTTCCTCCCTGGCAAGCACAGCCAGCCCGGCATGCCCACAGGCGTGGATGCCGGGGTGCTTCGCGGCACTGAGGCCGCATGCGCCGTGAGCGGACTCGCCGACCTTTTCGTTGGCGTCCACATTCATGACGAGCCCTCTCCAGCCGCAGAGCCAGTTGCCCTGGAGAGCTGCCTCGTCGAGCTCCTCGACAAACTCCACATCGTCGACGAGCGCGCCTCCGATATGGAGTCCATGGGCTCCTCTGACCCACCAGTTGACATGATCATCGACCTCAACGCGGCGTCTGCCGATTCCTTCCCCGAGCATGTGGTGATCATGGACGATCCCCTCCCCACTACAGCCGATGGCAGTGGCGTCAGCACCGTCAAGGAGGTGCTGGCCACCAGCCACGACGAGCCTTCCGGCGGTTCGGGCCAAGACCCGCTGCAGGCGGCCATGCAGAGCCTCTCCGCCGCCATCGCCACGGGGACGGACGGCGCGGCGCTGGAGGCGTTCCGTGACTCGCTCTTCGACAACGCTAACAAGCCGGCAGCTTCCCGGCGTCTAACCGAAGCCTACCGCCGCGAGATGGACCATGCTATAGGCGGCACGTCGGCTGCTGGCGAGCCCAGCCGGGCTGGTGCCGTCCGCGATCGCGGCGAAGTGCTGGGCGATATGTTGGGGGCCCCACGGCCCATGTATCCCACCCCGTCGGAGAACCTAAGGGCTGCCCAGGCGGCAGTCGATGAGCTAGGCCACTTGGAGGGAGATGAACTACGCTGCATGACCCAGCGCGCCCGGCAGCTCCTCGACGCGGCTGCGACGCAGCAGGAAGCCCGTCGCCGGGCATCAGAGGCCGGCATGCAGGCGGTAAACCATCCTCTACGGCGGGAACAAGGAGCCATGTCCCGCTCTCCAGCAGTCGGCGCCCACAACCGGCGTGACTCAGAGCCGGCTGCTAGCCGCAGTAGACAGACTCACATCACCATCGAGCGCGATCAGGACGGCCGCCCAAGGGCCGTAGAGCGGCGAGAGGAGCGTCCGCCTCCTCCTCGCCGGGAAAGGCGTATGTCCCCGCCGCTTGTCGACCATCCGTCTCTCGCCGGCCGCTTGGGCTGCTGCGAGAGAGCTGGGGAGAATGACGCCCGCCACCGCCTCAACCGACTGGCTCGATCCCACGCGGTCGAAGAAGAAGATGATCTCGGCCCAGCCTGCTTCGGCCCCCACATCCGTGACGAGCCTTTTCCCAAGGGCTTCTCACTCCTCAGAGACACCCCAAGTACAACGGATCGGTGAAGCCGGAGGAATGGCTGGTGGATTATTCCATGGCCATCAGCATAGCAACCGGCAACAGGCGTGTTGCGGTGAAGTATGTGCCACTCATGCTCCAAGGCACGGCCCGGACATGGTTGAACAGCCTCAAGCCCAACAGCATCAATGGTTGGTTTTACTTCATCGAAGCCTTCACTCACAACTTCACCAGCACCTACAAGCATCCTCCCAAGCCACGCCATCTCTCCTTATGCGTCGAAGGCCCGAATTAGTCTGCTCGTGATTATCTGACACGTTGGGCTGAGTTGCGCAACTCTTGCGAGGGAGTGCACGAGGTACAAGCCATCGAGTACTTCACGGCCGGGTGCAGAGAAGACACCTTGCTCAAGCACAAACTCCTCTGCGACGAGCCAGCCATGTTGGACGAGCTACTAAGCATAGCAGACAAATACGCCATTACCGATTCCTCCATGAAGTTTGAGCTGCAAGTGGATGCCTCCGGAAAGATGGCTTCCCCGACTCCTAAAACGCTGGCTGGGGAGTCCAGTCGGCGCCAGCAGCAGACCGATCACAAGCGCAAGGCCCACCCGCCAACTTGTAACAGCCGGTTGGTGGCAGCAGTTGATGGCCCGCAGCCAGAGGCACAAGCAGGGCCCAAACGCTAGAGGGGCGGCAAGCCAGCCTGGCAGCCCGCCTTCTCCTTCGATCAAGCTCTGGACGCCCCCTACAAGTTTCACAGCGGCGCGAATCCCAACAATCACACCACACGAAAGTGTCATTGGCTCACGTGCATTGCCAGGGGGGAAGCTCTGCCACCGCCGCCTGCTGGGCAGGCGGCTCTCCCTCCCAAACCACTGGTTGCTCGCCCAGGCGGCCAGATCCAGGACGAGTTCCCCGAAGAGAATGGAGCCTACGTCGTCTTCACAAGCCAGGCGGACGATGGGCGCAGCCGGCGCCAGCAGCGCAGGGAAGTCAACATCGTTGCCATCGAAGCCCCAGAATTCATGCACTGGTCTGAGAGGCCCATCAGCTGGAGCCGTGAAGATCACCCGGCTGTCATGCCTTCGCCGGGAGCTTACGCCTTGATTCTGGATGCAACTCTCTCCATCGACAGGCGGGCCTGTCGTTTCTCCCGAGTGCTAGTAGACGGCGGCAGCAGCATCAACATCATGTACCGTGACACCATGGAGAAGTTGGGCATCAAATAAAAACAGCTTCAGCCTACCAGGACTTTGTTCCACAGCATCGTATTGGGCCTCTCTTGCTCACCAATCGGCAAGGCCAAGATTGATGTCATGTTTGGTGACAAGAAGCATTTCCGGCAGGAGCCGGTCTGGTTTGAAGTGGTGAACCTGAAAAGCCCCTATCACGTGATTTTGGGCCGGCCAGCTCTTGCAAAGTTCATGGCAGTACCCCATTACGCCTACCTCAAGATGAAGATGCCGAGTCCCAAAGGAATAATCACCCTAGACGGGGACTATGAGAAGTCCATCGCATGTGCGACTGCCAACAGCCGGCTGGCCGAGTCCCTTGTCGTAGCTGAAGAGAAGCCCCGCCTTGAACGACTGGTGGCAATGGATGGCGAGCAGCCAACCATACCAGCTGATCCCAAGGAGGCGGAGCCGCAAGGCTTATTCCAGCCGGCCAAGGAGACAAAGAAGATTGCATTGGACCCGTCTCACCCAGAGCGATTTGCTGTCATAGGGTCAAACCTAGAGAGCAAATAGGAAAGCGAGCTCGTCGATTTCCTCCGTGAGAATCGAGACATCTTTGAAATGGTCCCCCAAGGACATGTCGGGTGTCCCTACGGACTTCGCCGAGCACAAGCTACATGTGAGAGAAGATGCAAAGCCTGTCAGACAGCCACTCCGTCGCCTGTCAGAAGAAAAAAAAAGAGTTGTTGGAGAAGAGGTTGCCCGCCTGCTAGCAGCCGACTTCATTATGGAAGTGTTCTATCCTTAGTGGCTCTCTAACCCGGTTCTAGTACTGAAGAAGAAGAACAAATGACGCATGTGCATTGATTACACCAGTCTCAACAAAGCTTGCCCTAAAGATCCGTTTGCTCTGCCGCGAATAGATCAAGTAATTGACTCCACAGCCGGATGCGAGCTGCTGTCATTCCTTGATGCCTATTCCGGGTACCACCAGATCAAACTGGATCCGGCCGACCGCTTGAACACCGCCTTCCGCACGCCATTTGGGGCCTTCTGCTACCTAACTATGACGTTTGGCTTGAGGAATGCCGGCGCCACTTTTCAGCGTTGCAGGCAGAAGTGTCTCCTCAAACAACTTGGCAGAAACGCCCACGTTTACGTGGACGATATCGTGGTGAAGACGGAGAAGAGGGGAACTCTCTTGGAGGACCTCCAAGAGACCTTCGAAAACCTACGCCGCTTTCAGATCAAGCTAAACCCGGAGAAATGCGTCTTCGGGATACCAGCAGGCCAGCTTCTTGGCTTCCTGGTATCTGAACACGGCATCGAGTGCAACCCTGCAAAGATCAAGGCCATTGAGAGAATGGAGAGGCCGACTCGCATACGGCACGTCCAGAAGTTCACCGAGTGCCTAGCATCACTCAGCCGATTCATCAGCCGGCTGGGTGAAAAGGCAGTCCCCTTGTACCAACTGATGAAGAAAACCACTTGCTTTGAATGGAACGACAAGGCAGATGAAGCCTTCCAACAGCTCAAGAAAGTGATGTCCACGCTGCTTGTCTTGGCAGCGCCGACAGACAAGGAACCCATGTTCCTTTACATAGCCGCCACCAGCCGGCTGGTCAGTACTGTCATTGTGGTCGAGCGGCCAGAAGACGGCAGAGCCTTGCTTGTCCAGAGGCCGGTCTACTACCTGAGTGAGGTGCTGTCAGTCTCCAAGCAGAACTACCCCCACTACCAGAAGATGTGCTATGGCGTGTACTTCACTACCAAGAAACTCAAGCAGTACTTTCAAGAGCATCCGATCATGGTCGTATGCACGGCACCGCTTGCTGAAATCATGGGCAACAGAGATGCTTCAGGAAGAGTGGCGAAGTGGGCCATTGAGCTGGCCCCCTTTACCATCTTCTACCAGCCCCGCACCACCATCAAATCGCAAGCTTTGGCCGGCTTCCTCGTCGACTGGGCCGAGACCCAATACCTGCCGCCTGCTCCAGATTCAACCCATTGGCGGATGCACTTTGATGGATCAAAGATGCGCACTGGCTTGGGAGCTGGCGTCGTCCTCACCTTTCCCAAGGGCGACAAGCTCAAATACACCCTGCAAATCCACTTTGTCGCCTCCAACAATGTGGCCGAGTATGAGGCACTCATTCACGGGCTCCGGATGGCCAAAGAGATTGGCATCCGCCGAGTGTTGTGCTATGGTGACTCGGACTTGGTTGTCCCGCAGTCCTACGGGGACTGGGACGCCAAGGACGCAAACATGGCAAGTTACCGTTTTCTTGTCCAGCAGATCAGTGGGCACTTTGACGGCTGCGAGTTCCTCCACGTGCCACGAGCGGACAACGTGCAAGCCGACGCTTTGGCACGAATTGGCTCCACCCGCCAAGCAATACCAGCCGGCGTGTCCCTCCAATGCCTGCGCAAGCCGTTTATCAAGCCATCATGAGAGTCAGAGTCAATCTTCATACCAGCCGATCCTGGGGCAGACGGCCCAGGGGCTGCTGGACTGGTACCTGCCCGGGGACTGCTCCAGCAGGCGGCCAAGAAGCGTCAGCTCCAGCAGACGGCCCGGGGACTGCTGCAGCCAGCCTGGGGACTTTAGAAGCACAGCAGGCGGCTCACCCCAGCCCTTCGCTTCCCAGCCCAACCGCCCTGGTCTTAGTGGCAAAAATAACAGGAGTCTCAGCACCGTCTTAGGGACAGCCAATCCTCAATTTCCTGCTCAGAAGAGAGCTGCCAGCAGACGAAACTTTGGCATGGCAAGTTCAACACCGAGCTTCAGCATATTCAATAGTTAACAGAGAGCTTGTCAGAAGAAGTGTAACAAGCGTCTTCCAGCGTTGCGTGAAAGTAGAAAAGGGTCTGGCTATTCTGAAGGATATTCATCAAGGGGAGTGCGTCCACCACGCGGCCTCAAGATCCCTCATTGCCAAAGCCTTCCGCCACGGTTTCTTCTGGCCGACTGCTTTGGATGACACCAAAGACTTAGTCAAGAAGTGCAATGGCTGCCAGCGCTTCAGTTCCAAGCAACACTTGCCGGCTAATGCACTCAAGACCATTCCGATCACTTGGCCGTTTGCTGTCTGGGGACTGGACATGGTGGGTCCCTTCAAAATAGCCCGAGGCGGCCTGACCCATTTGCTCGTAGCCATGGACAAGTTCACCAAGTGAATCAAGGCGAAGCTGATCAAGAAACTCAACGGCCCAACTGTTGTGACCTTCATTGTAGACATCACAGTCCAGTATGGCATACCGCACAGCATCATCACCCACAACGCCACAAACTTTGGCAAAGGCGCATTGGCCCGTTTCTGTGCAACACAGGGCATCCGACTGGACTTGGCGTCCGCTGCCCACCCACAGTCAAACGGCCAAATTGAGCCCGCTAACGGCCTTATCCTGTCTGGCATCAAGCCCCGGCTGATCGAGCCTTTGGAACGATCAGCCGGCTGCTGGATCAAAGAGTTGCCATCTGTCCTCTAGAGCCTCAGGACAACTCCAAACAAGTCAACCGGCTTCACTCCCTTCTTCCTCGTCTATGGGAACGAGGCCGTCATCCCAACAGATGTTGAGTTTAACTCGCCTCGCGTCACCATGTACACAGAAGCCGAAGCAAAAGAAGCACGAGAAGACGGCGTGGACCTGCTGGAGGAGGCCCAGTTAGTAGCACTCCGCCAGCCCGACATCTATCAGCAGGGTCTCCATCGCTACCACAGCCTGCGGGTCAGGCCACGTTCCTTCCGTGAGGGGGATCTTGTGCTCTGGCTGATCCAGCGAATAGCTGGCCAGCACAAGCTCTCAGCCCCTTGGGAAGGACCATTCATCATCAGCAAGGTACTAGGCAACGATGGCTACTACCTCATCGATGCGCAGAAGCCAAGAGCACGCAAGAGAGACGACTCAGGAAAGGAGTCGGAATGCATGTGGAATGCAAACCTACTTCGCCGCTTTTATAGCTAAAGACAGTATGTGTCGCGCTATCTACTTTATTTCGAGAAACAATGGGACCCCCGAGGAGTTCTCGGGGACTATCCAACCCTTTATCTATATGATAAGAATAATGCCTATGAATGAGTATTTTTCATTTTTTTTCGTCCGGCACCGGGACCAAGCAGACGCCCTATGTTTAAAACTTTTTCTTCAACGATCGGACAAGTAATGTGACGGCATTCAAGCCCTCTCCCACCTACAGCCACAGACTCGCAGAACGTGGATGTCTGACTGGCGGGAGTCAAAGGCAGGAAGTGGTGCCCACATGAAAAATGGCTAAAGAAAAAAAAACATAGGGCAAGACGGCCCTTCACACAAGTTGGCCGGCTGCTAAGCAGCCGGCCAGCCGGCTTTTGGCTTAGCCACACCATGTTCAAGAGGGCGGGATACTTGCCTATCCGGAAAACAGCTAAGTACCTAACCCGGTCACAGACCACGGAGTGGTAGTCTGGCTGGCAGGACGACAGTTAAAGAAAACAACAAAAGAAAAATGCCCGAAGGATCAAAGGACGGTGCTAACTCTAGAACCCGGCAAAAAGCATAGACATATGCAACATTAAGAGAATATTTATAACAAAAGGCCTCGAAGGCCGCCTTCCAGCAATAGCTTACTGATACACCCAGTGGGTGGAATTGTTCAGACTAATCCTACCAAGTCTTAAGAAAAAAGGAAATGAAAAATACAGAAATGACGCCTAAGGTGCAGTAGGCGGAGCAGGTGGCACGACGGGGTCAACGGGGCCGGCTGCTGGGGTAGCTGCCTGATGGGTCTCGGCCGGGTCGCCTCCTACAACAGACGACGCCATCCCGCTGGGCCCGCTCGTGGAGGCCTGATCAGGCTGGTGGCGAGCAGACGGCTCTGCCTCCTGGGAGCTGGCTTCCCCATCGCTGTCTTCCTCGTCCTCGCCATCGTCACTTGAGGCGATCTCTTTGTCCAGCTCCTCCAGCACCGTCAGTTCTAGCCCGAAGTTGTCAGGTGGCACCACATGGCCGTTTTCATCCAACTCTTGGATGAAAACGGCAGCGTCGGAATACTCGGCAAGGGAGGCGGCGCGCTTGACAAGATCCCCTCGCACCACTTCCAGTTCGGGTTCGGCTTCCAGGCGGAATGTCTCCGGCTGGGCGAGATCCTGGTCCGGGTACCAACCCTTGGCGAATTCATGGGCAGTCTGCACACCGGCCCTCGCTGCGGCACCCTTCCAGGCCTCGAAGCGGCGGCTAACCACCTCTAGCAAGTCGGCAGTCCGGCTGATCAAGCCTTTGGAACGATCAGCTGGCTGCTGGATCGACGAGTTGCCATCTGTCCTCTAGAGCCTCAGGACAACTCCAAACAAGTCAACCCGCTTCACTCCCTTCTTCCTCGTCTATGGGGCCGAGGCCGTCATCCCAACAGATGTTGAGTTTGACTCGCCTCGCGTCACCATGTACATAGAAGCCGAAGCAAAAGAAGCACGAGAAGACGGCGTGGACCTGCTAGAGGAGGCACGGTTAGTAGCACTCCGCCGGTCCGCCATCTATCACCAGGGTCTCCATCGCTACCACAGTCGTCGGGTCAGGCCACGTTCCTTCCGCGAGGGGGATCTTGTGCTCCGGCTGATCCAGTGAACAGCTGGCCAGCACAAGCTCTCAGCCCCTTAGGAAGGACCATTCATCATCAGCAAGGTACTAGGCAACGATGCCTACTACCTCATCAATGCGCAGAAGCCAGGAGCATGCAAGAGAGACGACTCAGGCAAGGAATCGGAACGCCCGTGGAACGCAAACCTACTTCGCCGCTTTTATAGATAAAGACAGTATGTGTCGCGCTATCTACTTTATTTTGAAAAACAATGGGACCCCCGAGTAGTTCTCGGGGACTGTACAACCCTTTATCTATATGATAAGAATTATGCCTATGAATGAGTATTTTTCGTTTTTTTCGTCCGGCACCGGGACCAAGCAGACGGCCCGGGGACTTGCCGCCTAGCCCTATGTTTAAAACTTTTTCTTCAACGGTCAGACAAGTAATGTGACGGCATCCAAGCCCTCTACCACCTACAGCCACAGACTCACAGAACGCTTCTGTCTGACTGGCGGGAGTCAAAGGCAGGAAGTGTTGCCCACATGAAAAATGGCTAAAGAAAAATAAACATAGGGCAAGACGGCCCGTCACACAAATTGGCCGGCTGCTAAGCAGCCGGCCAGCCGGCTTCTGGCTTAGCCACACCGCGTTCCAAAGGGCGGGATACTTGCCTATCCGGAAAATAGCTAAGTACCTAACCCGGTCACAGACCACATAGTGGCTGTCTAGCTGGCAGGACGACAGTTAAAGGCAACAACAAAAGAAAAACGCCCGAATGAACAAAGGACGGTGCTAACTCTAGAACCCGGCAAATAGCATAGACATATGCAACATTAAGAGAATATTTATAACAAAAGGCCTCGAAGGCCGCCTTTCAGCAATAGCTTACTGATACACCCATTGGGTGGAATTGTTCGGACTAATCCTACCAAGTCTTAAGAAAAAACAGGAAATGAAAAATACACAAATGACGCCTAAGGTGCAGCAGACGAAGCAGGTGGCACGACGGGGTCAACGGGGCTGGCTGCTGGGGGAGCCGCCTGATGGGTCTCGGCCTGGTCGCCTCCTGCAGCAGACGGCGCCATCCCGCTGGGCCCGCTCGTGGAGGCCTGATCGGGCTGGTGGCGAGCAGAAGGCTCCGCCTCCTGGGAGCTGGCTTCCCCATCGCTGTCTTCCTCGTCCTCTCCATCGTCACTTGAGGCGATCTCTTTGTCCAGCTCCTCCGGCGCCGCCAGGTCTAGCCCGAAGTTGTCGGGTGGCACCACATGACCGTTTTCATCCAACTCTGGGATGAAAACGGTAGTGTCGGCGTACTCGGCGAGGGAGGCGGCGCACTTGACAAGATCCCCTCGCACCACTTCCAGTTCGGGTTCGACTTCCAGGCAGAAGGTCTCCAGCTGGGCGAGATCCAGGTCCAATACCAACCCTTGGCGAATTCCAGGGCAGTCCGCGCATCGGTCCACGCTGCGGCACCCTTCCTGGCCTCGAAGCGACTGCTAGCCACCTCCAGCCAGTCGGCAGTCCGACTGGGAGTGCGGAGTACTGGGACGTCTGGCCAGATGGTGGCTAGTACTTGGGCCCCAACATGTTGCAGGCGGCCGAGCAGGCGATGGGCCGGCTGGAGGCGCGCCTTGATAGCAAGAAGCTGTTCGGTGGGAGTTCGGGCCGCATTGGGTGCAATCACCCGGCCATCCTCGCGCCTCACGTCGCGCTGGGCCTCAATAGCCTGGCTGGCAGCAACAGAATGGCCAGGGAAGAATTCTGCAAGAACTAGACAATGAGTCAGAAAAAGGAAAGCTGGCCGTAGCAAACGGCAAGCACAAGAAAGCAGAGCAGGCGGCTTACCGTCGACCATGTCCGCAATGGCCCCGTAGCCGTCTTGAAGAGCCGCTTCCTTCTCGGCCCAATTCAAGCGCTTGGTCTCAAACTCAGCCCGAAGGAGCATCTCGGCGTCCGCCAGCTTCCCAAGCTCCGTCTTGTGCATCGCAGCCTAGTCTGCCAGCTCCTTGGTCAGGCGGTCGCGGTCCTGGGCAGCAAGGTCGCGCTCCCGCTCCTTGGCGGCAAGTTCCGCCTGAACCTTGCCTAGCTGGTTGCGGAGGTTGGTCGCGGTTGGTGGCAAGAGAAGAGAAAGAGCGTCAGCATCAAAAAAAGACAAGACAACCTTGGAGTTCCAAGCCGCCTGCTCAGCAGCCGGCTCGGAACTCGGGGACTACACCAAGTGGGTGCGCTGACGCGCCCCCGCAAGGAAGAAAAGAAAGCACTTATCCTGACTGTCGGCCAGAGCAGTCCTCAGTTGCGCTAGCTCCTGACGCTGGGAGTTGAAGGCCGCCACCCGAAGATCGTGGTAATCCTGCAGCAAGAGACAAGCTAGCCCACAAAGTATACCTTGGAGTCCCAAGCCGTCTGCTCAGTAGCCGGCTCGGAACTCGGGGACTACACCCAGTGGGTGCGCTGACGCGCCCCCACGGAAGAAATTGAAGGAATAAAAACAAAAATAAGGAGTCAGCGTATCCGAATGGAAGTTCGCATGGCCAAGAACTCCCGCAAAACCGTCTGCACGACCTCGCTGAGGGAATTGAACCGGTCAAAGGCGTCTCGCGATGCGACAATCAACGCACCGCCACCTCCGGGCGTCCAGCCTGGCGGTGCCGCGCTGGTGGCCTCGTTCTCCGGCAACGACGAGCTGGCGGCGCTGGCCTCTACTCGTCGCGGCACTGAGACCGCCCTCGCAGGACGCGGACGGACGGGGGCTCGGCAGGCTGGCTGCGGGCCTGCCACCAGCCAGGGCCGGGCCGGCAAAATCCGGGGCCCTGTGCAAAATTTAAAAATTGGGCCCTATCTCACCACGAAAAATGAACTATCGTGCAATTATAATGTATGTGATATACTGTCTTACATAGCAATTCGATATATAAATACTCGTACCTATTCAACTCCCGTTGCATAATATTAATTTGAACAACCTCATTCTTGTAGTATTCTTTGGAATGAAATCTTCAATGATACTCATAATCAATCATCTCCAACACTTCGCTCTCAACTCCTATATCTTTAATGATCCCTGCGAAAAGGTTAATTATGAAATAGAAATCAGAAGAATAGGAGTAGAATTAGGAGTACAAGCCAGCGGTATTCCTCTCCACGAGAGGGATAATTGCTCGATGTGAAGCTGCGAACTGATGAGGGCTTCGATGTATGGATCCTGGCTCGGCTTGTACCTGTCGCCGTGTCGTCCCTCGCGGCGTCGCCGTATCAGTGGATCTGGAAGTCTCGATGGCAGGAGCCCGGGAGTATGCGTTGTGTCGCCCGCCCGTGGAGACTGGAATTATGGATGCGATTGATCGAGCAAAACAGAATCGCCCTTCGATTTCCTTTTTTTAGGTGAGGCCGTTCGGTTTCCGATCGAGCAGATCAGCAGAACGCGATAACCTAGCGGCTGGCATCGAGCCATCGAGGCATCGCACCGGCGTGGCACACTCGAGGCCTTTTTAATTTGAGTGGAGGGATGCTCGAGCCCCGAGCCTGACTCACGCGGGCAGCGGGCCAGTTCCTTGCTTAGCCCAACCCCTAACCCAGGAAATATATATACATGGGCATATCAAAAATTTGGGGCCCCTCAAATTTATGGGCCCTGTGCGGGCTGCACAATCCGTACAACTATGGGCTCGGCCCTGCCACTAGCACGCCTTCTGCTGGCGGCACCTCCGCTCCCGCAGGCCGGCTGTCCTGCGTGCCAACAGGCGGCGCGGGGGGGGTAACCTCCGTCTCCATGGCGGCGCGGCTGTCTCCCTCATTGTTGAGAGACGGCTGCTCGTCAACAGCCGGCACTTGAATGGACGGCTCCAGAGAGCCCATGTCCTGGGGTTTGGCGCGGTCCGCCGGCTACTGAAGGCCCGCCTCCTTCTCCTGGACTTGGGAGGCGGCGTCCGCCTGGGCCTTGGTGGCTGCCTCGGCCCCCGCCTTGGCAGCAACATCAGCATCCGCTCACTCACGGGCCGCAGCCTCCTGCTCCTCGCGTGCCTCGCGGGCGTTTTTCTCCGTCGCTTCCCGGAGCGCGTCGGCAGGGTCCACGCGGCGCGGCGCAGGGGGGACATCCGAGCCCCCAACCACCGAGCCCACAGGCGCCCGCAAGAGAGAAAGCGGGGCACTGTTTAAGTATTCCCAAGAAGATAGCAAATCAGCCGCAAAAGGGGCGAAGGAACAAAATGAATGCAAAAGAAAAGAAAATGCGGTACTTACCCGGACACAACTGGCCTAGATTTGGGAACCCTAGGAAGGACCGCTTTGGCGGCCGCCTCCTGGCGTTTGGTGGTGGTGGCCGATAGCCGGAGCTTCTTGGGCTTGCTGCCAGACGGCCCAGCAGAAGACCGGCGCTTCACGCCGCTAGCTGCGATCGACGGCCCCGCCTGGTGGCTGCCGCATCCAGGCGGGTTCGCCTCTCGGACGTGGGCTGGCGCCTCCTCCTCCTCCTCCTCGTCGTCCGGCCAGCTCTCGACGCTGCCTTCTAGCGGGCCGTCTGCTGGCTGGCCCCCGCCGCCTGTTACCTCCTCCTCCTCCTCCATAGCAGCGGCCCCAAGATCGTTGTCGCTCGTATCGCTCTGGGAGCGGTCTGGTTTCAGGGGGCGGCCTGGCTGGTCAGAGCCCGGCTCTAGCTGGTCGGGGAAGATCTGCAGGCGGCACAAGGGTCGGGAGGCTGGGATAGGCGGAGAGAGAAGAAAGAAGAATAAGGAAAAAGAGAGCTCACCACAGGCGGCTAGTTGTTGTGGCTGTATGGCGGCTTGCCGAAGGCCCAGCCTGAGTCGGAGAGCTTGCAGTTAGAGACAGAGTTTACCAAGTTGGCCACCTCCTTGTATGGCATCGGCTTGGTGCAGGTCCAGCTCGTGTCCCGGCGCCCGCTCATGTCACAGATTAGATGCGGGCGGGACTGCAGCGGCAGCACCCGGCGCTCCGCGAAGGTGAGCAGGAGGTTTGAGAACACCAGGCCCTCGTGGTCCTTCATCTCCCGGAGGCTCCGCATGGCGATGGAGGCCCCTTGTGTGAGGGAGACGGGTCGGGTCCTCCACGTGTCGTGGGGCTCGGCAGGCGGGCCGGGTACCCAGTCCGGTAGCCCGATGAAGTCCTGCGTTGGGTCGACGTTGGAGACGTAGAAGTACGTCTTCTGCCACTGCTTCGCTGAGTGCACGAGAACAGGCGGCGGGAAGTAATTCTTGGACCTGCTGCGCTTCACCGCGATGCATCCACCACACTGGGCAGCCACGCCCTGGATCGCGGTACCGAGCTTCATATAGAAGAGCTCGGTCCACAGTTTCATTGTGGGGAGTATCCCGAATTACCCCTCACAAAGGACGACAAAGGCGGACAGTGTCACCATCGTGTTCGGCGTGAGGTGGTGAGGCTGAATGTTGAAGAACTCCAGGAAGGAGCGGAAGAAGCCGCTGGCGGGGAGCCCGAAGCCGCAAGGGAAGTGCGAGCGGAAGACGACCCGCTCGCCAAACCACGGCACCGGCCTGATCTCCACCGCCGGCGCGAGGCGCATGGCGACCTTGTCGGCGGGGGGCAACCGCCGCGCGCGGCGGAGGTAGTGGATGTGCTCCTCAAGGATCTCGTTGCCGTCCCACTCACCGGAGTGGTGGACCTGCCATCCGGCAGCCATGGCTCAGGGCGATGGTTCGCTCTGACGGAACGCTGCGAGCGGCGGTGGCGAGGAGCCCAAGAAAGAGCAAGGAGGAAGAAGAGAATGAAGCGGGGTGTATGCGCGAGCGGCGCTAACCCCCTTCCCTGGGCCTACTTATAGGCTCGGGGAGACGAAGCCGAGGTGGCGAGGGCATGGGATTAACTGCTCCACGCCCCACACGATCCCCACCTTTTTCGCGCCTAATCCGCGCGCATTAAATGCGTGTGGGCAGGGCAATCGATTGCCTCTGCCATATTAGATCCGCACGCGGACCAAGGCCCCGTAGTGGCGGGCCCCAGCCCGTTGCTATGTCTCGTCGCGCGCGTGGGCTGGCAGGCTGACGCGACAGGGTGACGACGCGTGGAGAGCCACCAACAGTCGGCAGACCCACGTCGCAGCCCGCCGTCCAGACGGTATCTTCTTCCGGAAGACTCAAAGACAGAGGTCCGGTCGCCAGAAGCCGGCCCTCTCCAGAAGACGTACAAGGAATGCCAGACCTTGCTTCGTGTGGGAAGCTGCTGGAACCCCGCAGCCCCAATCGCAACCACAGAGTTCCACCAGCTTCGGGGACTACTGTCGGAGATATTGACCACGGGTGTCCTCATCGACCACCCATGGTATTTCAAGACAACTGGGGGCCGCCTGTCACCCCCCGACCGCGTGCCATCGGGCCGCCTCCTGGGGCAGCTAAGCCCAGGAGCCGGCTACCGGCAGGCGGCAAGGGCCTAAATAAGCGGCAGCCTCACGGCCAGCATCCAGAAGACGGCCTCATGCCTCCCCATCGGGATGCGTGCTGGGGAACCACGACAAGGCTAAGGCATGGCTACAGTAGAACATGTCTTTAGAGAATCTATAAGGGTGTGGCTACAGTAAGGCCGTATCTTATGGACGCCTCTTGAGCGGCGTATCACTGTAGCCATGCTGCTGGTGACCAAGCCTCGATCAGAGGAAGCCATGATCCCACTACCCACAGGCGGCAGATCCAGTAGGCGGCTGGCCCCACCGGCCAGTGGGTGAACAAGAAGCAAGCGACCCCTGGCAGACGGCCTGGGGGACAGTCCACCTGGTAGTAGGCGGCTCACCGTGTCCTAGGAGTCTGAACCTCATCAAGATGACAAGACAGGACGTGATGGCAACATACGGCAGGAGGCGGCGACACTGTAGCTATTTCCCTCCTGACGATGTTGCCGTCAGCAGAAGAGCACCTACAGTGAAAGGCAACCATGAAGGCCCACAGACGGCGGGCCCCAGCAGATAGGCGGAAAGGCCGGCACCCAAAGACACTGACAGCTGGTGGCCATTCTGCCTGGATTACTATTTTACCCCTGGGGGGTAGGCCTATATAAACCCCCCAGGGTCCTCCATGTGGAGGTGTTGGACTCTAAGAAGAAGAGGGAGATAGGGAGAAACCCTAGCACCACTTCGATTCCCTATAGCGAAGGTAGAGAGGTAGCCTTGCCCTTCTTCCTCCTCTAGACGACACAGCTCAAGGAGCAACCTTGTTACCACCCTATTGACATTAGTCATGACGCGGAGTCCCCGCAGAGCAGGACTAGGGGTGTTATCTTCACAGAGAGCCCCAAACCTGGGTAAGATTCGTAGGCGTCCTAAGTATCGCCTTATCCCGCTTCCAGGGCCCGGCGATGTTCTATTGTCCCCATGCATGATAAGCCATCCTTTGGCATATGTCGCACCAAAACCCCGACAATAACATAATGGCAAACAATATCATGATAATTAACCAATTATTAAAAATGCAACAACATATATATCCAACATACTCTGATCATGCTCTTGTGAGAAAAGTCCCTCGGACTGGCTTACCAACGGTGATCTCTCTTAGATCACAAACGTACCAACCTTGTGATCTTAATTTGGGTTACCTTGTGATCTTTCCGGCGATCACAACCACGACCAACCCTTGGTCCCAAACATCAAGATGGCCTTCCCACCATCATCAACTGTGCAAAGTTCATGACTTAGTGTGCAAAATTTATTAAATGTTGACCCATGGTGTGACCTACTTTCGAGCGTGTCCGTAACCATGGACTCGGCTATCGATAGATTTATTACACTCTGCAGAGGTAGCGCACTGTACCCACACCACGGAACCCATGGCCTCGCACTCCCATTCGGGTGGACCAACGGCATTCCGACGAAATCCCTCCATTGCCATGACACTCTCTCGGCCACTTCGACTCACTTCCCACCGGGCTAGTCCTGGGTGGCCCCGTGTCTACCAAAGACACCAAGGACCACCGTCGTGGCCAAAACATAAACTGTCCCACATGGGGACACGGTACAATAATCTCAACAACGGGCACACAAGGTTATGTCTGCTTACCGAGCCAGGGTACCGCATGCCCATAACCTTTCCTCGTTGGAGGCACCGACGAGAGGCATGACAACGGACCGAATAAAGGCCTTCCCATAAAGGCAAATGAGGTTGCACTGGGAAAAACTCGATTCAGTGGCACCATGACCCGGTCAACGATATATTCAAGTTGAGTTATTAGCAGGTTCAACTTAAAATTGAATAAAAATAACCGATGTCATAGTATGCCATGCAAATGCAACACGAACATATGCATCATATATCATCGGAAATAACTGGGTCAACTACATCCACACTAAGCATAAACATCAACAACTCATAACACTTCTCTGGTCAGGATTAAACCTCAATTTAAACAGAATCTTTTCTAGGAAATTTTATCATATTTCTCATGCAAGAAGAATAACTCCAAATAATTACTTATATCCATAACCATGTTAGTTCTTCATAACAGAACTTACTTCTAGTTACTTTACCAACTTAATTAACTTCAAACTTTCTGTAAACTAAGCATGACAACTTAAACAAGCAACCAACAGAATATAAATAATAATATTGATTTAAATGCATGGATTAAATCATTCATTCAAGTTTTAAAAAATCACAAACATTGTAATGGCACCATGAAAATGTTATTGTGGCTTGCCTTAGTGCATATGAGGTTCACAAACCTCCTGGTGATCCTCAAGACAAGCTTCACCTTTTGAAAATATTTATAAACACAAAAAGAAAACATCAAGAACCCATATGAAATTCACCAGAAAATCTAGACAGCAGAGAAAAATCTCATTTTTGGTGAGCTGCTAGATTTCTTCACAAAGAACACAATGCAAAAAGAATCAATTCATTTGGACTTATGGTTAAAGAGTTTTGGTTGTTTGAAGCTCTCTGGAAAAAATGAAATTTGAATTTTAAAAAAACAGAACTTGGGGGGGGGGGGACGTCGAAAGCATAAAGGCTCGGGCGCCACAACTCGTAACGCTTCGTGCGCGTACTGAGTGGCTGACTAGCGGGCCCCGTTAGTCAGGTGAGAGGAAGGGGTAGAGGGAAACAGAGGACGGCGCGGCATCGCCGGAGCTCATGCCGGCTAGGAGAGCTTCTTGGCCAGAACGAGAGGGAGGGATCGAAAGAGGAGACGGAGGCGCACCTGCCCGTACCCGTAGAGTAGCTAGGGGTGGTGGGACGGAGGTCTCCGGAGACAAAGACAACGACGACCAGAGGTGACACCAGGGGCTCCAACAGGGCGGAACGGCACCACCGAGGCACGGCGGAGGCCCTGGAAGGGTGGCCTGAGCCTGGGAGGGGCTGGGGCTGCGGAGACGACCCGAGGGGATCGCCGGCGAGCTCGAGCTCGGGGATGGTGGCCCGTGGCCTGCCCGGCCGGGCTACGGCTTTCTACGAGATCGTGCTGTGTGTGGGAGGAAAGGATGGTGCTCGAGGAGGCTGGGGAGGGCTCTATTTATAGCCGAGCGTCGAGGGGGTGTCGGGCTCCGCCGGTGGAGACCTCGATACAGCGCCCGGCAACGAACATCGTCAGTGGGTGAGGGAGAAGGCGACACAGCTCACGCGGGGACTGTGGGCGAGCGGGGACGAGCACAGGAACGATACAGTGGCGACGAGCACAGTGCGCAACGCACTGTTGCGTTCGCCGGACCGTGCTCGTGCTCGCTGTGGCGAGCTCCGGCATCGGCGGGCGCCAGGAGGGAGTTAAGAGGGTTTGGGCGAAGATTGTGGCGAAGTTTGACAAGTTTAGGCAGTCGGGGAAGCGAGCACGCGCGCAACAGAGCACTCGGCGGCACTCAAAGCATGGCGACAAGCAGGTTGGCATCATGCACATGCGTGGTCATCGCGTGAACTCTGACCTCAGGGCGACCTAAGCCGAAACTTCATGTGTGGCATGTTGTTCGTGGTAGTTTTAGAGTTTACCGCACTTGGGTTTGATTGCAGGCGCAGTAGAATAGATTTCAACTGCCTGGTAAGTTTCTGAACAGTAACTTTGAGAGCTTACTGTGGTCAAACTACTGGGAGTTGGGAGTTGGGCTTTGGAGGTTATCAATCATCTACTAAGGTCATGATGCACAATAAAAATCAACTACAATGGAGCAAGTAAGATGGTAGTTGCTGTAGAAACTACCATTTCTATCCAGAACAGAAAATATTTTCTGTAGCAAGAATATTCCAAAAAGTGATGAAATATTTTTGCTCGGGAAGGTGCCCTAGGGTTCAAAGAATATTTGTGAATTTTCTCAGATTTTTGTGGGCAAGAAAAATTGCGGTTGCTTTGGAGCACATTGAGCTAGCTAGGGTTTAAGAGAGGGAAATGAATATTTTTCATTTTAAGAAAAATGTTCAAAATATTATTTTGAGGTGAACCAGAGAGGAAGTGATGGTTAGAGAGGGAAATGAGGCACTTGGGTGAAAGTCAAGGGATGCCCAAGTGTTTAAGTCCATTTGAAAAGATTCAAAACTCCAAATTTCAAATTCAAACCAACTGAAAATCAGGCAAAGAGAGGAGGGCAAAAACCAGGCTGTCATATATCACCACCAAGTTTGCGAGCCTTGGAGAGTTTGGCGAATCTAACTTTAGATCCTAGCCAATCAGCATGGTATCTGTCAAATTCATCACTCAGGCCATTGATTTCAGTTTGTAGTTTCACAAGGTCCTCAGGAGACATGTTCACAACATTTTTCTTCAAGAAACGCTCTTTATGCCCTCTTTCTTGTACTAATCCTTCTTGGCTTTCCTGGCTTGTTCATACTTCCATTTTTATTCACCTATGAAAGCAGCCAACATGTGACTTTGACCAGGAGTGAGATCCATTTCAGGAAGAGGTGCGTTGGAATGCTTGTGTCAACGATCAATGTAGTTTAGGATCTTCTTCGGATCTAGCATGAGAGGCACAGAACTTCCCTTGGTTCTAGCGGCCTTCATTTTCCAATCTCTGATGATTTCAGCAAGCTCTTCATCATCAGCTTCATTGTCATCAGACGGAACTTGGAAAGCCACTTTCTTTTGAGGACTTGGCCTCTTTCCTCATCCAGCAGTGGTCTTCACTTTCAGCAAAGTTGGACCAGGTGAAGATTGTGGTGGTGCTGATGAACTTGTAGAGGCTCCTGAAGCAATTGAGAAATCAACAGTTCATTGACAAGTTGCAAGGTGCACAGGTGTTGAGGACTTTGCAGCAACAGTTGAGAATTGTGCAGCAATAGAGGGAATTGGAGCAGCCCTTGAAGAAGTTCCCTGAGGAATTTTTCCTGAGGGCTTTGACTTTGAAGAGCCAGGCCGTGAGGGCATTGCTATTGAGGTACTTGGCTTGATAGCCGATTTCTTCAGCATAGCCTTCTTAGGCTTACTGGCAGAGGCTTCAGCAGTAGTAGCAGCACAAATAGTGTCGCCATTGAATTTCCTCATTGCTTCTCTAGCTGCCCTTTGAAGTTTAGCTTGACGATTGACCCATTCCTTGGGAAATTCCTCACCGCACCTCACGCTTGTGGGATCAGCTATTTGGCCTGAAGCCAAAGGAGTTCTTGAGCAAGGAGGGTTAACAGCAAATCTTCATGTACTTGGGAGTAACATAGCGATATTACCTCCATTCCATTGCCCATCTCCTCTCAATCCTCTGGATGCGCACTTTGCGCTGATTCTTGTTCTCTTTGCCATGAATTTCCTCATCAGGAGTGCAATAGTCAGCATAAATATCTTCAAGAATTTCAAAGGCAGTGTTGGTCTCAGGTCTCTTGCCTCCTTTCTGAGGTCTCTTTCCTTCAGCCATTTTCCTCACTTAAGGATTTTGAACAATTGAAGTTTCTGAGGAAGTGTGTAACTTTTCTTCGAGGAATGCTTCAAATGAGTTAAGTTGATGAGAACCTAGAGATCCAGCAGCAGACATTTTGTACCTGTGAACATAGTATAGGTGTGAAGAATTTGAGGAGGTCATATGCGTTCTCAAAAAATTTCAAAAGAATCAAGTTTGAGAAATTTGACCATGGGAGTCTTGAAGAATTTCACTAAGCGTTCTTGCTTTAGGTTCCAGAGTTGTATATATTAGAAATCCACGAAATGGAGGAATCATGAAGAAAAACACAACTTAGAGAAGCAAATCAAGAACAGATTGACTTAGGTGTTTAAATAGTGGGAAGTTGAAGAAAAAAACACCTTTTGAAGAAATTGTGGAAATCATGAGATTCAAACATGGGCAGTAAAATTAGATTTTAATTACCCTTGATGAAGAACACAAAAAACTAGGTGAAAGTTGGAGAAGCTCGTCGGTCTAGATCTCCCACACCCTAACTTGGCAAAGGGAGACAGCTACAGCGGCAGCGGAGTGAAGATTTCCGCAGCCAGCGCGAGTACGACAACGAGGAGGTCGAGGCAGTGAAGCACTTCCTCATCGGCATCGAATGAGAGTAGCAGCGTCGCTAGGTCTGTGAGCTCGAGCATGAGAGTGATCGAGCAGAGTAAATGAGGTAAGGAGAAGGGGAGGGGTATTTATAGCCATGGTGAAAAACTGCTTGTGCGAAGAATCTGGATGAACGTGCCCCTGCCCTTTGCTCTCCTAGTGACATGTGTGACCCACGTTATGAGGAGTGGATAAGAAAATTTTAACGTTTCGTTCACAAATTCTTTAGTTGTCAATGACACAATGAAGATTTTGAGCAGGATTCAAATAGAACGCACACGAAGAATTTGTTAGAGTGGAATGAGTTAAGCAAAGAGGGGGGATCTATCTCTCTCTCTCTCTCTCTCTCTCTCTCTCTCTCTCTCTCTATA
>LR738709.1:167212770-167274534 GCA_902687465.1 Secale cereale
ATATATATATATATATATATATATATAGACACACACACACACACACACACACACACACACACACACACTAGTACATACGCCTCTGCGTTGCAACGGGCTCCTCATCTCTGTTGTAACATCCCCAAAGGGTGTGGTAGCTTCGATGAGCGTGTGACCCCTCCCTCTTACCGCTCTACCCAACAATTCAACCTAGGGGGATGCAACATCCAAAGGATGCCACTCAGCGATGAGGAGACCGTGTCTTCCTGTTACTCCGACCACGAAGAGCTAAATAACTAACCACGAACTCCATGTATCTATTGTGAAGATAAGTATAATAAGCACGGATAATTTTCAACATTTTACCTTCATACATCAACACAAATTGATTCATACTATCGTTCTTATGTAGCCATGGCCACCATACAAAAAAGATGCAAAAAAATTAAGGTTCGTCATTTATATTCCAAGATATGAGAATAAAAATACAATTATCACAGAAGTTCACTGGGATGAATTTATAAAATTAGCTCGGAATTACTATAGTTTGTTTGTTGATTCGCTTTTCATAAATTTCCCTCTGATTTAGTCATTGACAAACGATTTTATAATAGAAAACAAACTTTAAAAACTTCATGCATGTAAAAAATAATGCGACATAAGGTTCTTCTGTTCATTGGTGTTCACATCGCAAGAAAATGGAACTGAACATATACTAAAACTAAAGAAAGGTTCCTGTCGCCTGCGAGGTGCTGCTTTCAAGATGGTGAACGAAGGTGTCGCCGAAATGCAGACCTGCATGATAGAATAATCTGTTAGGGAGCACGACCTCCTGGAGCTAATTAAGGCTTCAGTAATACAAATTGTGAAGTACAACATAACCAAGCCACCAATTTCAAAGTGATCTTGCATGACCAATGCCAACTATCATTATTACATATTATCAGAATGCCGAGGTAAGGAGTATTTTAACTACCAAACTGTACTGCTAAGTTTTATTTTCTTCCAAACAGTGCGCCAATTCACATGGACCAAGCGTATATGTGATACTTCCAACCCACAAACTAAACTGATTCCTTAGTTCAGATCATACTTTTATGTAGGAAAAAGCTAGCGCTGCTCCTAGAAATCCTAACCAATGTTGATTCAGTTTTACAATTCCATTGCTTCTAACTTCCAAATCAAACTGCTGTTACAGACATGTTTGATATTTAGATGTAGCCTAAAAAAACCTATATTTACTTTCTCAAATAGAATTGCATTTTCTGGTTGCCAAAATAGGGTTAGCAGCAACTTTCATGCCAACATGATAGTGTCTCTGTACGCTTCTCGTTTGCACACAAAAATTGAGGTCCAGATGCTTATTTCATTCCTTTCTTGACCTCAATTAGACTTCTTCTATCCAAAGATAGGAGCATACATATATGATAGGACCCTGTAGCAATCCGTCAAGAGGATACCGCCTGCGAGGTGCTGCTTTCAAGATGATGAACGAAGGTGTCGCCGAAATGCAGACCTGCATAATAGAATAATCTGTCAGGGAGCACGACCTCCTGGAGCTAATTAAGGCTTCAGTAATACAAATTGTGAAGTACAACATAACCAAGCCACCAATTTCAAAGTGATCTTGCATGACCAATGCCAACTATCATTATTACATATTATCAGAATGCCGAGGTAAGGAGTATTTTAACTACCAAACTGTACTGCTAAGTTTTATTTTCTTCCAAACAGTGCGCCAATTCACATGGATCAAGCGTATGTGTGATACTTCCAACCCACAAACTAAACTGATTCCTTAGTTCAGATCATACTTTTATGTAGGAAAAAGCTAGCGCTGCTCCTAGGAATCCTAACCAATGTTGATTCAGTTTTACAATTCCATTGCTTCTAACTTCCAAATCAAACTGCTGTTACAGACATGTTTGATATTCAGATGTAGCCTAAAAAAACCTATATTTACTTTCTCAAATAGAATTGCATTTTCTGGTTGCCAAAATAGGGTTAGCAGCAACTTTCATGCCAACATGATAGTGTCTCTGTACGCTTCTCGTTTGCACACAAAAATTGAGGTCCAGATGCTTATTTCATTCCTTTCTTGACCTCAATTAGACTTCTTTTATCCAAAGATAGGAGCATACATATATGATAGGACCCTGTAGCAATCCGTCAAGAGGATACCGCCTGCGAGGTGCTGCTTTCAAGATGGTGAACGAAGGTGTCGCCGAAATGCAGACCTGCAAGATAGAATAATCTGTCAGGGAGCACGACCTCCTGGAGCTAATTAAGGCTTCAGTAATACAAATTGTGAAGTACAACATAACCAAGCCACCAATTTCAAAGTGATCTTGCATGACCAATGCCAACTATCATTATTACATATTATCAGAATGCCGAGGTAAGGAGTATTTTAACTACCAAACTGTACTGCTAAGTTTTATTTTCTTCCAAACAGTGCGCCAATTCACATGGACCGAGCGTATATGTGATACTTCCAACCCACAAACTAAACTGATTCCTTAGTTCAGATCAACATTTTATGTAGGAAAAAGCTAGCGCTGCTCCTAGGAATCCTAACCAATGTTGATTCAGTTTTACAATTCCATTGCTTCTAACTTTCAAATCAAACTGCTGTTACAGACATGTTTGATATTTAGATGTAGCCTAAAAAACCTATATTTACTTTCTCAAATAGAATTGCATTTTCTGGTTGCCAAAATAGGGTTAGCAGCAACTTTCATGACAACATGATAGTGTCTCTGTACGCTTCTCGTTTGCACACAAAAATTGAGGTCCAGATGCTTATTTCATTCCTTTCTTGACCTCAATTAGACTTCTTTTATCCAAAGATAGGAGCATACATATATGATAGGACCCTGTAGCAATCCGTCAAGAGGATACCGCCTGCGAGGTGCTGCTTTCAAGATGGTGAACGAAGGTGTCGCCGAAATGCAGACCTGCATGATAGAATAATCTGTCAGGGAGCACAACCTCCTGGAGCTAATTAAGGCTTCAGTAATACAAATTGTGAAGTACAACATAACCAAGCCACCAATTTCAAAGTGATCTTGCATGACCAATGCCAACTATCATTATTACATATTATCAGAATGCCGAGGTAAGGAGTATTTTAACTACCAAACTGTACTGCTAAGTTTTATTTTCTTCCAAACAGTGCGCCAATTCACATGGACCAAGCGTATATGTGATACTTCCAACCCACAAACTAAACTGATTCCTTAGTTCAGATCATACTTTTATGTAGGAAAAAGATAGCGCTGCTCCTAGGAACCCTAACCAATGTTGATTCAGTTTTACAATTCCATTGCTTCTAACTTCCAAATCAAACTGTTACAGACATGTTTGATATTTAGATGTAGCCTAAAAACACCTATATTTACTTTCTCAAATAGAATTGCATTTTCTGGTTGCCAAAATAGGGTTAGCAGCAACTTTCATGCCAACATGATAGTGTCTCTGTACGCTTCTCGTTTGCACACAAAAATTGAGGTCCAGATGCTTATTTCATTCCTTTCTTGACCTCAATTAGACTTCTTTTATCCAAAGATAGGAGCATACATATATGATAGGACCCTGTAGCAATCCGTCAAGAGGATACCGCCTGCGAGGTGCTGCTTTCAAGATGGTGAACGAAGGTGTCGCCGAAATGCAGACCTGCATGATAGAATAATCTGTCAGGGAGCACGACCTCCTGGAGCTAATTAAGGCTTCAGTAATACAAATTGTGAAGTACAACATAACCAAGCCACCAATTTCAAAGTGATCTTGCATGACTAATGCCAACTATCATTATTACATATTATCAGAATGCCGAGGTAAGGAGTATTTTAACTACCAAACTGTACTGCTAAGTTTTATTTTCTTCCAAACAGTGCGCCAATTCACATGGACCAAGTGTATATGTGATACTTCCAACCCACAAACTAAACTGATTCCTTAGTTCAGATCATACTTTTGTGTAGGAAAAAGCTAGCGCTGCTCCTAGGAATCCTAACCAATGTTGATTCAGTTTTACAATTCCATTGCTTCTAACTTCCAAATCAAACTGCTGTTACAGACATGTTTGATATTTAGATGTAGCCTAAAAAACCTATATTTACTTTCTCAAATAGAATTGCATTTTCTGGTTGCCAAAATAGGGTTAGCAGCAACTTTCATGCCAACATGATAGTGTCTCTGTACGCTTCTCGTTTGCACACAAAAATTGAGGTCCAGATGCTTATTTCATTCCTTTCTTGACCTCAATTAGACTTCTTTTATCCAAAGATAGGAGCATACATATATGATAGGACCCTGTAGCAATCCGTCAAGAGGATACCGCCTGCGAGGTGCTGCTTTCAAGATGGTGAACGAAGGTGTCGCCGAAATGCAGACCTGCAAGATAGAATAATCTGTCAGGGAGCACGACCTCCTGGAGCTAATTAAGGCTTCAGTAATACAAATTGTGAAGTACAACATAACCAAGCCACCAATTTCAAAGTGATCTTGCATGACCAATGCCAACTATCATTATTACATATTATCAGAATGCCGAGGTAAGGAGTATTTTAACTACCAAACTGTACTGCTAAGTTTTATTTTCTTCCAAACAGTGCGCCAATTCACATGGACCGAGCGTATATGTGATACTTCCAACCCACAAACTAAACTGATTCCTTAGTTCAGATCATACTTTTATGTAGGAAAAAGCAAGCACCGCTCCTAGGAATCCTAACCAATGTTGATTCAGTTTTACAATTCCATTGCTTCTAACTTCCAAATCAAACTGCTGTTACAGACATGTTTGATATTTAGATGTAGCCTAAAAACACCTATATTTACTTTCTCAAATAGAATTGCATTTTCTGGTTGCCAAAATAGGGTTAGCAGCAACTTTCATGACAACATGATAGTGTCTCTGTACGCTTCTCGTTTGCACACAAAAATTGAGGTCCAGATGCTTATTTCATTCCTTTCTTGATAGTGTCTCTGTAGCAATCCGTCAAGAGGATACCGCCTGCGAGGTGCTGCTTTCAAGATGGTGAACGAAGGTGTCGCCGAAATGCAGACCTGCATGATAGAATAATCTGTCAGGGAGCACAACCTCCTGGAGCTAATTAAGGCTTCAGTAATACAAATTGTGAAGTACAACATAACCAAGCCACCAATTTCAAAGTGATCTTGCATGACCAATGCCAACTATCATTATTACATATTATCAGAATGTCGAGGTAAGGAGTATTTTAACTACCAAACTGTACTGCTAAGTTTTATTTTCTTCCAAACAGTGCGCCAATTCACATGGACCAAGCGTATATGTGATACTTCCAACCCACAAACTAAACTGATTCCTTAGTTCAGATCATACTTTTATGTAGGAAATAGCTAGCGCTGCTCCTAGGAATCCTAACCAGTGTTGATTCAGTTTTACAATTCCATTGCTTCTAACTTCCAAATCAAACTGTTACAGACATGTTTGATATTTAGATGTAGCCTAAAAACACCTATATTTACTTTCTCAAATAGAATTGCATTTTCTGGTTGCCAAAATAGGGTTAGCAGCAACTTTAATGCCAACATGATAGTGTCTCTGTACGCTTCTCGTTTGCACACAAAAATTGAGGTCCAGATGCTTATTTCATTCCTTTCTTGACCTCAATTAGACTTCTTTTATCCAAAGATAGGAGCATACATATATGATAGGACCCTGTAGCAATCCGTCAAGAGGATACCGCCTGCGAGGTGCTGCTTTCAAGATGGTGAACGAAGGTGTCGCCGAAATGCAGACCTGCATGATAGAATAATCTGTCAGGGAGCACGACCTCCTGGAGCTAATTAAGGCTTCAGTAATACAAATTGTGAAGTACAACATAACCAAGCCACCAATTTCAAAGTGATCTTGCATGACTAATGCCAACTATCATTATTACATATTATCAGAATGCCGAGGTAAGGAGTATTTTAACTACCAAACTGTACTGCTAAGTTTTATTTTCTTCCAAACAATGCGCCAATTCACATGGACCAAGTGTATATGTGATACTTCCAACCCACAAACTAAACTGATTCCTTAGTTCAGATCATACTTTTATGTAGGAAAAAGCTAGCGCTGCTCCTAGGAATCCTAACCAATGTTGATTCAGTTTTACAATTCCATTGCTTCTAACTTCCAAATCAAACTGCTGTTACAGACATGTTTGATATTTAGATGTAGCCTAAAAAACCTATATTTACTTTCTCAAATAGAATTGCATTTTCTGGTTGCCAAAATAGGGTTAGCAGCAACTTTCATGCCAACATGATAGTGTCTCTGTACGCTTCTCGTTTGCACACAAAAATTGAGGTCCAGATGCTTATTTCATTCCTTTCTTGACCTCAATTAGACTTCTTTTATCCAAAGATAGGAGCATACATATATGATAGGACCCTGTAGCAATCCGTCAAGAGGATACCGCCTGCGAGGTGCTGCTTTCAAGATGGTGAACGAAGGTGTCGCCGAAATGCAGACCTGCATGATAGAATAATCTGTCAGGGAGCACGACCTCCTGGAGCTAATTAAGGCTTCAGTAATACAAATTGTGAAGTACAACATAACCAAGCCACCAATTTCAAAGTGATCTTGCATGACCAATGCCAACTATCATTATTACATATTATCAGAATGCCGAGGTAAGGAGTATTTTAACTACCAAACTGTACTGCTAAGTTTTATTTTCTTCCAAACAGTGCGCCAATTCACATGGACCAAGCGTATATGTGATACTTCCAACCCACAAACTAAACTGATTCCTTAGTTCAGATCATACTTTTATGTAGGAAAAAGCTAGCACCGCTCCTAGGAATCCTAACCAATGTTGATTCAGTTTTACAATTCCATTGCTTCTAACTTCCAAATCAAACTGCTGTTACAGACATGTTTGATATTTAGATGTAGCCTAAAAAAACCTATATTTACTTTCTCAAATAGAATTGCATTTTCTGGTTGCCAAAATAGGGTTAGCAGCAACTTTCATGCCAACATGATAGTGTCTCTGTACGCTTCTCGTTTGCACACAAAAATTGAGGTCCAGATGCTTATTTCATTCCTTTCTTGACCTCAATTAGACTTCTTTTATCCAAAGATAGGAGCATACATATATGATAGGACCCTGTAGCAATCCGTCAAGAGGATACCGCCTGCGAGGTGCTGCTTTCAAGATGGTGAACGAAGGTGTCGCCGAAATGCAGACCTGCATGATAGAATAATCTGTGGCGAAGTCAAGATCACCCCCCCCCCCCAACACACACACACACACACACAATAGGACTCTGATAAACAATTGTGAGAGCGCTGCTGTATTTTGCACCTGCAAGTAGCTGGTGTGTCTAGCGAAAGGATGCAGATGGAGAGTTTGGATGGGGGGTGTCGAGTAGCGAAAACCACCAAAGCGTGGCACCAGGGAAGGAGCTAAACATATGAATTTTACATCACTACTTTGAATTAATGTCATAAACATATTTTGGATTGAATGGTATTGTCGTAACCTATCGAAATTGAAGGAGGACCACCACGATGTGTTAGCTTTACCTGAGATTTGGACTAACAGAGACCGAGCACATCCTTTGATCTCCCTGCCAAGGTCCTCCTTCTCTAAACATAAGGCACACACCTATCCCTGGCCAACATATGGATCTGTTTTTCCGCAATTCCCATGCTCCATCTCCAGCTTGCTCTCTGCCAATTAGTGATGATTGACTTTGCTACTGGAACAAAAATCCCTTCTCTTTCCTGCAGCTATTCCTCTCCTTTTTGCCTATCACATAGGGATCAAATCCCTTGATTTCACTCTCTAGCTTTGGGGTTGTAGAGGCGTGCGCGGGTGGGGTTTGGTCCCGCTTGGGGAGGGGATTTTGCTGGGGGATCGTGGGGGCCAGCAGGAGGGCGAGCTGGTGGCGGAGGTGGCGAGGTGATGCAGCCGGAGGACGCTCGCGGGCTGGATCCCACGGCCTCGATCCGTTCCTTCGGTTGGGGAGAAACTCGCCATCAGCAGGGCTGGAAAAGGGATGGAAACTTGGTGCGTGCTCGCCGTCCACGAGGAACGGAACCAGAAGGAGGCCATCGCCAGGTGAAGCACAACGGCTTTGCGTTGCTCGAGATGCAGCGGATCATGCCGATCTCATTCGGATTTGGCGGCCGCGAAGCGAGGGCGGGCACCGCAGAATGGAGGGATGGGGGCGTGGCGGCGGATGGAAGAATTCTCGTGCGGGGCGGGGCAGGGCGAGTCGGGGCTGCGTCTGAGAGCGTTTTTTTCACTTAGGTCTGACGGTGGTGGATGGCGGGTTGATTCCATAAAAAGTTAGGGGTCATTTTACAAAAAAAACACAACGGTGAACCCGGCAGATTCAATCCGTGCTTTGTTATTAGGGAAAGATTTAATATACAAAGAAAATGATAATCCGACAAACCCACTTCTGGAGGCCTAGCAATGAACATCACCGTTATATATTTTTTATTCGGTAGTGGGACAGAATTATCATTGAGATGTGATTACCTGCTAAAGGAAATGGAACCAAGTAATCAATCTGCAAACTACCATTTGTCATAATGCTAGAGAAATGATCTACATTTCAAGATACAACGCAGAAGTGTAGACTGTTAGGACTTCTCCTACAGTTTTTGTTAGAAAAAAAAGTATGTTGGGACATAGCAAGTTGAAATCATCCGACATACAAACAGTTAGTTAGGATCAAACGCGTACTACTTTTTTATGATGTTCATAAGCATATATCTAGATTCCCACTGCAAAGAATTATGTAGAGCCAAAGGGGGTCCAAACAAAGAATCTCATGTGCTAATAAATTTTGACAAACCTATATCCATACTAATAACCTTTCCAGACAGTACTAAAAAAGAATTAGGAAATTGTCCCGTTGAATGATGATAAGCAAAAATGGAAGATGATAGGTTCATATGCACCTGATCTTTCCACCAAAACCAACCGCCATCCATCCTTGTCAGCTTCAAGTTCTGTTGTAATACTGATTTATCTGCATCAATAATCTCATCTCTACCACGCAATTGACAGGTTTTACCTCCCTGAAAACATTGTTTGAATAAATTGACTTTAGTTAGTATGTTTATTTTTTCAAAACCAGCCATGAAAAACTTTAATTATCAGGGGAATCTTCACTTTCCAAAGAAATTTATCTAGAAATAAATATTTCTCAAGTTCATTCTCTTGTACAAATAGCTAACAGAAAAAATTCCATCAGAAGTATACTTGAATCTTTATCAATGCAGAAATTGACGCCTTCACAAGTAGCTTGGAGGCTGTTTCACAATTTTAAAATATAGCACCAATGTGTCCATGTACTTTGCGCCGACTTCCAGCAATTTGTAAGAATCTCAGCAATAGAGACACCTTTGCTAAAAGCAAATGTTGTGCAGCCTAGGGATAAGACTGAGTAAAAGGTTCACAATCCACAAATCTTTCGATCACCCACCTGTTTCTAGGTCTAGGATTGGTTAATTCAGTTACCAACGAAGTAATTTCAGGCTTTCTACTTTACACAATACCAATCGAATTCATCAGAGAATATCTTTGTACCTACTCTACCACGAAGAAGCTAGGTAATTTAGCAAAAAAGGCAACTATGTAAAAACACAGTCGTGCTAGTTTCATTGGAATCTGATTCCTTTCCACCACTTTTGGATTCTACAATGCATCAGCAGAACTGAAGGGGTTGACAAGTTCAGAGACAGTAACCATCAGGTAGCTAGCAGGTTGTACTTCATTTAAAAAAGGGGATGAAACAAGAATAGTTCTGTTAGGAAAGAAATAGGGAGGAATACCATCTCAGAGTAGTTGGAGCCGCGCCACTCCATGGGTACGGCAGCAACGATGCAATCGATGGACGTCCAAGAGTCCTCCTTGGCACTATCGCCATCCCGGACTCTGCTTCCATACCCTCGAGCCAATAGCGGTTGGTCAGCCTCGAGGGCTGTGAGCCATAATCACCAAATAACAATTAAAAATGAATTATTTCTATGCAAGTCTACATATATATGCTAGTGGCTTTTGGAGAGTTCATAGCTCCAATATATAGGGAAGCTTACAAAACAATAATCATATCGTACTAACTTTACAAAATTGGTTCAAAAGATTGTATGGTGAGAAAAGCTTATAGGATTTATTTTACATGGTTGATGACTTGAAGCACGCAACAAGAACTCCATACATTTTGTTCAAGTAATAATTCAACAAATGTTTTGTGTGCGCTCCTTTTATCATGAAACCATAACTGGACATGTAGTAAAAGTCCCCTAGAAATCAAATTTGTAAACTGCACATCGTGTAGCTTTGGTGAGTATGTAACAGTAAAAAATTCCTATTTTGTGTAAGGGACATGATTTATTTTACTACCTAAGGTCAGCCAGCTATATCAGCACAATAGGGCAAGAAACCAAAATCATAATAGAGAGATATAAGGGATTGTGAAAGTCCAAAACACAATCAGCCTATCGTGAACATAAAATTAGCAAACAAATAAGTAATGAACTTGTACAAGAAATAAGGAACGAGAAAGAGAACCATATACTTTGGCGATATGTTGTACCCAATATCAACCATCTTCCTAGTGTGCAGCTCGATGCAGGGGTGGTGGCGAAATAGCAATTCGTCAAACACCATGATGGCATTCCCTCTAACCAAGAAATTAGAGTGGAAGAGTACGAATCCACCTGCAGAACGTGTACTTGTCGAGCGTTATGCTGCCTGGACTGACACCACACCATCCTCTATGGAAGAGTCAACGCCATTGAGCTAATTCAGGAGGAGTAGTGGCGTTGACGGGCAGAAGTTCAGCAGCATGGTGCGAGACGGGAGCTGCGCTATAGAACCACGTAGAGGAGACTGACCTTGGGCTGGTGGTGCGGGTGTAGGAGCAGCATGCGCGGCCTTAGGGCACTCCACTGGGGCGCCATAGCGACAGGAGGGCTCCGCGTCGTCGCGCGCCTAGCCGTCCATGGCGCCGTCGCCCGCTTGCACCTGCCAAGGATTTCGCGACGCCGTATCGTATCCCTCCGTCACCCGCGCCGGTCGGTCGTCGCCCAGCTCCGGCAAGCTCTCATCGCACCTCCCTTCCTTTGTCGCTGCTTCTCTCCCTCATCTCCTTGTCTCGTTTCTGCCCTAGAAGCCATGCTCCGGCCTTCCTCGCCGTCACCGGCGACACCCCCGCGCCGCCCACCTCCGGATCCGCCTCCCCAGCCCCTGACGCGCACGGATCCGGCCCCTGCAAGCTCCAGCTGCCGCTGCCGTTCTGCATCGCGTCGCCGTGGCGCCGCGTTGACCCGACCCTGATTAATAAAACTAGACATATGAACTGCGGGTTGAATATAACAAACTACAGGATCTTCTTTGTAAAACTGAAACGTTTTCTCAGGTTAGCCACTTCGAAAGGAACTGCGGGTCCAATTACCAGAAAACACAGGGAGTTTTTTTTTATATATAAAAATGCTGCAACGGTGAATGCGACATATTCAGTCCGTACTTTATAATATACTAGTACAATGCCCGTGCGTTGCAACGGGCGTTGAAACTCGCAAAACCTAGTCCTTTGTATATATTCAATCCTCATACCTATGTAATGGGGTTAAATTGATTATTGCTTTTCTAGATTTTGAAGTGTGAATGTTAAAAAGTCATCTTATAGCATTCTTCATCAGATGGAAGAGTAGTAGTTCATGGAATAAGTTTGAGAATTATTATTTTGTATGAAGATTGGAATGTTATTTTAAGGACAAAAGTATTTGAACTTTTCTAAAATTGTGAATGTTTTAAGTCTTGTAAATGTTTGTAAATGCATATATTTTCCAAATGTTTTTTTGTGGAATTTTTGACCGGTTTTTAAAATGTGTGAATCTATATAAAACTATGTATTTTTTTTACATTTTACTATGTTGATTTTCTTAGATCAAGTTTGTCGTCTCGTTAGGAAGAGTTATTCTATTTTTTCTCAATTGTAAGAAAATGGCCCGTGAGTTGCAATGGGATAAAATTTCTGTCAAAAGCTACACCGTGCCTTGGTTCCACATACACGGGCCTTTTAATCCCGGACCGAGGTAGTATTTGAGAGAATTGAACAAAATACAATGGTAGCAAATAGGTCCATGATTGCGGTAGAAAAATTTGATGTGTATTTAAATAGTGAGAGTTGTTTGTGCATAAACACTTTGGTTCTAGGTTTCCGCACATCACACTTGTCATTCCTCATTTATTCCCATGTGCCTCGTTGCTGCAGCCGGCTGACCGTTTGCCATCACTGGCATGGTAATTTGTTGGGTCATGGGAGCCTATATTTTGATTATTGCAGGATGGTAATTTGTTTCATGTTGGTTTTATCTCATGAGGAGCGCAAATTATAGTTTGTACTTCAACATTTTCACATTGAGTATGTATGTACTATAATTTCAGAAGGGCAATAATACCCAATGCATTGCCTTCCATAAACTATCTTAATCTGTTTTCGTGGGTGATCTGCTACCAACCCATTTTAATTTGGTGCCTAGATACTACTCCCCCCGTCTCAAAATACGTGACTCAATTTTATACTAACTTTGCACTAAAGTTAATAATACAAAGTTGAGTCACATATTTTGGGACAGAGGGAGTGTTTTATTCGTCATCGATGGTAAAACATACAATAACGATGCAAGTTAATATGCAAAACCTGAGTTTTTAATCTTGAAGGAAAAGAAGGCTTATTTATGTATGTTCAAGCTGCTAAGCAAATATATGCTAATTTCCATGAACAGGCAGCTGTGCAACACCTTGGAACCATGGGGCGCATGACTTGTGTGTGTCTACAGGTGAGATGGTCACATGTGGATGGATCGGTGGGAAGATACAACTCGACCAGAAGAGATAAGGTTGAACGAGAAGAGATAAGGTTGAAGGAAGAGGAGGTAAGCGGTACGTGGGACCCCAGTAGAGGACGCGTGTGTAGCTCACCCAAGGCAGCTCACGCCCGGCTGTTTACAGTAAATGATTAGATCAATTCCTATTACACAAACAGCGCGCGGCAGCCCTCACAGAGATACCACGCGCCTGCTCGCGCCCTCGTTGACAGCTTCCTCCCAGATCCCACGCGCCCTCGTCGGCAGCCGCCCCTCTCCAGGCGTCCCTCTCCCCCACCCCAACCTTCCACGCGAGGCCTGGCAGGAGCTCGAACCCGAGTGGGTCCAGCCGGAATCTGCAGTAGCAGCAGGACCCCCGCCGGTGTGCCACTGCCAGGTCCTCCCCGCGCTTCTCCATCCCCTTCTACCCCTGGTCTCCTCTCTCTCCTTACCCCCCCTCTCTCTCGAACAGGAAGCAGCAGGTAGCAGCTCCACCACCACAACACTGGTGTCGCCACCATGGAGCTCTGAACTGCCGTCGTCACCTGCCGCTCCCCGCCTCCTCAAACGCGTCCCTGCTGCTGCCGCGCCGCCCCCTCCAGCAAGCTTCGCCTCTCCTCCTCACGACGTCCTGCTTCGCGCAGCCATGCCCTGCCGCTCCCTTCCTCCTCAAACGCGCCCCTGCCGCTGCCCCCTTCCGCCTCGAGGTGGAGAAGGCTGGGGGTGAGGAGGCGAAGAAGAACAGGGCAACAACGGCACTGTTCGAGGGTAGCTGGAGAGGAAGACCGGCCGCGCGTGGCGGCAGGATTAATGTCGGCCTCTTGCGTGGCGGCGTGGAGGCCCATGACGCAAGGTCGCAAGCGGCCAGCCCAGCTCCAGCAGGCCCGCCAGAAGACACACGGGCGCTAGGAAATCACAGAGGCGAACTGCACCGAAGTCGCCGGCGATCGATGCCCTTTTTTCTTTTTGAGATCGAGTCCAATCGTTTTCGGGTGTGCTCGATATATGGATCTCTCCTAGCTCTCTTGCGTGTTCGATCAGGACACGGGAAGGTTCCTTTTTTTTAGAACGACGCGGGAAGGTTCCGTGATGTGGGGAAATCCACGATGAAAGGTACCCTCTCGCTTATGTATTTTTTTAAATCTTGCATGCTTCAACTTTTCACGTGCATGTCTTTCCCTCTCGCTTATGTATTTTTTTATCATGTACCCTTCTCTCTCATGCATGTGCCTCTCTCAAACTCTCAGATCTCTCTCCCCTCTATTTGGCTAACCCGGACGACATACTAAAAAGCCCGAATGACCAAATTAATAACTATGAACATTTTCATAAAATCATTTTAGCCTTCCTTCTATTTTATTTAGTTTCCTTTTAAAATTCCTTTTGAGCTTTTACGAAAATCCCATGCCTTTTACTACTTCAAGGTAGACCTGCAAACTTTGCTGATATTTCTTCTATCTTTTCCCAAGTTCCACCAAAAATCTTAATATTTTTGGAAACTTATAAAACCTAGTCCTAGAATTTGCATTTCAATTTTCAATCATGCCCATTTATATTTTATGGATCAAGATCATTTTTGTGAGTCCAGGGAAACTATCCCCATGCCCAAACTCTTTTCCTTGACCTCCTTTTCTTTCTCCAAATCTTTTTTTTCAGAAATAGAAAAAAAACTGAAGAGAGAGAGAGAGAGCAGCGCCATCCCGCACTTTTGGCCCAAGGCCCAGCAGTACCTCGTCAACCGTAGCCGCCAGGGGAGAGCCTCGCTCGATCCCGATCCCCATCCTTTCGATCCCTCTCGTCCTACTCTCCATCCCCAGCCACCAGAGACACGGAGACGAGAGAGAGAGAGGTTTGTCCGTCTCCGCCCCTCGCCTGCTTACCTTCCGCCGAAAACGCCGTCGCCCAATGCCGTCCCTCCGGCGAGCTCCGCCCCTTCTCCTCCTGTTTTCCCTTCTCGTATTGTCTTGCTCGAAGCAGCCGCGGTCCGCGGCGAGCATCGCTAATGTCAGGCCCAAGATGCGATTCTATCCCGATCACGTGACACTTACGTGATTGGGGCACAACCGCATTTCGGGCGCTTAGCAAGATGGATATCATTACATCGTACCATTACATACATACATGGGGATACAACAATACATCCAAGTCACATGAATACAACACCATCAATACAAAGTATCCAACTACGGATACAAACATGAAAAGAACAACGACATCCATCTGCTATCCCAGGCTGCCGGCCCGGAAGCTAACCCAAGACTGAAGAAGAAGAAGAAGAAGAAGAAAGAACTCCAACACAACGATCAACGCTCTCACGTCAAGACATCGGAAACCTGCACCTGCAACTGTTGTTGTAGTATCTGTGAGCCACGAGGACTCGGCAATCCCATAACCATGGGTAACAAGACTATCAAAGCTTAATGGGTAGGAAGAGGTAAAGTGGTGAGGTTGCAGCAGCGGCTAAGCAATATATATGGTGGCTAACTTACGAGTACAAGAATAAGATGAGCATCTACGCAAACGGTAGCAACTAGTAGTGATCGCTAAAGATCCTGAACTACCTACGAGTCAAACATAACCCCACGGTGTTCTCTTCTCAAAGTGAAAAGAGACAGTCACGGTTACTCACACAGTTGTGTGTTTTACTTCAGATCCTGTGTCAAGTTTTCTACAACCGGACATTAACAAATTCCGATCTGCCACATAACCGCGGGCACGGCTTTCAAAAGATCATAACCCTGCAGGGGTGTCCAAACTTAGCCCATCACAAGCTCTCACGATCAACTGAAGTAATAATAATTATTACCCCTTATCTTAGGAAAATCCGATCAGGCTCGGCATCCCGGTGCATAAGACATTTCGACAATGGTAAAACAAGTCCAGCAAGACCTCCCGGCATGCCGACACCCTGATAGTAGTCGCGCGTATCTCGTCTCAGGCCACGTCCGGATAGGTGATCCTACGGGTTATACCAGATACCTCGTGTTTCCCCGTGGCGGCCCCGCAGTCTCCCCGTTTGGGACCAACACCATCAGCACCGGCCCCCCTGCTATGTAGAAAGAATCCCCGGGGACGCGACCCCCTATGCAAATTTAATTCTTTAATTAAGTTGTTATTATGAGGCAAATTAAATCCAAAGTTGGGCCTTGCTGGAGGAGTTTTATTCAAAGACGAAGTGTCAAGGGGTCCCCATATACCCAACCGTGTAAGGAACGCAAAATCAAGGAACATAATGCCGGTTTATCGGCGCCTAAGGTGGCATGAGTGGAACAAAACACCGAGCAAAAGGCCAAGCCTTCCACCCATGCCCAGTATATAGGTGTGTTAATGATAATAATAGATATTGTGATATTCCAACAACAAGTTCCAACATGGAACGATCTTCATCTTCACCTGCAACTAACAACGCTATAAGAGGGGCTGAGCAAGCGGGTAACATAGCCAAACAATGGTTTTGCTAGGAAGGTTTCAAAGGTTAGAGGTCTCATGGCAACAAGGAGAGGCTGACAATAATGATGGGTAGCGCGGCATATAACGATAGCATCGAGACAACTAAGCAAAGGCAATGATAGTAAAGGTATCCAAGGGTATGGTCATCTTTCCTGAGATCCCGCAAGGAAGAAGAACGGATCCGTGAAGAAGACGAAGAAGAAGCCTTGAAGAAGAACCACGGGTAGACGAACGAATCCTCACGAACGCAACGGAACAAGTACCAACGAGAAGAAGCAAGCAACACGGTAAACACACCACACGAGACACGACAATATGCTCAACCAAGTATGATGCAAGACAATTCTATATAGGATGCACTAAAGGTCTATACAGGAAGCAAAACATGGCAAGGTAGGAAGCATAGAAAAACAACACAAGTCTATATATGATGCAATACATGGCAAGGTATGATGCAAGACAAGTCTATACAGGAAGCAATAGATGGCAAGTTAGGAAGCACACAAGTACAACACAAGTCTATATATGATGCAATACATGGCAAGGTATGATGCACAGAAAAACAACACAAGTCAACAAGTTTAAATGAGGTCGGAAACTACCTATTACAAATCTGGTAAGTCCCCATATGCATAGTTTGAAATTAGTCCAGAACTGAAAAAACCTTGTGTTCAAGTTGTTAAACAGCAAGTTAACATGCACCATGATGATCTACACGAAATTCTAGTCAAGTTTCATATAAAGTTTGTTTAATTCGGAGCTACGGCCTAGAAGATATGAGCAAAACAAGTTAAGCATAGCAGTTTTGCTTCTTCAAGGACCAACATAATAAGGATCGTCCGAGGAAATGGCATGTGCCGGATGTAGACTTGCGATCCACTAGATCACCAGCATAGTCAGAGTCAGAATATCCAATGAGATCAAAATTAGAGCCCTTGGGACACCATAATCCAAGTGTTGGAGTGTGAGCTAGATATCGAAGAATATGCTTCATAGCCTTATGGTATGATTCCTTTGGTGTAGCTTGAAATAGGGCACACATGCAAACACTAAGCATAATATCTGGCCTAGATGCACATAGATACAATAAAGAGCCAATCATGGAGCGGTATACCTTTTGATCAAAATCTTTACCATTTTCGTCGGTGCAGAGATGGCCATTTGTGGGCATAGGGATTTTGTCGCCTTTGCAATCTTGCATGCATAATTTCCTCAGAACATCCTTGAGGTATTTCTCTTGATATATGAAGATGCCATTGCATTGTTGATGAATTTGAAGACCTAAGAAGAATTTCAATTCTCCCATCATAGACATTTGATATTCTTCAGGCATCATGTAGTCAAATTCATCACTAACGTTCATAATTACAGCCAAAGATAATATCGTCCACATATATTTGACACACAAATAATTCATCATCATATGATTTGATGAAAAGAGTTGGGTCAAGTGAACCAGGTTGAAGCCTTTCTTCATGAGGAATTCCTTCAAAGTATCATACCATGCCCGAGGAGCCCTCTTGAGGCCATAGAGGGCCTTGTTGAGTTTGAAGACTTTGTGAGGATGTTTATGATCTTCAAACCTGGGGGTTGGGCAACGTATACTTCTTTCTCGAGATTACCATTAAGGAATGCACTTTTCACATCCATTTTATATAAGATGATATTATGATGGTTAGCATAAGCAATCATTATGCGAATAGCTTCAAGTCTAGCAATAGGTGCAAAAGTTTCATCGAAGTCAATTCCTTCAACCCGTGTGTAGCCTTGAGCTACAAGAAGAGCCTTATTCCTCACCACAAGGCCATTTCATCTTGCTTGTTTCTATAGATCCACTTGGTGCCGATGATATTGTGCTTCCGAGGATTTGGTCGCTTGATGAGTTCCCACACATGGTGGAGCTCGAATTGATGCAATTCCTCTTGCATAGCTTGAATTCACTTAGGTTCCAGAAATGCCTCATCGACTTTGGTGGGCTCTGTGATAGAGACAAAAGCAAAGTGTCCACAAAAGTTAGTTACGTGTGAAGTTCTTGAGCGTGTGAGAGGACCTGGTGCATTGATGTCATCGATGATCTTCTCAATCTTCACTTCTTTTGCCACTCGAGGATGAGCTAGTTGACAACTTTTATGTGGCTGAGCATTTTCTTTAGTAGCAGTTTCTTCAGGTGCACTAATATGATTTTCTTCACGATCTGGAATGACTTCTTTAGCAGATTCTTCAGTGGGAATGTGATGGCTACTAAAGCTACGTCGGTTTTCCCCAAAGAGGAATGGATGATGTAGTATAGCAGCGGTAGGTATTTCCCTCAGTGATGAAACCAAGGTTATCGAACCGGTAGGAGAACCAAACAACACAACTTAAACAACACCTGCACACAAATAAAAAATACTTGCAACCCGACGTGTAAAAGGGGTTGTCAATCCCTTTCGGGTAATGGACATGAGAGAGATATAAACATTGATAGATCAGACGGTAAATAAGATAAATTGCAACAAGGTATTTTTGGGTTTTTGGTTTAATAGATCTGAAAATACAAGCAAAGGAAAAATAGATCGCAAAGGCAAATAATATGAGGAAGAGACCCAGGGGCCATAGATTTTACTTGTGGCTTCTCTCGAGAAAATAGCAAACGGTGGGAAAACAATTACTGTTGAGCGATTGATAGAAGTTCAAATAATCATGACGATATCCAGGCAATGATCATTATATAGGCATCACGTCCAAGATTAGTAGACCGACTCCTGCCTGCATCTACCACTATTACTCCACACATCGACCGCTAACCAGCATGCATCTAGTGTATTAAATTCATGGAGAAACGAAGTAATGCAATAAGAACAATGACATGATTTAGACAATATCTATTTATGTAGAAATAGAACCCATCATTTTATCCTTAGTAGCAACGATACATACGTGTCGGTTCTCCTTCTGTCACTGCGATCAAGCACCGTAAGATCAAACCCACTACAAAGCACCTCCTCCCATGGCAAGATAAAGAGATCAAGTTGGCTAAAGAAAACCCAATACCGAAGAAGAAATACGAGGCTATAAGCAATCATGCATATAAGAGATCAAAATAAGACTCAAATAACTTTCATGGATATAAGAAGATAGATCTTATCATAAACTCAAAGTTCATCGAATCCCTACAAACACACCGCAAAAGAGTTACATCATATGGATCTGCAAGAGAACATTGTATTGATAATCAAAAGAGAGAGATGAAGCCATCTAGCTACTGACTACAGACCCAAAGGTCTACAAGGAACTACTCACATATCATTGAAGAGGCACCAATGGAGTGGTGAACCCCTCCGTGATGGTGTCTAGATTGGATCTCGTGGTTCTGGACTCTGCAACGGCTGGATCAAAATTCCGTCTGCTCTTCTAGGGTTTTTGGGATATTGGGGTATTTATAGAGCAAAGAGGCGGTCCGAGGGCACCCAAGGTAGGCACAACCCACCAGGGCGCGCCTGGGCCTCCTGGCACGCCCTGGTGGATTGTGCTCCCCTCGGAGCACCCCCCAGGTGCTGCCCTGGCCCGTTGCGTTTCCAATAGAAATCTCCAAAAAGTTTCGTTGCGTTTGGACTCCGTTTGATATTCATTTCCTGTGATGTAAAAAACATGCAGAAAACAACAACTGGCAACTGGCACTATGTCAATAGGTTAGTACCAAAAAATTATATAAAACACTATACAATGATTGTAAAATATCCAAGAATGATAATATAACAGCATGGAACAATAAAAAATTATAGATACGTTGGAGACGTATCAGCATCCCCAAGCTTAACTCCTACTCGTCCTCGAGTAGGTAAGTGATAAAAACCGATATTTTGATGTGGAATGTTGCGTATCATGTCGTATCATATTCTTTTCTTTATAGCATGGACATTTGGACTTTTATATGGTTCAATGCGATAGTCTAGTTTTGACATGAGATTTAAATACTTAAACATCTATACCAATATAAAAACACCCAATGGTGCAGATCCAACAAATCTCGGCCATCCATTAGCATTAATCCAATAGTACTTATCGTCCTAATGGTGAGCAACTAGACACGTTTAGTGCTAAACACGTTTACTGCTAGTCAATCATTTCCCTCCCTGATTCCCTTCCTTACTTACACCTTTCACAAGAAAGGAAACTGCCACAACCCCATGATGTATGTAAGGAAGGGAATCAGGGGGTGATTCTCCGTTGGATTAGTATAATTTTCAACCCATTTGTTGAAAGAGATGAACCTGCCGCTGATGGTGTTTACACGAAAAATTTCTTTTGATGCTACTTTTATAAAGAAAATTCAGGTATGTCTTCGAGCCGAATTAGGATTACACGTGCGTTGCACATGTGCATTTACTAGTATCAATAAGCAACCATGTCTTTCAAAATATCAATGCTAAAATAAGTTATCCCTAACCCATCATGCTCAACCATTGATCCATTCATGAAACACACTCGCATATTAGTTGCACCCAATGCTCAAGTACGATCGTAGTGTTTCCTAGTTTGTGCTTGTAAGAGAAGATGGAGACTCAAATTCAAAAATAAAAATTGCATAAGTAAAAGAAAGGCCCTTCGCAGACGGTAGTAGGGATTTGTAGAGGTGCCAGAGATCAAAGCTAAAATTGAGAGAAATTTGGGAGGTATACTTTTCCCACCGACGAGAACGACTTGAGGTTCTAATCACTTTCCATGCTAGATATATGATAGGCGGTTCCCAAACAGAAAATAAAGTTTACTCCTTTCGGACCAAACTTTCACAAGCCATGGCTAGCCGAATCCACGATTGCCTTCCATACCAACACTTTCCAAGGAATTTATTATTTCAACAACATAAAGTAAATTTGTTTTTCATTTCAGGACTAGGCATCCCTAATACCTTTGCCGTACTCTTGTGCAATGACAAGTGAATAAACACTCATCGTGAGAATAACACATCTAGCATGGAAAATATTGGCCACCCCTTACCACCTCGCGAGCGGTACGGGCACACAAAAGGGAAATTTATTATGAAAATTAGAGATGGCACATACAAATTTGTTTGGAACGACAAGGGAATACCGCATATAGGTAGGTATGGTGGACTCATGTAGCAAAACCGGGATAAAGGATTTTGGATGCACAAGTAGTGATCATACTTAGTGCAAAATGAAGGCTAGCAAAAGACTGGGAAGCGACCAACCATGAAACGAATAATCTCATAAGCGAACATTGAGCATAAATAACACCGAATAATGCACCACAAGTAGGATATAATTTGATTGCATAATTATTGACTTTCGTTCTTGAATAGGGAATCACAGACCTTAACATGAATATTCTTACTAAAGCATAATTACCCATTAACATGACTCACATATCATATCATCATGTCTCAAAACTATTACAAGGCATCAAGTTTATTTTGTCCAGTGATCTTCATGATTTTTTATTATATCCTTCTTGGATATCTATCACTTTGGGACTAATTTTCATGTGCTGCTTCTGATAAGCTCAAACAAATATAAGTGAAGATCATGAGAATAATAATTTTCTTTGTCTCAAAATAATTTAAGTGAAGCAAAAGAGACTTTCTTAAAAAATTACTAACTCTCAAATAAACCTAAGTGAAGCAAGAGAGTATTTCTCCAAAGATATACTAAAGCACACCATGCTCAAAAAGATATAAGTGAAGCACTAGAGCAAATCCATAGCTCATAAAAATTCAAGTGAACCATAGAGAGCTATTCTAACAAGTTAGGGCATAATTTTGGCTCTCTCTGATAGGTGTGTACAGCAAGGATTGATGACTTAAAAAGCAAAACAAAACAAGCAAAGAATCATATCATGCAAGACGCTCCGAGCAAAACACATATCATGTGATGAATAAAAATATAGTTTCAAGTGAAATACCGATGGTCGTTAGAAGAAAGAGGGGATGCCACTCGGGGACATCCCCAAGCTTAGTTGCTCGCTTCTCTTTGGATAATAGCTTGGGATTCCGGGGCATCTCCAAGCTTAGGCTTTTTCTTACTCCTTATTCCTTCATCCATCGTAAGATAACCCAAAACTTGACAACTTCAATCACACAAAACTCGAACAAAACTTTCATGAGATCTGTTAGTATAAGAAAACAAATCACTATTGTAAGTGCTGTAGTAAACCAATTCATGTTTTGTTTTTGTATTATATCTACTGTATTCCAACTTTCTATGGCAAAAACTCATCAAAGAAAACCATAGAATAATCAAAACAAGCACATAACACAATAATAACAGAATCTATCAAAACAGAACAGTCTGTAGTAATTTGAAAGTTTCAAATACTTATGTAACTCTAAAATTTTCGAAAAAATAGGGCCTCGTGAGTAATTTGTATATTAATCTTCTTCAAAAAGAATCAACCATAGAGAACTTTTCTGTTAAAAATAAGATTTTTTCTCGTGAGCGCAAAAGTTTCTGTTTTTTCACCAAGATCAAATCTACTAATACCCAACATGTTCCTAATGCTTTGCTTGGAAAAAACTATATTCAAACCACAAAAACACATCTTAACAGAGGTATAAAAGGTTATTTTCACAAGAGCAGAAAATAAAAATAAAAATTTATTTTATTCGTTGGGTTGCCTCCCAACAAGCTCTTTCTTTATAGCCATTAAGATAGGCTTGGAATTTCCATGATGCTCACATTAGAGAGAAGAATTGAAGCACAAAGAGAGCATCATAAAATATGTGACAAACACAGTTAAGTATAACATACTTCCTATGCATAGGAATTTTAGAAGCAAACAAATTATCAAGACAAGAAATGTCAAACATATGCAAAGGAGAGGAATAAAACATTGAAAATCTCAACATAACAAGAGGTGATTTTGTAACATGAAAATTTCTGGAACCATATTTTCCTCTCTCGTAGTAGTTACATCTAGGATCATACTCAAATTCAACAATATAACAATCATATAAAACTTTCTTTTCATGATCCACATGCGTAAAAGTCTTATAATCTTCCAAGATAGTGGGACTAACATAAAATAATGTCATGACATCTCCAAACCCACTTTCAATATTATCGCAAACATATTCATCACGAGGCTTAAATAAATTTTCAAGATCGTAACAATAATCACCTCAATCATGATGATTGCAATAAGTAGAGGACATACCAAATTAGCATCCCCAAGCTTGGGGCTTTGCATATAATTAGCATAATTGACATTAAGAGAATTTATCATAACACCATTGCAATCATGCTTGTCATTCAAGGAGCTATCATGAATCAGTTCATATATTTCTTCTTTTATCACTTCATCACAATTTTCTGATTCATGAATCTCAAGCAAAACTTCATAAAGATAATCTAGTGCACTCAACTAACTAGCAATTGGTTCATCATAATTGGATCTTTTAAAAAGATTAGGAAGTAGATGGGGATCCATAAATGCTTTCCTTCTGATTTCAATAAAACACCCAATTATACCAAACAACCAAGCAAAGTAACCAAGTAAGACATAAGGGCAAACAAAAACAGATATGACGAGAAAACAACGAACGAAAAAGAAGGCGAATAAAAACGACAATTTTTTGTGAAGTGGGGGAGATGAAAATGAGAGGCAAATGGAAAATAATGTAAATTGAGAGGAGATGAGATTTGTGATTAGGAACCTAGTACATGTTGAAGATTCTCCCCGGCAACAGCGCCAGAAAATTCCTTTTGATGGTTGGTAAAGCTACGTCGGTTTTTTCCCCAAAGAGGAAGGGATGATGTAGTATAGCAGCGGTATGTATTTCCCTTAGTGATGAAACCAAGGTTATCAAACCATTAGGAGAACCAAGCAACACAACGTAAACAACACCTGCACACAAATAACAAATACTCGCAACCCGACGTGTAAAAGGGGTTGTCAATCCCTTTCGTGTAACAGACGCGAGAGAGATATAAATATTGATAGATCGGACGGTAAATAAGATAAATTGCAGATTTTGGGTTTTTGGTTTAATAGATTTGAAAATAAAAGCAAAGGAAAATAGAACACAAAGGCAAATAATATGAGGAAGACACCCGGGGGCCGTAGATTTCACTAGTGTCTTCTCTTGAGAAAATAGCAAATTGTGGGAAAACAATTGTTGTTGGGAAATTGATAGAACTTCAAATAATCATGACGATATCTGGGCAATGATCATTATATATACATCACATCAAAGCTTAGTAGACCGACCCCTGCCTGCATCTACTATTGTTACTCCACACATCGACCGCTATCCAGCATGCATTTGTGTATTAAGTTCATGAAGAAACGGAGTAACGCAATAAGAACAATGACATGATGTAGACAAGATCTATTTATGTAGAAATAGACCCCATCATTTTATCCTTAGTAGCAACGATACATACGTGTCGGTTATCCTTCTGTCACTGGGATCAAGGACCGTAAGATCGAACCCACTACAAAGCACCTCTTCCCATGGCAAGATAAAGAGATCAATTTGGCCAAACAAAACCTAAATCGGAGAAGAAATACGAGGCTATAAGAAATCATGCATATAAGAGATCAACTTTCATGGATATAAGAAGATAGATCTAATCATAAACTCAAAGTTCATCGGATCCCAACAAATGCACCACAAAAGAGTTACATCATATGGATCTCCAAGAGACCATTTTATTGATAATCAAAAGAGAGAGAGATGAAGCCATATAGCTCCTGACTACGGACCTGAAGGTCTACAAGGAACTACTCACACATCATCGGAGAGGCACCAATGGAAGTGGTGAACCCCTCCGTGATGGTGTCTAGATTGGATCTCGTGGTTCTGGACTCTGCGGCGGCTGGATCAAAATTCCGTCTGCTCTTCTAGGGTTTCTAGAATATTGGGGTATTTATAGAGCAAAGAGGCAGTCCGTGGGGCACCTGAGGTGGGCACAACCCACTAGGGTGCGCCTGGGCCTCCTGGCGCGCCCTGGTGGGTTGTGCTCCCCTCGGAGCACCCCCCAGGTGCTGCCTTGGCCCATTGGGTTTGTTCTAGTCCAAAAAAATCTCCAAAAAGTTTTGCTGCGTTTGGACTCCGTTTGATATTGATTTCCTGCGATGTAAAAAACATGCAGAAAATAATAAGTGGCACTTGGCACTATGTCAAAGGTTAGTACCAAAAAATGATGTAAATTGACTATAAAATGATTGTAAACATCCAAGAATGATAATATAACAACATGGAACAATAAAAAAATGTAGATACATTGGAGACATATCAGAATGATATCCTCAGTAGCCTTGAACTTAATGGATTCCTCAGGAGGTATTTCACCTGTTACAGGAGGCAGGTGCTCTCTTTGCGAGCCATTAGTTTCATCAAACCGCACATCTACAGTCTCAACAATCTAGTGAGGATGATTGATGAAGGTTTTGTTGGTGTGCGAATCCTTTCCATAACCAAGCATGAAAGCTGCATGTGCTTTCAGTGCAAATTAAGTACTGTGATGAGGATCTCTAACCCAACATTTAGCACCGAAGACTTTGAGATAACTCGCATTGGGTTTCTTCTTAGTGAGGAGTTCGTACGAAGTTTTCTTGAGGAGTTTGTGGATATATACTCTGTTGCTGATATGGCACGCAGTGTTGATAGCCTCAGGCCAGAAACGGAGAGGCGTCTTGTATTCATCAAGCATAGTGCGAGCCATCTAAACCAGAGTCATGTTCTTGCGGTCAACAATGCCATTTTGTTTAGGAGTGTAAGGGGATGATAGCTCATGAGTAATACCAAGTTCATCAAGATAGTCATCAAGACCAGTGTTCTTGAACTCGGTCCCATTGTCACTTCGGATATGCTTGATCTTCACACCGAAATTTGTCGAGGCCCTTGAGGAAAATCGCTTGAAGATTTCCCGCACTTCATGTTTAAATGTGATGATATGCACCCATGTATAACGAGAATAGTAATAAACAATAACGAAGCCATATAGCGACGCTGCATTTTTGAATACAGAGTAATTAGTGGGGCCAAAGAGGTCAACGTGAAGCAATTCAAAAGGACGAGTGGTAGTCATGATAGTCTTTGAGGGATGCTTGTATTTGTTCATCTTTCCAGCTTCGCAAGCCCCACAAAGATGATCTTTGAGGAATTTGACACCCTCAATACCAATGATGTGCTTCTTTTTCACAAGTGTGTGCAAGTTCCTCATGCCAGCATGACCGAGTCGTCGATGCCATAGCCATCCTCCTGAAGCTTTTGCGAGTAGACATGTGGCAGGTTGTGTTCCTGTAGAGAAATCAACAATATACATGTCTCCTCTCCTAAAGCCTTCAAATACATTGGATCTGTCAGATTCTAAGACAACAACACAACTATATTTGCCAAAGACAACAATCATATCAAGACCACAAAGCATTGCGATAGACATGAGGTTGAATCCAAGAGACTCGACAAGCATGACTTTGTCCATGTGTCAATCTTTTGTGATTGCAACCTTACCTAGACCCAATACCTTGCTGTTTTCCTTTGTCAACGTAGGTGATATGCTTCAGATGAGATGGAGATAAAGCAGAGTCCATCAATAGGTTCTTGTCACCGGTCATGTGATTTGTACATCTACTGTCGAGGACCCACTCAGTAGCTTTGAGAGATTCACCCTGTAGATGAATTAGTGCATCTTACAAACTCATATGCTTCATAGTGAAGAATACGACATCAAGTTCATCAAAATGAATTTCATCGATAAGAGCAATATATGTAGTAGAATGAGGACGTGAGAAATGAACGAATCATTTCTTCATGATTAGCTTGCGTCCTTTCAAGCAATCTCAGGTCTCCAGCAATTTCTTTAGATGTTTAAGATCGTCTGGAGACCTGACCCTGCATAGGAGATTAGTTATGTTTCTTCACAACCCACACTTTAGGGGTGGCAAAGAGTTCATCATTCTGCGATCTCCATATGAAAAAGGTGGCATTGAAGCTAATGCATTTCGTTTCACAGGTGAGGGGTTAGAGTATGAATATGAGTAAGCAGAGAAATTCTTCGAGGACTTATGAACATAATGATTTGAAGAATGATGCTCATATTCATAACCCTTAGACTTTCCTTGCGAAACAAAAGCATTAGCACGATGATGTTCATATGAGGAATTTGATCCAGTTGAGGAATTTGGTCCATATGAGGACTTGGATCCATATGAATATTTTGATCCATATGAAGAACCTGATATGTGATTCCTGTTCTTCCCAAGTGGTGTCATGAGGACATTCACTTGAAGATTTTCAAGGTACCCTTTGGTAACCCATATTTTCTTCATAGGGGGACCATTCCTGCAGTTAGTTCCAACATATCTAGCAAATACTTCACCATTCTGATTTTTGAACAATTTATAGTTGGAGTCAAATGACTCGTCGGATGAATGTGAAGAATCACAAGTAAAGCCAGATAAGGTAGATGGATCTATTAGAGGTCCTTTTGCGGCAACCCATGAGGCTTTGCGATACTGCTCAGGTTTCTAGTAGGTCCCATCAACATTGAGTTTCCTCTCAAAGGCAATACCCTCTTTTCTAGGGTTCCTGTTCAAGATCTTCATTTTGAGCACATCGCAAAAGAGTCTGGTGAACTTTGAGGCTTTTGTACATGCCTATCAGATACAATTCCTTCAACCCTGCATTTCCGTCAGTAGCATCGGTGGTTTCCTCAGTTGAGGAAATTGTCACCACAGAAATAGTTGAAGAATTTGCAGCAATAGAAGCATTTGAACTTTCGGGTCAAGAATTCGCAGTTTCACGTTCGATGCATTTTAGACATGGTGGAATGAATTCTTCCTGAGCGGAACTGATCTATTGAGCAACTAATCAATCGTTTTCCTTCTGAAGATCTTCATAACTCACCCTAAGCTTTTCAACATCTTGCTTTCTTTGAAGAAATTCGTAAGAAAGCTTCTCATGATCGGTTAGGAGCGTGTTATGAAGACCCTGAAGGTTATCAAACTTAGACTGTAGTTGTTGAAGATTATCAGTCAAAGTTGGAGTTCAGTCCATTTCTTCACCTAACAGGTCATCGCTTCTTTCTAGCAGATTTTGAACCTTTTCAAAAGCCTTTTTTTGTTTTATGGCAATATTGGCAAGTTTGGAATAACTAGGTCCGAAATCATCATCGGATTCATCATCACTAGGCTTAGATGAGTAATAGTCAGTTACCTATGCACCTTTTGCCATGAGGCAAGGTGTGTAAGATGATGGTTCAAGTTCGACAATCATCGTTTTGAGTGATTCCTTAAACTCAACAAACCAAGGATCCTGGCAAGTTCGATGACCTTCATAGGCATCAGAGATTCGGTCCCAGATGAGCTTTGCATCACACAGATGCATGATGAACCTGAATTGATCTCTGGATAAACAGGAGCAGATGATATCCTTCATCATGATGTCCAAACAAGTGTATTTGCGAATGTCCTCAACATTCGCCGTCTTGCACAAATCGGTAAGACCAATTGCAGTGACGGTCCACAGCTCGCTGTCCATCGCCAAGAGACGCTTCCTCATCATGGCCTTCCACTTAGGATAGTCATGACCATCAAAGATGGGACATGACACTTTCATCATGCCTTTAGTCGACATAACTAAAACTCAAGGTGGTTAAACCAAAATCACATAGAACAAGGGAGTTCATCGCTCTGATACCAATTGAATGTGCATTATATCGACGAGAGGGGGTGAATAGGCGGTTTTACAAATAATCACTAAGTGTCAGGGATATTACTATCAGGTATAAACCGGACAGGAGGGTCTGGTTTACGTCATCAAGATTATATTATCAGAAGTCCAGCGGAGTATGTAATAGGAGGTTATAGCCCAAAGAGGCTCAGGGCCCATGTGTAAGGCCCATGATTCATAAACCGTCATATTATGTACTTGGGATGTAAGATAGAAAGGGCAGAGACCGAGGCGGACACGTTTATGAGCCGGCTTCGGGACTCTGTAAACCGAACCGGGCGTCATCTCTTATATAAAGGGACGACCCGACGACGGTTCAGGACAGGAAACAACAGCTCGAGATACATGCAAGCGGATTCGCTCCCTGGTCATCGAAGCCCAAGCAATACCACACCGAACTAGACGTAGGCTTTCACCTTCATCGAAGGGGCCGAACTAGTATAAAATCCCTGTGTCCTTGGTCCGCTTTAAACCCTTTAAGCTAACCCGTAGCGATGGCCTCACGACTAAGTCCTTTTGCTAGGACATCTGCCGTGCTAAATCCACGACAGTTGGCGCCCACCGTGGGGCTATAGCACGATGGTTTCGAGTTCTTGAAGGGCAGCTTCGAAGGGCTCAAGGGCTACGCAGTGGGCTGGATGACTAAGAGTCGTCGCGGTCGAATCTACATCGACGATGCAGGCTGGGGCCCCGAGGCCGATTCAATCGAATACGGGTACCGGGTCCCCTTCAGCGGCATCCACGTCTTCATCGGCAAGATCGGCGAACCGGTCCCTGAGCCGGACACCTTCCCCAATATCGTCGAGTCGGCTCATCGTGCGAGACCTGCCCGGATTCAGCCTACCGTGAAGCGCGTCTTCGTTGGAGCAGTGCATGGAGTACAAGCCGAGGACGGATCGGACTCCGGCGGCGAGACCGTTATTTATTCCGGCGATGAATCTTCGTCCGGAGAGACCGAATCTTTATATCTGTTGCAGGATGGCCGATCTGAGGGTTGTTCCGATGGCGATAGTATTCCGGACCTCCTCGATTCGCCAAACAGGGTTGCTGTTTTCATGGCCGGATCACAACCCATGCGGCAACCCTCAATGACAGGGGCATTAACCACAGAGGCAATGGGGGCTAGAGCTGGAGATCCTCCCCCGCCGCCCTCTGACACTCTATCCATCTTAGTCGACACTTTGACAGCGCTTGCAACAGCAGAAGTAGCTCAGGCCGACAAGGAGCAGCATGATGCAGATATCGCTCACATGAAGAGCCGGATTGAGCAAGCCAAGTTGGATCTGGCTGCGGAGAAAGCTAGGATGGCTACAAGGCAGGCAGAGCTGGATTCTCAAGCTTTTCGGCTCAGGTTAGATCAGAATGCCTCACATGAGGTAATGTGGAGAAGACAACGATCTCCTTTGCCGCCGGTTTATGAGGCGAGGAATCTCTTTAGCATGCCAGGCGCAGGGACCAGTAATCATCCAGGGATAAACCGGGGAGGAGCACCAGGAACAGGCACGTCGGTTCACCCACAGGCCGCAGAGACAAATCGCCAAGTTGTGCCAACCCAGCATGTGCCCACCCCTCCGGGTCATTACTCTAATCTGTTGGACAACATAGTTGTTGCCGCATCACGATTGGCCGCCCTTCCCATTGAGGGAACGTCCCCCATAGCAGTGGAGGCACGACGGGCCAAGGAGTTGCTCGATATGGCGCTAACTCAACAGTAAGCTTATTCATATAGCCGGGAGAGGATCCATTCAACCCCTCGCCCGAGCCGGAGTTATATGAGGCGTCTGGATGAACCGGCCGTATCAAGCAGCGCCCGGAGACGGCATCAGCAGCGGCAGGATAATCCGGCGGGAGAAGAAGCACATGCGCATGAGGTAGTGGATCAGGCCAAGCATACTGCCCAATACGACGACCGTCAGGCGACGCCAGTTCATCCCACCGCCACAGTCGAACCAGGAGTCGTGTCTAGTTCCTTAGGAGTGCAGTGTCTCATCCTCACTTTACGGAATGTGAAACTACCCAAAGATTTCAAAGGTCTGCGAAAGGTGCCCAACTACACGGCAGATCTCGCCCCGGAGGCGTGGGTTGAGAGTTATGAGATGGCCATGGAGATGCTCGACGTGGATGAAGCGGCATGTGCTAAATACTTCACGATGATGCTGGAGGGCACGACCCGGACATGGTTAAAGGGTTTGCCACCTAATCCCATCGGATCATGGGGTGAATTTCGGCGCCGGTTTATCAATAGTTTCAAAGACACGTGCAAGCAGCCGATGTCTGTTGTCGATTTAGCTGCATGCGTTCAAGGAGAACAAGAGTCCACAAGCAGTTGGGTGCGTCGAGTGTCTGAAATCTTGCACTCCTCCAATAGCATCAATCCAAGTACAGCCATAGTAACCTTGGAGGGCAATTGCCGGTTTGAACCTTTGAGGCAAAAGTTGGGACGGCTCAAACGTGATTGCAACGACATGGGCACACTCATGGGTGCTTTGGTGAAATACGTAGATTCTGATAACACCAAATATCTAGACGCAGATGGAGACAAGTCAGGGAAGGCGAGCAAGAACGGTAAACCGTCGCAGACGAATCCAGCGGGCCAAGGGTACAATGGCAAGCGTAAAGCGGAAGGCAACTCAGACTTTGTGGCTAATACCAACACTCAAGACAATGGGCAGCGCCGCAAGGGTAGACCGCCCCCATGCAACGGGAGGCCGCCTATTAATCTAGAGCGCCAGCTGAACGTGGCTTGTCCAAAGCACGGTACATCGGAAAACCCGACTACGCATCTCTGGAAAGACTATTTCATTATGCAAGAATTTATGAATAGACTAAGTACGATCACTGGCCCCCCGACGGATCAGGCCCCGGTTTTCAAGGTCCGGGTTATCAAGGTGGCGTATCCGGTTTAAGATACCACGGCGGTAACGACAACCACAATGGCAACAATCAGCATCAGCATAACCAGCAGCATGGTCAGGACGGATACAACAACCAAGGGAACCAACATCGTCAGCAGCAGTAGCAATCTGGATATCAGAATAATCCGAAGGAGCTGAGCAGTGGGCAGTATCACATCTTCACCACGAGCTTATGCAAACGGGATCAAAAGGTTTTGAAGAGGGCAGTACATTCTGTTGAACCGGCGATACCGCGTTTTTTGCGTTGGTCTGAGCAACCCATTGTGTGGAGCAGAGAGGATCACCCACCCCGGGTTGATAATCCGGGTCAGTTGGCTCTGGTAATGGCACCACAGGTGGGTGGTTACAAGTTCACCAAGGTGCTTATGGATGGGGGCAGCAACATCAACATCCTTTATTATGAGACTTTTCGGCGCATGGGGCTGACAGATAAAAAGCTTCGACAGTCGAATACAGTGTTCCATGGGGTGGTGCCCGGTAAATCAGCTTATCCAGTTGGCAAGATTGATTTGGAGGTCACCTTTGGAAATGAGGATGACTCTAGATCAGAGACTGTGACCTTTGAGGTTGTGAAGATCACGAGCCCATACCACGCATTGTTTGGGCGGCCGGTTTACGCCAAGTTCATGGCTAGGCCATGTTATGTCTATTTACAGCTTAAGATGCCAGGCCACAAGGGGACTATTACGGTTCGTGGGAGCCGCAAAATCGCATTGGAGTGCGAGGAAGGAGATGCAGCTTATGCTGAGATGGTTTGTGCTACAGAGGAGCTGAAGTTCTATAAGGACAATGATGATCCGGCGGATATGTCCCCGTTGAAGAAACCAACTACAGAGCATGATCTGGCGTTGAAGTTCAAATCAGCTGAGGAGACCAAGCAGGTGGACTTTGTTCCGGGCGATTCATCCAAATAGTTCACTATCAACACTAACCTAGACCCCAAATAGGTAAGCACGCTCATCGAGTTCATCCATGAGAATCAGGATATCTTTGCGTGGAAGCCTTCTGACATGCCAGGTATACCGAGGGAACTCGCTGAGCACAATCTTAATATTGATCCTAAGTTTAAACCGGTCAAGCAGTATCTACGCCGCTTCAATGAGGAAAGACGCAAGGCTATAGGAGAAGAAGTGGCTAGGCTTTTGGCTGTAGGCTTTATAGTTGAGGTGTTTCATCCAGAGTGGTTGGCTAATCCGGTACTAGTACTGAAGAAAAATGGAACTTGGAGGATGTGTGTCGATTACACAGACTTGAACAAAGCTTGCCCAACTGATCCTTTCGCTCTCCCCCATATTAATCAGATTATTGATGCTACGACAGGTTGTGAGCGGCTAAGTTTTTTGGATGCATATTCAGGTTATCATCAGATCAAGATGGCAGTTAAGGACCAGGAGAAGACAACTTTCATAACTCCCTTTGGAGCCTTCTGTTATGTATCTATGCCATTTGGGCTCAAGAGTGCCCTGACAACCTACCAGCGTTGTGTGCAGAACTGCCTACAAGGGCAGATTGGGAGAAATATCCATGCATATGTTGATGACATTGTGGTGAAATCCAGGAAAGAAGAGACACTGATAGAGGATCTGAAGGAAACCTTTGACAATCTCCGAGTTTACAAAATGATGCGTAATCCGGAGAAGTGCGTGTTTGGTGTTCCGGCGGGTAAGCTCCTAGGGTTCTTAGTGTCAAACAGAGGGATTGAAGCTAATCTGGAGAAGATCAAGGTGATCACGTCCCTGGCTAAACCGGCGTGTATCAACGATATCCAACGCGTGGCGGGCCGTATTGCAGCACTGAGCCGATTTATCAGCCGTTTGGGGGAGAAGGCAATCCCGCTCAGTCAGATGATGAAAAAGACATACTGGTTTGTCTGGAGCGATGCTGCTAATGCTGCGTTCGGGGATTTGAAAAGGCAATTGGCAGAGCCGCTAGTCCTTGTTGCCCCGGTTGATAATGAGCCGCTGCTGCTATATGTGGCTGCCAATGCCCGTGCAGTAAGCGTTGCCATTGTGGTAGATCGCAAGGAAACAGGCAAAGAATATCCGGTTCAGCGGCCGGTTTACTACATCAGTGAGGTACTCATTGAGTCAAAATAGAGATATCCGCATTGGCAGAAGCTCGTATATGCAGTGTTCATGGCAAACTAGAAGTTGAAGCACTATTTTCAGGGCCACCCAATCACCGTTGTCAGTTCGGCTCCGTTAGGGGATATAATCCAGAACAGAGAAGCCACTGGTAGAGTTGCAAAATGGGCTATTGAGCTTAGCCCGCACAGATTAAAGTATGTACCCCGTACTGCTATAAAATCCCAAGCACTGGTGGATTTCATTAATGACTGGACAGAGTTGCAAGCACCTGAGGAGAAGCCGGATCATACGTACTGGACTATACACTTTGACGGTTCAAGGCAGTTGGAGGTCTCTGGGGCTGGAGTCGTGTTAACTTCCCCACGAGGTGATAAGTTCTGCTATGTTCTCCGCTTAATGTTCCCTTGTACTAACAATGCTGCTGAGTATGAAGCTCTCCTCCATGGTTTGCGGATGGCCAAGGAAATGAACTTGAGCCGAGTTAAGTGCTTTGGCGATTCAGATCTGGTAGCACAACAAGTATCTGGCAAGTGGGACTCCAAGGATCCGCTTATGGCAGCATATCAACGAGAGGTGGACGTTGTCGCTGGACTCTTCAAAGGATATCAGGTGGATCATATAGACCGGCGAAAGAATGAAGCAGCCGATGCATTAAGCCGGCTGGGTTCCCAGCGTAAACCGGTTCCACCTAATACTTTCTTGGATGAATTACATAATCCGTCGGTGCGAATACCTTCAGAGGAGGACTTGGCTATTCCTGATCCGGAAGCACAATTGGTTGCAACACTTCATGTCATTCCGGATTGGACACTCCCTTACTTGGCATTCATGAACCGAGGTGAGTTACCAGAGGACGAAGTCGAGGCCCGACAGATAATCCGGCGGTCTAAATCTATGACTATTGTCAATGGAGAACTTCATCATCGCAGCGTTTCTGGAGCGTTTCAGCGGTGTGTATCATCAGAAGAAGGCTGTGATATTCTTCGAGAGATTCATGAAGGGGACTGTGGTCATCATGCCGGTTCAAAATCCTTGGTGGCTAAAGCTTTTCTTCATGGGTTCTACTGGTTGACGGCTCACGCCGATGCAGAGGACTTGGTCAGAAAATGTGATGCTTGCCAGAAATTCTCACGACGTGCTCATATACCGGCGCAGGAGCTGAGGATGATCCCAATTACTTGGCCGTTTGCGACTTGGGGGCTTGATATGGTTGGACCCTTCAAGAGATCTCAAGACAAGAAAATCCACCTGTTGGTAGCAGTGGACAAGTTTACAAAATGGGTTGAAGCGGAGCCTCTCAGTAAGTGTGATGCAGCAACAACGGTTCAGTTCATCAAGAAGATGATTTTCCGGTTTGGCTTTCCACACAGCATTATAACTGATAATGGCACCAATTTATCCAAGGGGGATATGGAGGAGTTCTGTTAACGAGAGCATATTCGCCTTGATGTATCATCAGTAGCCCACCCTCAGTCCAATGGCTAAGCTGAAAGATCCAATCAAGAGATCTTGAGAGGCATCAAACCCCGGCTTATGGTTCCTTTGCAAAGAACACCGGGTTGTTGGGTAGAGGAGTTGCCTTCCGTCTTATGGAGCATAAATACTACACCTAACAGATCCACAGGGTACACGCCCTTCTTCATGGTATATGGAGCTGAAGCGGTCCTCCCTAGTGATATCCGACATGACTCGCCGCAGGTGGTGGCTTATGTTGAAGTGGATAATGAGCAAGCAAGACAAGATGCTTTGGACCGGCTGGACGAAGAGCAGGACACGGCAGCAGCGCGATCAACGATTTATCAACAAGACCTGCGCCGATACCACAGCCGCCGGGTTAAGACCATGACGTTTCAAGAAGGAGATCTGGTGCTCCGGCTCATCCAAGACCAGACAGATATGCACAAGTTATCCCCACCTTGGGAAGGACCCTTTGTGGTCAGCAAGAACCTGCGCAACGGATCATACTACCTCATCGACGTTCGAGAACATAAGGACTCACGCACGGCGGAGGAGGAGACCAAGCGACCGTGGAACATCGCTCTTCTTCGACCTTACTATACTTGAGCCATCGGCTCCGCTTTATGTACAATGTATATATTATGATTAATAAAATAAACTGGCGCCCCCGGTTAATCGGGGAATCAGCCATCCTTTGCACAAAAGAGTATCACATGGGGGCTTTCGTGCAAGGAAGCTTTACATGGCCTCTTAAACCGGCGCCCTTGATAAAATCAAGGAATCAGCCGTCTTTTCTGCACAAAAGAGTATCACATGGGGGTTTCCGTGTAAGGAAGCTTTCCATGGCCTCTTAAGCCGGCGCTCTTGGTTAAATCAAGGAATCAACCGTCCTTTCTATACAAACAAGAATCACATGGGGGCTTCCGTGGGCAAGGAAGTCTCCCATGGCCTCTTGAACCGGCGGTGATATGAAGCCCATCATAAGAGCACTGCTCTGGTTGCTTTGGCAATTTCCACATGATGATGAAGGGGCAAAAGAGGGTTTGATGCCTTGCACGACTCAAACATATGCCCCGACGAGCAATGCTCACACGCTACCTGGGGGCTCTCAGCGAGTTGACAACTCTTGTAGTGAACACGGCTTGGAAGCCCGGTGTATACACCTAAAACCCCGGATTAACCTGCCTGCATCAAGTAAATGGCGTCGTCCAGGTAAACCTGGTATGACCCGTCGAACGTATCACAAGTCAATCCTTCGGGACCCTGAACTTGGTCACGTTAAATTGACGATCATCAAGTGATTACCCAAGCCAAAGTCTTTATGAGATTTTGAACATTGGGTAGGTGTTGACATTGATGATTTGGTTAAAGATTGCGGATCATCTTAACAGGCTTTGCTAAAATGGTTAATGACAGTAGCCTGGCAGCTCATAAAAAGCCTCGAATTTGGAGCCTGGCAGCTCGTAAAAAGCCTCGACTACATGGTCTTATTTGCCCAAAAACTTTATTTTTCATTTTTTATGTTTTCATAAATCTTTATCATCAAGGTCATTGGTTTTTCAACCAAGTCCATTGACTCAAGACCGGACAACTACAAAGTTGTCACTACATCTGTGTCTACAGAGCTATAGTCTGGGTCAAGAACACCAGCACTAGTTTACCGTTAAACCGGCGTTCATTGTAACCCGGATCAGCTTCATAAGCCAACAGAGAGCCAAGGGAGTCATCAACACTCACGTCTTGGATTACTCGTGCCGGATTAAGGTTTGCAGATACGCTTAAATCACATGTATGATATATGATGGTATTGTAACGCCCCGGACACACCCGCAGGTGGTTGTTACTCCTGGAGGGATCTAGACTGGCCTCACATATCAATACTAGTCTTTTCTGCGCACTTTGTCCTCACTCGTGCGCACCCGGGAGCAACTTCCCGGTCGGTCACCCATCCTGAAACTACTCCAAGCTGAGCACACTTAACTTTGGAGTTCTATCCGAATGGGCTCCCGGAAAAGAAGGAATTTCTTATTGATATGAGTAGTCTATCATCCCTAATAAGCCAGGATATCACATACACCCTCACTCAGAGGAACCGACGTCCTCGTCGGGCCACAGGAACGTTCCCTCTTGGCACAAATGTCTGTGCATCCAGTGTAGCACATGGGCCATGCCGTGTGCCACGACGGGTCACAAACGTCATGCACAACATGACCGCAAACTGTCCGCAAACATCCGTGTAACCGTGAGGGTCGGCTCTGATACCAACTTGTAAGCCCCGGACACACCCGCCGGTGGTCGTTACTCCTGGCGGGATCTAGACTGGCCTCACATATCAATACTAGTCTTTTCTGCGCACTTTGTGCTCACTCGTGTGCACCCGGGAGCAACTTCCCGGTCGGTCACCGATCCTAAAACTACTCCAAGCTAAGCACGCTTAACTTTGGAGTTCTATCCGAATGGGCTCCCGGAAAAGAAGGAATTCCTTATTGATATGAGTAGTCTATCATCCCTAATAAGCCAGGATATCACAGGTATCTTATACACAGTTCAAGTTATTAACTTAGATCATGTGCTTGGGTAGAATAACCCGACCGGTGGTAAACCGCCAGGACATTCTTAGCATTGTTTATGCAGATACAGGTAAACACAAACTGTTGACACATTGCAAGCCGGGGGTAATTTAAGAATTGCCAATCAAAGTAATGCCATAAAGGACAATAGTGGGACAAAGACAGTATCTCAACTATTCTATTACAAGGCACTTGCAGGCCCAAAAGAATATCAGTTTTTGCAAAGTATTCAACACATAAGATTAAGCCGGAGCCGGTTTAGGATTCTTCCTCGGCTCGCTGCGAAGACTGAGGGTCAGCTTGTTCCGGATCTTCGTCGGCTTCTGGCAGCTGCTGGAAATCAGGAGTGCTCCAGTCAATCTTGGCAAGGGCACGGAAATATACTTCATCGTTTATGAGTTCTGACGGTTCAATGTCAGGAGCGAAGGTATGCTTACGAATGGGGGGAATCAGATTTTCGGTGTCATAAATCGGCCGCTCCACCCGCACATTCTCTAGATCATAACCCCGGATGATACCTCGTTAAGTCCGCTTCCTCAGCAAGCTTACTGGCAAGAGGGCGCATGTCTTTAGTTAAAGCGCGAAGATCTTCAGCAGAGAAGGTTGACCCGTCCTCTTTCATACTGGGATAGCCATTCATGGCTTCCGCCGGATCAAAATCGGGAACCCATGCTTTGGCCCGAGTTATCACCATGAGAGAGCCAGCTCTTGCGAAAGATTTCTTTACTTCAATAAGTCGGGTAGGCAAGATGGATAATTTCTCCAGAGTACCTTGGATGGTGGTCGGCGCCGGTTTATTGTGCGACATAGCACTGATGGTCCTTTGAGCACCGGAGTAGAGTTGTTCCACCAAGGTATAAGCAGCCTTCAGTTTCCTCCATACATCATCCCCAAGATGAGTCACGCGCCTCCCTGTGTACAAGTGATGGGTTAAGCCGGAGCAGTATAAGATAGCAAGGATAAAGAGGATGAATACAAGTATTTACCGAAGATCGCAGATGTCAGATCGTTTATATGATGTCTTAACCCGGATAACTCCTCCGTCACCGGGTTAAGGGCAGCCTCAGCATCCTTTGCTCTCTTCTCTAAAGAAGCCATTTGCACCTCCCACGTGGACCGCTCCTCTTCAAAATCTTTTTTGAGCTTCTCCATACTCGCTAAAGCAAGGGAAAGCTCCTCCTTGGCTTTTGACGAAGCAGTCTCTTGAAAGGCCAGGTTATTCCGGAGCTCAGTTGTCTCCGAAGCCCTCCGGTTCAAGTCAGCCTGCAGAAAACAGAAAATGTTAGAAGAACAGTTCAATCAAAAGTCTCAAGCACATAACAAGTTATGCACTCGACACTTGGGGGCTAATGTACAATTGAAGTGAAAGAAAGCAACTTTTCAAGCAAGTCTCAAGCACATAGCAAGTTATATCCTTCACATTTGGGGGCTAATGTAAGGTCATTCTCAAACATGGCAGAAGTCCCGATTCACCCGCAATGGAGTAAACCGGTCCTTGGGGGCTACACATGCAAATCAAGCTATTCCAGTTAATCTATCAAAGTCCCGGTTCACCCTAAAGGTTAAACCGACACTTGGGGGCTACAATGGCCTAATGGTACAGTTACAAGATGCAAGCATAAATGAAAGGCAAAGGGAAAGAAGTTACATCATATTTTTCCTTTATCATGTTTACTAAACCGGCTTCGTGGTCGCGACTGGTGAAGAGCTGATTTAGATACGCAGAGTGGAGCTCCTGGGCACTGAGCTGGGCATAACTAGACAAGTCAGTGCTCCATTTGCTCTTGTCTTTCTGGAGAGCTTCCTCCTTGGCAGTATGTCTGGCCAAGATAACAGGCTCCGCGGGAGCAGTAAAACCTATCCCAGTTATCTCAACATCTTCTGTTGAGGCAGCAGTTGGCCTGGGGGGATCATCGGTGCACATCGGACTAACAGGAGCCGAGCTAGCCCAAGGAGGACTAACCCGGACAGGGCTGGCCGGTTCAGCAGCGTTCTCCATGGCGTCACCCCCCGGAGAAGCAAGATCTTCTTGGTCCATTGGGGAAGGATCATTGAGCGGAACCTCAGCGTTCTCTTCCAGAGGATTGGCAGCTTCAACATCCTCTGCCGGTTCAGAAGTGTTTCCGGCTGCCGGTTTATTTAATTTCGCCTTCTTGGTAGGCTTGGGAATACTGATAAGATTAAAGGAATAATGAAAATGACAAGTCAAAAAGGAAAGATAAACCGGACTTTTGGAAAGATGACTTACCCAGGAACGGTCTTAAGCACCGGGACTTGGGTGGCAATTGACTCGCCGGAAGAAGACAGAGGAGTTTCCTGGTAGTTGGGATCAGACGGTTTAAGAGGTTTGCGAATAAGACCTACTTTTGGATGAAGAATGGTTGGAGTCAGCAAAACCTCTGAGCAGCGTCTGCGAGCTGGCGTGTGGGGTAATCCGGATGATTTAACCACGTTACCACTATGGCGTATGGTCCGGCGAGCCTCATGCTGTTGTTTCTTCAAAAGAAAGTTGGGATCCAATTGAGCATAAGGGTGAGAAAATGGATGCTTCCGGGCTACCCGGCGAATCTTGGGTGGCAACAGTTCTGAATCAGATGAGAGAGAGGTTACCTCAACTTCATCCGCTTTACTCCCCTCCACTGGATCCTGGGAAAAGACATTATTGACATAAATGCAGACAAAGGGAAATCAAAGGACATAAGAGTCAAGCAGTACCTCAGAAGCCGGATCATCTTCTTCGGGGTTTGAACCGGAAGCGGCGGCAGGTTTCTTCTTCTGTTTCTTTACGGCTAGGCTCTTCTTGCGAGTTGGATTCGCCGGTTTGTCTTGAGCCTTCTTCTTCCAGAAGGGGTCATTCGCCTGTGTAAAGGGGTAAAAACATATTGAAGACAAGCAATATGGACGGATTAAAGCAAAAAGAAAGGGACAGAAGAATCTTACCGACGGCGGTTTGTTGTTCACACAGAAAGGTGCTAAACCGGTTCGGCTGCAGTCCTCCAAAGGAATATTCAACATCTTTTTTGCAGACTCAGTAACTTCATTGTCGGGAAGCACCATGTCTGTGTGGCGCTGAGGGTCCTTCGGATTGCCGGTATACTCGCACATTAAACTGGAGCGCCGGCTTAACGGGAGGATGCTCCAGGAGAGCCAGCAGCAAACAAAGTCAACACCAGTTAACCCGTTGGCCACAAAGGCCCTGAGTTTGGAGAGTTGGGAGGCATACGTGGACCGGTCTTGGGCGCTCAGACGTTGCGGGAAGGGATGATCCGTTGTCAGCCGATAGGGCGGTAACCTGGCAGTGGATTTTCTCCCTCTGGTGAAGTGTCTTTGCAATAGAACCAGGTCTGATTCCAATCCTTGGGGTGGCTGTGAAGAGTGGCGTGAGGAAAGCTGACATCTTTTCTCTTCTGGATGCTCATACCGCCGAGTTCAGTATTGGGCCCGTCGGAGAATTCAGTTCGGCGATTCAAATGGAAGAAATCCCGGAATAACTCTACAAATGGTTCCTCTTGCAGATATGCTTCTGAGAAGACTTGAAAGTTGCAGATGTTTGATATAGAATTGGGACCTATATCTTGTGGATGGAGTTGAAAATTGGCTAAAACGTCGCGGAAGAACTTTGAACCGGGAGGTTTAAAGCCCCGGGCTAGATGATCGAAAAAGACGACGATCTCCCCCTCCTTAGGCTGAGGAGGGCACTCTTTCCCAGGGGCCCGCCAGTGGAGAACCTCTTTCGGACCTAAACCACCTATGGAGGCCATCTTTTCTAAATCGTCCTCGGTGATCCGGGACGGAACCCAGTTGCAAGCAACAAACTGTTTCACTGTGGAAGCCATCTTTTTCAATGAGGGAATGCTGAAAAATACAATACAAGACCCGGTTTACAATCCACTAGATATAAACCGAGTTGTTCTGTGAAGATATTGACCTAATTGACGGTTTAAGCAAGGGACTAATGGTACCTACTAATCCGGGGCAAGTATGAACGAGACAGCTACCGGTTTATGAAGCTTAGAAGTGAAAGGTTAAACCGCCAATTACAGGGTGCAGGTCTAAATCTAAACCGTCAGCACATGCATATAAGGCGCATGTTACAATTGAGTCGGTGACATAAGCAGACAAGTTGCAGATCTAAAGTATGAGAAACAACTTTCACATGAGCAGTGGTAAAATATGGATCTACAGCTCAGGGAAAAATCAAGATAATTCAAGTTATATTTGTCGAAGACAGCGAAGGTTTCTACAGATCCAATCTAAGCTAGCAGTATTGGAGGAACTAAGATTATAGAGGTGGAGCGGAGTCATGCGCAAGAGAGTTGACCTAAAAGTTTTACATCTATAGTTAAGGAACGACATGCGGTGATGAACTGCGAAGAACAAGGGTTCGTGGACAAGCTATAGAGAAACCCTAGAGCTAAGATCTATGGGGAAGAAGAAGTAATGTACCAGAGGGAGCAAAGGACGGCGACGAGTCTTTGGCCACGCTCAGGTTGATGCAGCGGTCGGGCTTGCTGACGCCGACGAGCTCGAAGGACGGCGGCGGAGCTTGGGCGCTGGAGGACAGAGGAAGACGAAGCAGAGGGGATAAAGAGATGGCCCTCAGCCCTATTTATAGGCCGAACAGATAAAATGGCAGGCGCGAGAATCGAGGAGACAAAAAATTGGATATGGATTGAGCTGTCGCCTCGATCTTCGGATCTTTAATAAATAAAGGTAACAAACAGGTACATGCATTAAATGCGCGGATGATGTCACGACAGTTAAAGAGACCCAAGAAGATGACGTCATGCCGGTTTATGGAGTATACGGAAGCTGCAGAAAGGGAAACATGTACAAGACTTTGAAGACTGACACGAACAAGTTCAAATCAATCTGGGGCCTAATGTCAGGGATATTACTATCAGGTATAAACCGGCCAGGAGGGTCCGGTTTACGTCATCAAGATTATATTATCAGAAGTCCAGTGGAGTATGTAATAGGAGGTTATAGCCCAAAGAGGCTCAGGGCCCATGTGTAAGGCCCATGATTCATAAACCGTCATATTATGTACTTGGGATGTAAGATAGAAAGAGCAGAGACCGAGGCGGACACGTTTATGACCCGGCCTCGAGACTTTGTAAACCGTACCGAGCGTCACCTCTTATATAAAGGGACGACCCGGTGACGGTTCAGGACAGGAAACAACAGCTCGAGATACAGGCAAGCAGATTCGCTCCCTGATCATCGAAGCCCAAGCAATACCACACCAAACTAGACGTAGGCTTTCACCTTCATCGAAGGGGCCGAACTAGTATAAAATCCATGTGTCCTTCGTCCGCTTTAACCCCTTTAAGCTAACCCGTAGCGATGGCCTCACGACTAAGTCCTTTTGCTAGGACATCTGCCGTGCTAAATCCACGACACTAAGGAAATTCTAACTGAGGAATTTCCTAAGCAACGAACTACTAGCAGTGGAATAGATACTCAGGTGCATGCACAACAAAGCAGTAGCGTAGCCATCATGATGAAATGAAAGCATACATAGAGCACAAGTAGTGTGTAAACAGGATAAGCAGGATGAAGACAGAAGACTGAAGAAATATGATTGAGGAAATTGAGAAAGTCTTCAGTCAAAGTCTTCAAATAGTACAGATTAAGTTCATCAACACATGAATGAGTATATGAAAGGGTTGAGGAAATAGAACCAATAGGCTTGGTCAAGACAATGATTTGGTAGACCAGTTCCAACTGCTGTGACAGATGTACGTCTGGTTACGGCGGCTAGGTATTCAAACTTGAGGACACACAGTCCTGACCGTATTGCCCTTGAGCCAAGGGCACGCGGACTTCTCCCAATCACTCGTGGTAAATCTTCAAGGTGACTTCCAAACCTTCACAGACTTGGTCACTTGGCGATCCACGATTCCTCTTGTATGCTCTAGACCATTTGACGCCTAACCATTTGGAAGATGCACAGTCTTGAAAGGTAACAAGCGTTGGTTCCACACAGGAACATTCGCTTCAGTGATGCTCAATCACTTTGGGTTTTTGGTGTTGGGGTTTTGGGTTTCTCCTCACTTGATGATTTTCGCTCAAAGTCGTCGGAGGATGGGTTGCTCTAATGAGAAGTGTTAGTTTCTATCGGAGTAGCCAACCAGCTAGTGGTTGAGGGGGGCTGCTATTTACAGCCTAGGGAGCAGCCCAACATGATCAGACATAAATGCCCTTCAATGACATGACCGTTAGTAGGATAAGATATTTTGGGACAACTAGTGCATAACACAGCAACGGTCCGAAATTTGAGCTCTCAAAATCCTCAGGGCTATCATGTTCCTCACTTGTAGGCAATCCAGACTAGCGAATTCCTAACTCCTCGGTCAGAAAAAATTCCTCAGAGGCCAGAACATCTTTGTCTCTATCACTGAAGAAATTGACTGAACTGTATGAGATTTCCAATGGCTTCACTCGAAAGGATTGGGTAGTGTAGGCTTTGAGATGACCATCACATGGAAATGTGTTTCCTTAGTTTTACCTTGACCCCCTTTAATAGTATGGTGTTTCCTATGACTCAATAAAGAGAAAATGAAACTACGAATACAAAATTCTTCATGCTTCATAATCCTCGCAAGAATATCCAAGTCTTCAAGGTCACACCAATTTCCTCACTTTCAAAGTCTTCAAGAAAACCAAAGTCTTCAAATGAAGACATACATTTTTAGGGGTTGACTTTCTTCGTAAATATCAAAATCCTCAGAGACTTATATAACCTGTGTACACTCACAAACACATTAGTCCCTTAACCTATAAGTCTTCAATACACCAAAATCACTAAGGGGCACTAGATGCACTTATAGTAATCACTATCCATGTCTATGGCCTCCATGTAGAACGTGTACCCGTTGATATCGTATGACTGATAGGATGCGAATTTGGGTGCGAGGCCATGTGTTAAAGCGTGTATGAGAAATCCATCAGAACTGCCCTCTTCCGGGGATTAGCAAGAACTTGCTCTTCGAACCAATGCAAGAAAGTGGCGTTGTGCTCTACAGTAACTTCGTCGTCCGTCTTGAGCATCCCCTTTATCATGGTACTTCTTTGCAATGGTTTCTTTGTGCCGTGTCACATAATCATCTAGCACATCTAGGTATTATAGCACTACTAAGTTAGCCCTGTCAAAGTCGTTCCATCAATCCGAGTAGTCCATGTGCAATTCCCTCCGGTCGTGGTTGTGACCTTATCCTCCGAGCCTCCCATCGTGCTTCTTGACGGGCAAACCAACAACAGGGTCTTCGACGCCTATATATTTCTCGCGAAAGGAGATGCACTCATGCGTCAGATACCCCTAGACGATGCTCCCATCGGGACGGAACATGTTATGAACGAATCCTTTTATGACACCATTCATCCTCTCGAATGGCATCATGCTATGAAGGAATGTCGGCCTGAGGTCGATGATGTCGTCCAGGATGTGGACACACAGATGCACCATGACGTCAAAGAACGTGTGCGGGATGTACATCTCAAGCTCACATAGTATGAGAATGATATCTTCCTATAGCCTTCGTAGATGCTTCACACTAATGGACTTTCGAGAGATAACGTCGAAGAAGTTCCAGAGACCAGTAAGCGTGTCATGTACAAGTGTGACGCCCGAAGACCGACGTCCCAGAAGATTCCAGAAGCTTCCCGAAGATTCCAGATGTTCCGGGTTGACCGTGTGTTCTTTTGTGCTTGTGTTTTTATTTTCGCATTGCATCATGTCATCATGCCATCATGTCATTTTAATTTTTTGCATCTCAACCTAAATAAATCGTGTGGACCTTCGGTCCATTTAAATCGAGGGAAGGTTGTCTTCTCTTTATAACATATAAAAGCCTCCCAATATTTTAGGGAGCTATATTAAAAATATTCCAATTGTTTGGGATCACCGTAACACACTTGCAATTTTTCTCCATGCATTCCTATCTCAATTCTTTGCCTCAAACTTTGCTATATTTTCTTTCCGTTGTTTCGAGGCTCCTCCAAAAATCTAAACTCCTTTTATTTTTTTGCAAGCTAAATGTTTTAGTTTGCACTTCCTTTGTGTTGGAACTATTTTTGTTGGGTTGGTAATATCCCGTAAAGCCTTATAAAAATGTTCCATATTTTATTTTTCTGTTCTGGCCTCTTTTCTTATTTTCTTTTGCTCTCTCTCTCTTTTATTTCTGTTTAAGAAATAAATAAGAGTGCAACCCAACTCCCTTCTCCTCCCTCTTGGGCCTCCTCTCTTCTGGCCCAATTCCTCAGTCCAGCCCGACCGAACCCTAATTTTCCCTCAGCCTCGCATCGCTCCCTCCCTCTCCCGCAAGCGCCGCCACTCTCCCGATTCCCCTCGTCCATCTCTCCCTCAGCCCGCTCCTTCCAGCCTCGATTGCCCGAACCCCATCGCCAGAACCATCGCCCCTCCCTTTTTTTTCCTTCGCTCGCCCGAGCCTCCTCCTTCGATCTCCTCTCACCGCAGATCCCTTCGCCAGTTCGCCCGTCGCGCCCTCCCTCCGGCCCCGACGACCCTTCCTTCCGCGTCTCAAGCGCCAAGGCCAGGAGCCCGACGCGACCCCGAGGCGCCCTCCTGCCTCGCCTCGACGCCGTCCCTCGAGCGGCCCGAGCGCTGCATCCTGCCTGCGCCTCGCCCCCAAACGGCCCCTGCTGCCGCCGTCCAGCGCAGCGGCCGGATCCCGCCGCGCCCGGCCTCGTCCCTCCGGCCCCGACGCCGTCCGCCCTGCGGTCTTCTTCTCCTCGCCAGGAGCAGCCCGCGGCCAGAGCGTCGCGCGTGCCCGCGGCCAGGCCGCATCCCAGGCTCCCGCGGCCTCCTTCCTCCAGGGTCGCCTTCTCCTCGCCAGAGCCTTGCCTGAACCGAGCCAGGAGCCGAGCTCCTCTTCTCCAGTGCAAGATGTGCGGGCCCCCTCGTCCTGTGCTACCGGCGCCCGTCTCCAGGAGCTGCAGCCGCCTCCGCCTCCTTCCGCAGCTCCTGCTGTCCCGTGCTGCTGCCTGGCCTCGTCGTCCCGAGACGTGTTGTAGTTTTGTTTTTTTTGTTTTGTTGCTGTTGTTGACCTTGACAGAGAACGGAAACGACTACCGTCGCCGAGACCCTCAAGTACCTCTACGGAAAACGAGCTCGTGAACGGCTACGGAACAAGTACCACTACATCCGTGTACGACTACGTGAACGAGTACCACGACGCCGTCGAACGCCAAGTACCTCTACATGACCGACAAGTACCACGACGACCCGAACGACTACCGTCGCGTGTACCACTACCGTCGCCCGGAAAAGACGGATGCGCCAAGTACATCTACGAACGAGTTCGTCTACCGTCGCCGTGTACCACTACCGTCGCCCCGTGAACGACTACCGAGGCGCCAAGTACCTCTACGGAACGACTCCTTCCACTTCGGATACGTGAACGCCTACTTCGCTCTACGGCCGTGAATGACTTCTTCCACTACGTCTCGAACCGCCCCGAAACGCACGCTTCGAAGGTATACCGAAACGACCCCGTGGATGACCCGTGTGAATGCTTGTTGTGTTGTATGAAATGTCCCCCGTGTGTGCTCCGTGCCCGTTCCGACCTCTTGTCATGTTCCTCGGTTGCCTCGTCACCGACTCGTGGGAACCCGGTGACGGGATCCACCCACTTTCATCTTGTTCGACTTGCTCTCGTCGATTCTACCTTTTGCACCGGACTCTCAACGAGTTGCCGGAACCGATATGATGCGTTGCATCATTTTCGGATCGTTGCCGTGGCACCCCTTTCTTCCACCACGGTGACAAATGCTTCTTATCTCTTAATGTCAAGCCTTTTAAGAAAACTTGCATAAACTTGATCATGTCATCCGCATCATGTTAACAACATTATAATGTTTAATTGTTGTTGCTTTATAATTATTAAACATGCTCATGGGGATTTTTTCGGACTTGTTGTTGTTATTCTCCGGCCTCATTTAAATTGCCTAAATAGTGTAGTTAATTATGCTTCACCTCTTGCCATGTTAAAAACATTTAATCTTGTCTTGTAAATAATGAGAGTCAACTAAATAATTAATATGTGGTGTTTCGTCAATATGCAACTCGTTGCATATTGAGCTCCACTTAACTTGTAGTGTTGTTTGTGCACTTTGCCATGCCATGCATAATTAAACCGGACATGCATCATTTTGGATGTGCATCATATGACATGTTTATGATATGTGTGTTTACCGTGTTGTTTCTTTCTTTTCGGTTGCTTCTCTTGTTAGCTTCGGTTTCGTTCCGGAGTTGTGAGGATCCGCTCGACTGTTGCTCCGTCTTCTTCTTGGATCCGTTCTTCTCCCTTGTGGAATTCCAGGCAAGATGACCGAACCCGGATACCATTACTATCTTTGCCTATTGCTAGAGTATCGCTCTATAGTTTTGCCTCGATGCCCATGTCTTTCTTGTCAGCCTCCTACTTGTAACCAATTGCCATGTTTAACCAACCTACCTATGCAAACCGTTGCTTGGCTATACGTAGGCTTGCTCAGCCCCTCTTATAGCATTGTTAGTTGCAGGTGAAGATTGAAGATGCTTGCTTCATGTTGAAGTTTGGTTGGGTTATATCACACTATATAAATGCTTAAAAATGAAATCATCTATATACTGGCAGGGTGGAAGGCTAAGCCTTTTGCTTGGTGTTTTGTTCCACTCATGCCGTTAGGAACCGTATAAACCGGTGTTATGTTCCTTGATTATGCGTTCCTAACACGGTTGGGGTGTATGGGACTAGATACGCGCGGCTACTATCAGGGTGTCGGCACGCCGGGAGGATTTGCTGGATTAGCCTTACCTTAGTTCGGTTTAACTTGAGCACGGGATTCCGAGAATACTCGGGTCTTCCCAACTATGGAGTTGCGACTCCGCGGATCGTGGGCTTGTGATGGGCCAAGTTGGAACACCCCTGCAGGGTTTGAACTTTCGAAAGCCGTGCCCGCGGTTATGTGGCAGATGGGAGCTTGTTAATTCCGGTTGTAGATAACTTGACACAATGTTTCAATACACTACCCGCGTGTGTACCGTGACTGTCAATTTCCGAATAGGGATTCGGGAGTTGAACACGGTGGGGTTATGTTTGACCGGCTTTAGTTAGGGTCACTTCGTGATCATCTTTCGACCGATGCACTTCTCTTCTCGCTCTCTGTTACGTAAGTTAGTGCTAGATGCTGCTGCAGACTCTTGTTTGTTCCTTCACCTCATATTTCTTTCTTCAGCCTTGCCCTCACCTAAAGGCTTAAATAGTTCTGTTACCCGGGAACGGGATTGCTGAGTCCTCTGTGGCTCACAGTTACTCCACCACACCAGTTGCAGGTCCAGCCGAGTTTGATGCAGGAGTTGGATCAGTACTTCACCAGGAGCTCGTTGAAGAGTGTGGCCGTTTGCTTGTGTCGTTTCGATGTTCAGTAGTGGTTTCTACTAGGATTCGATCCCGACCTGTGGCTTTATGTTGTTTTGGTATCTTTCTTTTGGATCTTCACCCGTAGTCGGGTTGTGATGTTCGGAATGATGTTTGCTTATGTAATGTATTGTGTGAAGTGGCGAGTGTAAGCCAACTATCTCCTTTTGCAATTTAATCCCTCTTTTACATGAGTTGTGCAAAGATACCAAACTTGAGATCATTCTAGGATGGGCTTATACCTTTAAGTCGTGCCTCGACACGTAGGAGGTATAGTCCCATCCTGGGCATTACAAGTTGGTATTCAGAGCCTTCTCCGACCTAGAAGCCCCCACTGATTGATCGAATCGTTGACGGTTGAGTCTAGGCACACACTGAAAACTTTTTGAGCCCTATATTATATCGGAGAGTAGGATTTCTTTGCTTCTCATCCCCTTTCTCTCTGGTGAGGACTCTTGACGATTACTCTTATCTCTTCTACTTTCAAAAATCGCACCAAATTATTTTTAGGATCCCGCGAGTATTCTGGGATTGTTTCGATGTTCTTGTGACAAGGATATTGTTCTCGATGCCTCCTGTTACCGAGGAGTTGAGCTTCGGGGTATCATTGACACAAGCATATCGCGACAGTACTAAATACTTAAGACGGCCGACATCGAAAATCTCTCCTATACGGCCAGTGGCAAGATAACCCCGACATCACCCAGTACTGGGGAGGTAGTTCGAGAGTATTGCCATAGCTTGTCATAGTGGATGCTTTTCGAAGGTCCGAGGTACACAGTTTCCGAGAAAGACTGGTTATGTGTTGAAGGATGGATACACCTGGATGTAGGTTTAGAGTTGATTGCGCGGTGCTTCCCGTGTATCCCCAACACCTGATTGCATAACTGGAAACTTTCGGAAATCTATAGGTGGGTTCATCTAGTAGTTCTAGGCATTCTTCCAACGGATGCTCGATATGAAGTTCGGGGTTCTACATTGAGTGAAGTGGTTTTATGGACTTGTTCTGATCGGGAGTTGCATCTTAAAGGGTCCTTGGCTATGCTGATCCGGGGATTGCAAAACCCTTTTGTAACATGTTCCATGAGCTTTCAGCACGAAGATGCGGAACGAAGCTTCATACTTGTATTTGTTCTATCTGATCCTTGTTCCTTTTTTTTATTTTATCTTTTGTTCTCCAAGTGGCTTCTCGTCGAGTTGATGTACCTGTGGAATTCATTCGTTCAATCCTCTGTTCGAATGATATTGTGAAGATCATGCTGCACATCTACCCTTTGTTTTTGTTTTGATTCTGGTATTCGAGTTGCTTCAATGTCAAATGGTGATTCCATACCTCCTTATCGGTGTTCTCATATTTCTATGGGAGTCCTAATTCTTCTTGACCATCAAGATCATCATGTTAATTCTTTTCAACCGGTGTCCTTTTTGTTCATCTCAAGTTGTCCTTGTTTTCCCCACCCTCCCACCCTTCTTCTTCTCGGAGCTAGAAATTCTCAGATGAAGTATCCATTTTTATTCATGTGATATTTCTTCATTCTTTCCATCAATGTTCTTATCCGGTGATTTATCGTGAAGATGCTCAAGAGCTTCAAGTTCATCATTCTTTTGTTCTCAGATTCTTCCGGTGGATGTAATTCAAGATTTTGGTGTTGATCTTATCCTTTTCCTCTTTTCACAATGCTTTCTTACTCCGGTGCACCAATTAATCTTTCTCCTCTTGCTATTCATATCCGGAGTGCCGAAGATTCATAATTCCATTCTTAATCCGTTCAAATTATTTTGAGGATTATCATCTTATTCAAGCCATTTAATTCAACCGGTGCAATATCTCTTAAGCTATCTTTTTCAACGGTGATTTCTTTTGAGTGGGCCCTAACCCACAGGTCTTTTCCAGGATCTACCTGACTCTTCTAAGTTTTTTTTCTGGAGTTATACTCAAATTCTTTCCAAAGTGTGACATAAGAATGTTTTCCATCAGTCACATGCCTTTCTCCAAGATCGCTTTCAAATTCTTTTCATCGTTGGTTCAACCTTTTTAATTCTTCATTCCGGAGTGCTCAACAATTCTTATAGCTTTTCTCGTCTTCATTCTCAACATTTGAAGACCGGAGAAGTGTTTCTCTTAAATTTTGACCCGTTCTCTTGAAGATTCGTGGTTCTAGCTTCATGCCATCCTCATTATTGTTTTGATTGTGAGGAATTCTTTTATACCCGTCCGGAGCATTTCATGAATTCTTTCTTTGTGATCCTCCGAAGGCCATCATTTCAGAAGATTCTTCGTTCTCAGTTTTCAACTTTGCCCTCCAAATATTCTTCTTTGATGTCTCTTCGTTCGTCTCAATATTCTTACGGTGGTTCATTCAAGATTACTCTTCCTTGTTACCATATCAATTCATTTGTTCTTTTCACAATCCTATCGGTGCCTCGTTGAAGATTTTTCCCAAGCTTGTGCGAGATCTCGCTTTAAGTCTTTCCAACGAGAATAAGTTGTATGCCAAATCCTTTGGTTGTCATCAATTTAAATTGGTGAAGGAGACGCATGACATAATTCTTATTCTTATTCCTTCAAGGTGATTTAATTCTTTTGTCTGGAGCTTCTCCATCATATCATATTCTCGGTTCTAAATTCTTCATCTTGTTTTTCCGGAGCTCCATGTTATTTCAATTATTATCATTTCAAGTTCCATCTAATTCATCGCAGGCCTTGAATCTTATTCTTTTCATCTTTCACTTCTCATCCTTTTGTTTACCGGAGTTCTTCATGGTGGTTCATCATCATTTAATTCATCCTTGAAGTCTTCATCAAAATTCTTGTTGGAGCTCAAGCATTCTTCTTCATGTATTTGAATTGCAATACTTTCTACCTTATCTTTGAGATGGTGTTATGTCATTATTGACAATTCCTTCATGTTTCATGATTCACGAGTTATCAAGAATGAGATATGTAAACCCATCATTTTCCTTGTTCAGGAGATCCTTTCAACCCCTCTTTTTTTTATCTCTTGGAGTTATCTTGGGTTGTTTTTCACCTAAAAGCTTTCCCTAAGGATTGTTGCTATTATGGTGTTATAAATGACCCAAGTTCTTCATTTATCCTCTCCGTGAGATAACCCTTTCGTCTCCTTGTTGATCTCAATCCAATCAATTGTTTAAGTTAGTGGCTGGTTGTCACCTCTTAATTTTGAGATGAATTCCATAAGTCCACAACGAGCTTATTCTTTCGTTGTTGATCTTTCCAAGAACTCCGTTCAACCCTTCTTCGTAAGGATGCTCTTTCAATTCATTTGCCGGAGAAGTTGTCTTTTCTTCTCAATTCTTTTCTTTCGTTGATCTATATGCTATTCTTTCATTCCGGAGGCATTGTGTTGTTTTTTTTTAACTATCATCTCGTTTTATCGAGATCACTTTCCTTCCCTTGCTTATCTTTTAACCGGAGTGTTGTATTCTTCATTCAAGTTCTCTCATCTTATCTAGTTTTGCCTGTCTTTTCAACCGGAGTGCTGTCTGAATCCTTTCTTACCCCTTGTGCCATTCTTTTAATTGTTTCGGAGGCAATATGTTGTTGTTTTCATCAAGTATCATTTCAACTTGCCAAGTTCTTGTTAATTCCTTCCATTTTCAGACGGAGTGCTGTCCAAATTTTGTCATTCTTATTCCTTGGCTATACCATTGCGGTTTCTTATTCTTTTGGTCTGTGAGCTCTTGTCTAATGTCTTTCAATCTACAAGGTTCTCATAATGCTCCTTGTTCGTCTTTTCTAACGGAGTGTTTTCATCTTCGTTCATCTCCGTTGCTTTCTTCTTTCATTTTGTTCAACCTCTCAAGGTTCTTTGGTTTCACTCGTCTGTCAAAGAAGCAACTTTGTTTTACCTCTTCCTCTTTCGTTTTTACCCGGTGATATCTCTAGGATCTCGGGTCGAGATCCTCTGTTAGTGTGGGAGAGTTGTGACGCCCGAAGACCGACGTCCCAGAAGATTCCAGAAGCTTCCCGAAGATTCCAGATGTTCCGGGTTGACCGTGTGTTCTTTTGTGCTTGTGTTTTTATTTTCGCATTGCATCATGTCATCATGCCATCATGTCATTTTAATTTTTTGCATCTCAACCTAAATAAATCGTGTGGACCTTCGGTCCATTTAAATCGAGGGAAGGTTGTCTTCTCTTTATAACATATAAAAGCCTCCCAATATTTTAGGGAGCTATATTAAAAATATTCCAATTGTTTGGGATCACCGTAACACACTTGCAATTTTTCTCCATGCATTCCTATCTCAATTCTTTGCCTCAAACCTTGCTATATTTTCTTTCCGTTGTTTCGAGGCTCCTCCAAAAATCTAAACTCCTTTTATTTTTTTGCAAGCTAAATGTTTTAGTTTGCACTTCCTTTGTGTTGGAACTATTTTTGTTGGGTTGGTAATATCCCGTAAAGCCTTATAAAAATGTTCCATATTTTATTTTTCTGTTCTGGCCTCTTTTCTTATTTTCTTTTGCTCTCTCTCTCTTTTATTTCTGTTTAAGAAATAAATAAGAGTGCAGCCCAACTCCCTTCTCCTCCCTCTTGGGCCTCCTCTCTTCTGGCCCAATTCCTCAGTCCAGCCCGACCGAACCCTAATTTTCCCTCAGCCTCGCATCGCTCCCTCCCTCTCCCGCAAGCGCCGCCACTCTCCCGATTCCCCTCGTCCATCTCTCCCTCAGCCCGCTCCTTCCAGCCTCGATTGCCCGAACCCCATCGCCAGAACCATCGCCCCTCCCTTTTTTTCCTTCGCTCGCCCGAGCCTCCTCCTTCGATCTCCTCTCACCGCAGGTCCCTTCGCCAGTTCGCCCGTCGCGCCCTCCCTCCGGCCCCGACGGCCCTTCCTTCCGCGTCTCAAGCGCCAAGGCCAGGAGCCCGACGCGACCCCGAGGCGCCCTCCTGCCTCGCCTCGACGCCGTCCCTCGAGCGGCCCGAGCGCTGCATCCTGCCTGCGCCTCGCCCCCAAACGGCCCCTGCTGCCGCCGTCCAGCGCAGCGGCCGGATCCCGCCGCGCCCGGCCTCGTCCCTCCGGCCCCGACGCCGTCCACCCTGCGGTCTTCTTCTCCTCGCCAGGAGCAGCCCGCGGCCAGAGCGTCGCGCGTGCCCGCGGCCAGGCCGCATCCCAGGCTCCCGCGGCCTCCTTCCTCCAGGGTCGCCTTCTCCTCGCCAGAGCCTCGCCTGAACCGAGCCAGGAGCCGAGCTCCTCTTCTCCAGCACAAGATGTGCGGGCCCCCTCGTCCTGTGCTACCGGCGCCCGTCTCCAGGAGCTGCAGCCGCCTCCGCCTCCTTCCGCAGCTCCTGCTGTCCCGTGCTGCTGCCTGGCCTCGTCGTCCCGAGACGTGTTGTAGTTTTGTTTTTTTTGTTTTGTTGCTGGTGTTGACCTTGACAGAGAACGGAAACGACTACCGTCGCCGAGACCCTCAAGTACCTCTACGGAAAACGAGCTCGTGAACGGCTACGGAACAAGTACCACTACATCCGTGTACGACTACGTGAACGAGTACCACGACGCCGTCGAACGCCAAGTACCTCTACATGACCGACAAGTACCACGACGACCCGAACGACTACCGTCGCGTGTACCACTACCGTCGCCCGGAAAAGACGGATGCGCCAAGTACATCTACGAACGAGTTCGTCTACCGTCGCCGTGTACCACTACCGTCGCCCCGTGAACGACTACCGAGGCGCCAAGTACCTCTACGGAACGACTCCTTCCACTTCGGATACGTGAACGCCTACTTCGCTCTACGGGCGTGAACGACTTCTTCCACTACGTCTCGAACCGCCCCGAAACGCACACTTCGAAGGTATACCGAAACGACCCCGTGGATGACCCGTGTGAATGCTTGTTGTGTTGTATGAAATGTCCCCCGTGTGTGCTCCGTGCCCGTTCCGACCTCTTGTCATGTTCCTCGGTTGCCTCGTCACCGACTCGTGGGAACCCGGTGACGGGATCCACCCACTTTCATCTTGTTCGACTTGCTCTCGTCGATTCTACCTTTTGCACCGGACTCTCAACGAGTTGCCGGAACCGATATGATGCGTTGCATCATTTTCGGATCGTTGCCGTGGCACCCCTTTCTTCCACCACGGTGACAAATGCTTCTTATCTCTTAATGTCAAGCCTTTTAAGAAAACTTGCATAAACTTGATCATGTCATCCGCATCATGTTAACAACATTATAATGTTTAATTGTTGTTGCTTTATAATTATTAAACATGCTCATGGGGATTTTTCCGGACTTGTTGTTGTTATTCTCCGGCCTCATTTAAATTGCCTAAATAGTGTAGTTAATTATGCTTCACCTCTTGCCATGTTAAAAACATTTAATCTTGTCTTGTAAATAATGAGAGTCAACTAAATAATTAATATGTGGTGTTTCGTCAATATGCAACTCGTTGCATATTGAGCTCCACTTAACTTGTAGTGTTGTTTGTGCACTTTGCCATGCCATGCATAATTAAACCGGACATGCATCATTTTGGATGTGCATCATATGACATGTTTATGATATGTGTGTTTACCGTGTTGTTTCTTTCTTTCCGGTTGCTTCTCTTGTTAGCTTCGGTTTCGTTCCGGAGTTGTGAGGATCCGCTCGACTGTTGCTCCGTCTTCTTCTTGGATCCGTTCTTCTCCCTTGTGGAATTCCAGGCAAGATGACCGAACCCGGATACCATTACTATCTTTGCCTATTGCTAGAGTATCGCTCTATAGTTTTGCCTCGATGCCCATGTCTTTCTTGTCAGCCTCCTACTTGTAACCAATTGCCATGTTTAACCAACCTACCTATGCAAACCGTTGCTTGGCTATACGTAGGCTTGCTCAGCCCCTCTTATAGCATTGTTAGTTGCAGGTGAAGATTGAAGATGCTTGCTTCATGTTGAAGTTTGGTTGGGTTATATCACACTATATAAATGCTTAAAAATGAAATCATCTATATACTGGCAGGGTGGAAGGCTAAGCCTTTTGCTTGGTGTTTTGTTCCACTCATGCCGTTAGGAACCGTATAAACCGGTGTTATGTTCCTTGATTATGCGTTCCTAACACGGTTGGGGTGTATGGGACCCCCTTGATAAACCGCTAAGTGCTAAGTCTTTTCCAGCAAGTCCCAACTTTGGTACTATTTGCCTAATAACAAACTAATAAAACATGCATAAGGGCCTTGCAAACCCTCTTTCTTAATTCAACCCCCCGGGCCAGTGCTCCACATGAGTGTTGGTCCAAACTAGAGTCGTGTGCGGGGCCCCCCTTGGCAACTTGGGTTTCGGCCACTGTACGCTGTGCTCATCCGGTCGTGGCCTGAGACTAGATACGCGCGGCTACTATCAGGGTGTCGGCACGCCGGGAGGATTTGCTGGATTAGCCTTACCTTAGTTCGGTTTAACTCGAGCACGGGATTCCGAGAATACTCGGGTCTTCCCAACTATGGAGTTGCGACTCCGCGGATCGTGGGCTTGTGATGGGCCAAGTTGGAACACCCCTGCAGGGTTTGAACTTTCGAAAGCCGTGCCCGCGGTTATGTGGCAGATGGGAGCTTGTTAATTCCGGTTGTAGATAACTTGACACAATGTTTCAATACACTACCCGCGTGTGTACCGTGACTGTCAATTTCCGAATAGGGATTCGGGAGTTGAACACGGTGGGGTTATGTTTGACCGGCTTTAGTTAGGGTCACTTCGTGATCATCTTTCGACCGATGCACTTCTCTTCTCGCTCTCTGTTACGTAAGTTAGTGCTAGATGCTGCTGCAGACTCTTGTTTGTTCCTTCACCTCATATTTCTTTCTTCAGCCTTGCCCTCACCTAAAGGCTTAAATAGTTCTGTTACCCGGGAACGGGATTGCTGAGTCCTCTGTGGCTCACAGTTACTCCACCACACCAGTTGCAGGTCCAGCCGAGTTTGATGCAGGAGTTGGATCAGTACTTCACCAGGAGCTCGTTGAAGAGTGTGGCCGTTTGCTTGTGTCGTTTCGATGTTCAGTAGTGGTTTCTACTAGGATTCGATCCTGACCTGTGGCTTTATGTTGTTTTGGTATCTTTCTTTTGGATCTTCACCCGTAGTCGGGTTGTGATGTTCGGAATGATGTTTGCTTATGTAATGTATTGTGTGAAGTGGCGAGTGTAAGCCAACTATCTCCTTTTGCAATTTAATCCCTCTTTTACATGAGTTGTGCAAAGATACCAAACTTGAGATCATTCTAGGATGGGCTTATACCTTTAAGTCGTGCCTCAACACGTAGGAGGTATAGTCGCATCCTGGGCATTACAACATGCTTGTCCATTATCCCTCTAATGGCAACCAGGACAATCTGCGTCATCATCATGTAACAGTCATGAGACTTCATCCCGCTTAAACTTTTCTTCTTAGTGTCTAGAAATCTGCTTATCTTCCCATAGTAATCGGAACTGACTTTGATTCCCATAAGGCACATGATGAAGCGATCGATCTCCTTCGCACTTAAGGTGAAGCAAGAAAGGGGCAATAATTCTCCTCCTTCTTGTTGAATTTTTTGCACCTTTCTCCCTCCTCTATCTCCGTCTCCTTCGTCGACTTTTTACGGGGCGGCATGTGGAGATCTTTCTTGATCTTCAACTCTTCCAAGTCCTTCCTTGCCCTTGGCCTGTCCTTGGTCTTCTCCGGCATGTTCATCAGTGTGCCAAGCAAGCTCTCGAGGACATTCTTCGTGATATGCATTTTATCAAGGCAATGAGGCGTGTCATGATTGGGCCAGTACTCCAAGTCCTAGAAAATAGACCTCATTTTCCATACCTTTAGCAATGGCTCTGGCGCCTTTTTCATCTTTCCCGGCGTGGGGCACTGTTCCTAGTTTTTCAACAACTCGTTGATTCCGGAGCCGCTCCTCTTACGTGGAGGTCCTCGATGCTCTGCCAACCCATTGAATAGATCTCCATGCTTTCTCCAGGGGTCATCCTTCTCGAGCCATGTATAATGCCCCATGTACATGATTTTCCAAGACCCGCCATCTTTCGTTGACGTAAGCAGTTGAGACATTGTATCATCCATGCATCTTGTGCATCAACAGTATCTGTGGCACACCTGGCCTGAGGTGTACCCGTAACCAAGATAGTCATGCACCGTCGTCATCAGTGTGGCTCTCATATAGAAATACTCTCGTTTGCTGGCGTCCCATGTCCATGCCGGTGTTTTCCATAATGTGTCTAGCTCCTCTTTCAGAAGCCGCATATACATGTTAATATTATTTCCCGGTTGATTTGGCCCTTCAATCAGCATGCTCATGTGGATGTACTTTGTCTTCATGCACTTGCATGGGGGGAGGTTGTACATCCATACAAAGACGGTCCATGTGCTATGGTTGGTGTTCTGGTTTCCAAACGGATTCATGCCATCGGTAATCGCACCAAGCATGATGTTCCTTGGATCTTCTGCACCAAATCCACATACGGCGTTGGATGCTCTCCACGGCTAGCATATGTGAGGTGTTTCATCTTCGGATCATCTCCACCATCGGGCTTCTCCCTCTCCGCATGCCAGCACATGAGCTTTGCTTCCTTAGGATCTATGAAATACCGTTGCTGATGAGGAGTGATCGGAAAGTACCATACAACTTTCTGAGGAGCTTTCCTTCTGCCTTCTTGTATCGAGACACATTGCACACTGGACAGCTGGTTTTTTCCGCGTGTTCCCCCGATAAATGATGCAATCGTTGATACATGCGTGGTACGTAATGTGCAACAATCAAATGGGAAAATGATTTTCTTGGCCTCCCCGACACTAGTAGGACACAGGTTCCCGCGCGAAGAACTTTAATATGTAGATACTTCAAATGCTCATCGAGGCTATTGTTTGTCCATTTGTTTTTGGCCTTCACCTTTAGAAGTTCAATCGTTAAACTCAAGCGGGTCACCTCGGGATTGCAACCGTCATACAATGGAGTCTTAGAGTCTACTTCAAGTTGCACCAGCTTGGCCTCCTCTCAGCTCTCTAGCTAGTCATACTCTTGCGAAGGAGGTCTCGAACATGAGGGTCCTACACGACTGCACTTAGTAGCGTCGAAGACTGCGGCGTGATGACCACCGCCTCTTCTCCGACATGTCCGGACCCTTCTTTGCCGTGTCCAGAATCTTCTCTACCAACTTCATTTTCGGACTCTTCCCCGCCGCCAGGTCTGACGCCATCGTCTTCGTTTCGATCAGTCATCTCTTCATCTAGCCCGATGTCATTATTCCCTCCATGTGGACGTCCTCATAATCATCTTCACTTATCCATCGAGTATAGCCATCCATTAAACCATTCATCACCAGGTGCGCCTTCAAACAGCCATGATCAAAAGGGTACAAAAGGATTCCTTCTTTGCATCTTGTACACAGACATCTAACCCTAGTCCAATTATTTGCATACATGTCCATTACCGCAAATTAGATGTATCACTCCACCTTCCATCAACTCACCTTCATGACCGACTGCACGGTATAACAAGCAGAAGGGTTGTATACAAAATGCATGCATGCATCATAGTCATATAAAAATCTGGCATGACCTTGCCTAAAAATAGGACATATCGAGTTTGCTCGAAATTCACCAAAGCGGAAATAAATCAACATTTTGGAATAACATAAGCAACTCAGTTAGGGCATATGTCACTCGCACAAATCTCTCCATATCCCAAACACGTATTCCCATTCTTGAAATGAACAACTTTTAACTCACCTATCTACCGAGAGAGACCGTCCGGATGAGTCCTTGGGATTGAAAGTGTGGATGGCTAAATAGCTAGCAAGATCTAGCTGTTGGGGAGGATAGATCACTCTAGGTAAAAAATTGAGAGGGAGAGAGATGAGCTAAATAAATGATGTAGAGGGAGAGAGATGAGCTGACTAATGGAGAGGGAGAGCCAAATAAATGATGTAGCTAGAGATGAGAAGGCCATTTTTGGAGGAGAGTTATGGTGGAGGGGGGCATTAATGGGGAGAGAATAGAGGTCGAAGGAAAAGAGAAGAAGGGCAAAAATGGTGGAGAACTAACTTAGAAAGGGGAGTGGGGAAAGTAGGGGTGAGAGGGCAAAGGGGGGGGGGGAGGAGGGAGAGGGAGGGGTGAAAAAGGCACCAACCGCAACTAGTAGTAGCGCTGCTTCCCACAAAGTGTTGCTGCTATGGTACTTAGTAGTAGCGCTTTCCAGGAAAAGTGCTACTACTAACTGGGGCCCATTAGAAGTAGCGGTGCTACAAAATAAAGCGCTACTGCTAACATATAAGTAGTAGTGCTCTTTTCTGGACAGTGTTGCTACTATAGCTAGCGTCGGTGGGAGCGTTGGTCCCACTTAGTAGTAGTGCTTTTCCCTTTTCGAGCGCTACTGCTAAAGAGTTACTTGTAGCGCTGTCCCAGGACAGCACCACTGCTAATTAGCAGCGGCGCTTTCTTTTTTCCAGCACTACTACTAATGTCCTACCTATAAGCATCTCCCTAGTAGCGAGGTGTTAAATTCGAATACCCAGAGCTGCTCAATGTTTTCTCCTCTCTCTCCTTCTTTTCTCCTTTCACTGATGGGTGGGACCCGCGTGGGAAGAGAGAGAAAACATTGTCACACACTGTGTTTGACTAGTAAACTCAGAAAAATACGAAGCTATACAACAAGTTAGTGACCGTATAATCACCTAGACTTGTACATAGTGACCGTATTGACCAACTTCTTATGTATGACGACCAAAGTGAGCTCGCGTCCCTAGTTTAAGTACCGTGGAGGAATTTTACTATTTTATGTCTGCCCCGAATGATCTCAAATTCACTAGTAGTAACAAAGAAAAGGTTGCCCTTTTAAGTAACAGAAAACATTGTCACACATTGTGTTTGACCAGTCAACTCAAAAAAATACGAAGCTATATGACAAGTTAATGACCGTATAATCACCTAGACTTGTACACAGTGACCTTATTGACCAACTTCGTATGTACGATGACCAAACTAACCTCGCGGTGCAAGTTTAAGTACCGTGGATGAATTTTACTATTTTATGTTTGCCCTGAATGATCTCAAATTCACTAGTAGTGACAAAGAAAAGGTTACCCAAATAATTAATAGAAAATAGGGCGAAAACTATCACATGATGCTGGTATAAACAAGCCACACTTGGTTCAACATCATCATTACTACAGCTGTGCGCGCACGAGAAATCTTCAAAACAAGGGGGGCTACGGAGAGAAAGATGTATTGAGTGTGTGTGAGCAAGGCACAGAGACACAACTAGCGAGTGTGTGTTTGTGTATGATAGAGAAGCCAATGGATAGATTGAAATCAAGACCGAGGTGTCACCCTTATGCTATCATTGTTGGGGGGGGG
>LR738709.1:167274686-167403488 GCA_902687465.1 Secale cereale
GAGGGGGAGGTAGAGAAAGACATATCGAGAGTGTGCATGCGGTAGGCATAGAGGGACAACGAGCGAGTGTGTGTGTGTGTGCGTGTGTTTGAGAGAGAATCAGTAGATATATTAATATCAAAATTGAGGTGTCACCCTACTCCTTCGGTGTCGGGAAGTGTGTGTGTCGGTGTCGGCGTACAAAAGTAGGGGTCCTTTTGCACCCCTTTACTTGCGCACGGGCAGTTGGAGCCGTGCCTATGGACATGCTTGGCGGAGCAGGAGAAGGATGGCACGAGGCTGCCGAGGCAACTCTCAAGCCAGAGACATGAAGGACAGATGGGCAAGGTGGGCTCCTCTCCCGGCAACACCCTTACCGGGGCGACCTACGTGACCCCAACAAAAGCCTTGCCGGGGTTCGCTCGCCCAAACACCAGCAAGCCCACCGCCTTTGGCTCTGAGAGCCCTGACACCATCGACAAAGTCAAGACCAAGATTCAAGGGGCACCTGCGCGGTGACTTGCAGACCCTTGTAGGGCCAAGGGACCAGAAGGACCGAAGACCCCCGGCAAGAGCCTTGCCGGGGACAGACACAAGGCCCCGGCAAGACCCTTTTGCCGGGGGCGTCTGCGGGGCCACAGCCAGACCCACGCCCGCCAAGATTGAGCTGCCCCGCGGCCACTCCTACGCGATGACCGGCTCACCAAATGGACGAGCACATACGTGGCAGCATGTGGCTCCTACGCCAACTACAAGTACCTATGTGGTGGCATGCAGATCTTCGTGAAGACCCTGCCACCACAATAGCTAGCAGCCGGCGTGGCACCACGCCTCGTCAGCCTAGATGCGTGTCGAAGCGAGGTGAGGCGGCAATGGGCAGGACAAGCTTTCTTGCCATCCCCAATAAAGCTAGGGGACACATAGGTGGCGCATTAAATGCGTTTGTCCTAAGATGTCAGGGGATAACCTTGTACACTGTAGTAGCTTTACACCTCTTTTGTGTCGCCGTGGCAACCCCTTGGACGTATAAAAGGAGGCCCAAGGCATACTGAGAGGAGATTCAGACTTTGGAACAGCCACGCATAGAGGCCAGTTCAAGAGCTTAAGAACACCAAATATACACACACAAGTAGGACTAGGGTTTTATGCATCATCTTGCGGCCCAAACTTGGGTAAAAATTCCCACGAGTTGATCGTATTGACCCGCTCTTTGCACAACTCTACGCCCCGCAACCGTAGCAAAAGGGGTCCCCAGGATCCCATAGGTGTCGTCTCCCCGACATCTTTGGCGCGCCAGGTAGGGGCACTAGGTTGTGAAAATCCGGTCTAGGAGTGAACACACCACCTCCTCCATCACGGTGGCTGCAAAGAAGAAGGTGGAGGGGGAGGTCAGCATCATCCCCATTGTGTTGGTGCCGTCGGCCAGGCAGGCAGTGTCGTCTGCAGCCGCTAACACCATCTACATGGCAACAAAAAATCTAAGTCACGCAGAAATTTAAGCATTTTCCCTTTCCTTCTATATAGGGTTGTTTTCCTTGAAATATCCCGCTCCTTGTATGGAGAACCTGCATGCAAAGGAGCCTTGTCACCATTGGCGACGCCCTTGTCCTATTTCGAGTCCGCTCAACAGTTCGAGCGGCTGCATCGAGAATGACAAGGTGGCTTGCCCGGCAGCAAGCACCCCTAGCAGGCTGCTAAGGATCTGTCCTCAAAGCGCCACGGCATGGGTTTACAGCCGGCAAGCCTATCCAACTAAGCGTAGAGTGCGTACATACAAGGGAAGATCAAAAGGGGGACAACATGCATTGTTTCAAAATATGGCAGAGTTATATTACATCGTTGATCGTCGCGGTTCTAACTTAAGATAAATATGTCTTGGGCATGAACTTGCAGCGACAATAAGAAGCGGTGTGGCTAGTCCTGGCGCTGTCCTTCCACCCTCTTGACTCCGTCGACACAGCTAATGATATGCTTGATACACTCCTCAAGCACTCCAAGGTGCGCATCCTTCAGCAAGCTATCAAGCGCGTTGGTGAAGTCAACGTCGGGGGTTCTAGAATGCCACCTTGGTAAGCACCTTGGTCAGGGCGCCCAGGCAGAGCCTCTGAGCCTCGCTGGCCAGATAAGTTGCCCGATTGGAGCGGAGCTGCTCCAGGGCCTCGGGGACGCGCCCGAAGAATAAAGTCATCCTGACGCTAGGGGTCACACTTGCCTCCTGAGAGTACCTGAAGTCCGGCATACCCATGGCGGATAGCTGGCTGCTGAACCTCTCCGCAATGTCGACGAGGCTGTCAGTCCAGAGCTGCACCTTGCCCGCAAAGTAATTGTGGGCGGTGGCGTCATCGTGCCCTTGCCGCTTCTCATTCTCAAGGGCCTTGGTCAGGGTCTCCTCACGGGCCCTGACCTCCGAGAGCGCCTCTTCCGAGGCATCCAGCTTCTACTTAAAGTCGTTGATGGAGACGTTGGCATCGGAGAGCAGCTTGGTCTTGTCGGAGACGGTGACATGCAGATCCGTCAGCGCGTGATTGCTCGTGTCCCTCTCCTCCGCCAGCTTCAAGACCTCCTCCTCTAGCCCCTCCCGCGCCCGCTCCAGCTCTTCCACCTTGCCGGCCTGGACCTGGGCCAGAGCGTCAAGAGCATCCTTGTGCTTCTGCTCCAACGCCAGAGTCCGCTGCGAGACAAGCTTCTCGATTTCCTCGTCCTTGTCACGGAGCGCGGCGGCAAGCGCCCGCTCACGGGAACAAGGGAGTTCATCGCTCTGATACCAACTGAATGTGCGTTATATCGACTAGAGGGGGGTGAACAGGCGGTTTTACAAATAAGTCACTAAGGAAATTCTAACTGAGGAATTTCCTAAGCAACGAACTACTAGCAGTGGAATAGATACTCAGGTGCATGCACAACAAAGCAGTAGCATAGCCATCATGATGAAATGAAAGCATACATAGAGCACAAGTAGTGTGTAAACAGGATAAGCATGCTGAAGACAGAAGACTGAAGAAATATGATTGAGGAAATTGAAAAAGTCTTCAGTCAAAGTCTTCAAATAGTACAGATCAAGTTCATCAACACATGAATGAGTATACGAAAGGGTTGAGGAAATAGAACCAAAAGGCTTGGTGAAGACAATGATTTGGTAGACCAGTTCCAACTGCTGTGATAGATGTACGTCTGGTTACGGCGGCTAGGTATTCAAACTTGAGGACACACAGTCCTGACCGTATTGCCCTTGAGCCAAGGGCACACAGACTTCTCGCAATCACTCGTGGTAAATCTTCAAGGTGACTTCCAAACCTTCACAGACTTGGTCACCCGGCGATCCACAATTCCTCTTGGATGCTCTAGACCATTTGATGCCTAACCATTTGGAAGATGCACAGTCTTGAAAGGTAACAAGCGTTGATTCCACACAGGAACACTCGCTTCAGTGATGCTCAATCACTTTGGGTTTTGGGTGTTGGGGTTTTGGGTTTCTCCTCACTTGATGATTTTCGCTCAAAGTCGTCGGAGGATGGGTTGCTCTAATGACAAGTGTTAGTTTCTATCGGAGTAGCCAACCAGCTAGTGGTTGAGGGGGGCTGCTATTTACAGCCTAGGGAGCAGCCCGACATGATAAGACATAAATGCCCATCAATGACATGACCGTTAGTGGGATAAGATATTTTCGGACAACTAGCGCATAACACAACAACGATCCGAAATTTGAGCTCTCAAAATCCCCAGGGCTATCATGTTCCTCACTTGTAGGCAATCCACACTGGCGAATTCCTAACTCCTCGGTCAGAACAAATTCCTCAGAGACCAGAACATCTTCGTCTCTATCACTGAAGAAATTGACTGAACTGTATGAGATTTCCAATGGCTTCACTCGAAAGGATTGGGTAGTGTAGGCTTTGAGATGACCATCACTTGGAAAGGTGTTTCCTTAGTTTTACCTTGACCCCCTTTAATAGTATGGTGTTTCCTATGACTCAATAAAGAGAAAATGAAACTACGAATACAAAAGTCTTCATGCTTCATAATCCTCACAAGAATATCCAAGTCTTCAAGGTCACACAAATTTCCTCACTTTCAAAGTCTTCAAGAAAACCAAAGTCTTCAAATGAAGACATACATTTTTAGGGGTCCACTTTCTTCATAAATATCAAAATCCTCAGAGACTTATATAACCTATGTACACTCACAAACACATTAGTCCCTTAACCTATAAGTCTTCAATACACCAAAATCACTAAGGGGCACTAGATGCACTTACAGGAATCACTATCTATGTCTATGGCCTCCATGTAGAACGTGTACCCGTTGATATCGTATGACTGATAGGATGCGAATTTGGGTGCGAGGCCATGTGCTAAGGCGTGTATGAGAAATCCATCAGAACTGCCCTCTTCCGGGGATTAGCAAGAACGTGCTCTTTGAACCAACGCAAGAAAGTGGCGTTGTGCTCTACAGTAACTTCGTCGTCCGTCTTGAGCATCCCCTTTATCACAGTACTTCTTTGCAATGGTTTCTTTGTGCCGTGTCACATAATCATCTACCACATCTAGGTATTGTAGCACTACTAAGTTAGCCCTGGCAAAGTCATTCCATCAATCCGAGTAGTCCACGTGCAATTCCCTCCGGCTGTGGTTGTGACCTTATCCTCCGAGCCTCTCATCGTGCTTCTTGACGGGCAAACCAACAACAGGGTCTCCGACGCCTATATAATTCTCGCGAAAGGAGATGCACTCATGCGTCAGATACCCCTAGACGATGCTCCCATCGGGACGGAACATGTTATGAACGAATCCTTTTATGACCCCATTCATCCTCTCGAACGGCATCATGCTATGAAGGAATGTCGGCCTGAGGTCGATGATGTCGTCCAGGATGTGGACACACAGATGCACCATGACGTCAAAGAACATGGGCGGGATGTACATCTCAAGCTCACATAGTATGAGAACGATATCTTCCTGTAGCCTTCGTAGATGCTTCACACTAATGGACTTTCGAGAGATAACGTCAAAGAAGTTCCAGAGACCAGTAAGCGTGTCATGTACATGCTTGTCCATTATCCCTCTAATGCCAACTGGGACTATCTGCGTCATCATCATGTGACAGTCATGAGACTTCATCCCGCAGAAACTTTTCTTCTTAGTGTCTAGAAATCTGCTTATCTTCCCACAGTAATCGGAACTGACTTTGATTCCCATAAGGCACATGATAAAGCGATCGATATCCTTCGCACTTAAGGTGAAGCAAGAAGGGAGCAATAATTCTCCTCCTTCTTGTTGAATTTTTGCACCTTTCCCCCTCCTCTATCTCCGTCTCCTTCGTCGACTTTTTTCGGGGCGGCATGTGGAGATCTTTCTTGATCTTCAACTCTTCCAAGTCCTTCCTTTCCCTTGGCCTGTCCTTGGTCTTCTCCGGCATGTTTGTCAGTGTGCCAAGCAAGCTGTCGAGGACATTCTTCGTGATATGCATTTTATTAAGGCAATGAGCCGTGTCATGATTGGGACAGTACTCCAAGTCCAAGAAAATAGACCTCGTTTTCCATACCTTTAGCAATGGCTCTGGAGCCTTTTTCATATTTCCCGGCGTGGGGCACTGTTCCTAGTTTTTCAACAACTCGTTGATTTTGGAGCCGCTCCACTTACGCGAAGGTCCTCGATGCTCAGCCAACCCATTGAATAGATCTCCATGCTTTCTCCAGGGGTCATCCTTCTTGAGCCATCTACAATGCCCCATGTACATGTTTTTCCAAGACCCGCCATCTTTTGTTGATGTAAGCAGTTGAGACATTGTATCATCCATGCATCTTGTGCATCAGCAGTATATGTGGCACACCTGGCCTGAGGTGTACCCGTAACCAAGATAGTCGTGCACCGTCGTCATCAGTGTGGCTCTCATATAGAAATACTCTCGTTTGCTGGTGTCCCATGTCCATGCCGGTGTTTTCCATAATGTGTCTAGCTCCTATTTCAGAAGGCGCATATACAGGTTAATATTATTTCCCGGTTGATTCCGCCCTTCAATCAGCATGCTCATGTGGATGTACTTTGTCTTCATGCACTTGCATGGGGGGAGGTTGTACATCCATACAAAGACGGTCCATGTGCTATGGTTGGTGTTCTGGTTTCCAAACGGATTCATGCCATCGGTAATCGCACCAAGCATGATGTTCCTTGGATCTTCTGCACCAAATCCATATATGGCGTTGGATGCTCTCCACTGGCTAGCATCTGCGAGGTGTTTCATCTCTGGATCATCTCCACCATCGGGCTTTTTCCTCTCCGCGTGCCAGCACAAGAGCTTTGCTTCCTTAGGATCTACGAAATACCGTTGCAGATGAGGAGTGATCGGAAAGTACCATACAACTTTATGAGGAGCTTTCCTTCCCGCCTTCTTGTACCGAGACACATTACACACTGGACAGCTAGTTTTTTCCGCGTGTTCCCCCGATAAATGATGCAATCGTTGATACATGCGTGGTACGTAATGTGCGGCAATCAAAAGGGAAAATGATTTTCTTGGCCTCCTCGACACTACTAGGACACAGGTTCCCGCGCGAAGAACTTTAATATGTAGATACTTCAAATGCTCATCGAGGCTATTGTTTGTCCATTTGTTTTTGGCCTTCGCCTTTAGAAGTTCGATCGTGAAACTCAAGCGGGTCACCTCGGGATTACAACCTTCATACAATGGAGTCTTAGAGTCTACTTCAAGTTGCACCAGCTTGGCCTCCTCTCAGCTCTCTAGCTAGTCATACTCTTGCGAAGGAGGTCTCAAACATGAGGGTCCTACAAGACTGCACTTAGTAGCGTCGAAGACTGCGGCGTGACGACCACCGCCTCTTCTCCGACATGTCCGGACTCTTCTTTGCCGTGTCCGAAATCTTCTCCACCGCCTTCATTTTCGGACTCCTCCCCGCCGCCATGTCCAACGCCATCGTCTTCGTTTCGATCGGTCATCTCTTCATCTAGCCCGATGTCATTATTCCCTGCCATGTGGACGTCCTCATCAGCATCTTCACTTATCCATCGAGTATAGCCATCCATAAAACCATTCATCACCAGGTGCGCCTTCAAACTGCCATGATCAAAAGGGTACAAAAGGACTCCTTCTTTGCATCTTGTACACAGACATCTAATCCCAGTCCGATTACTTGCATACATGTCCATTACCGCAGATTACATGTATCACTCCACCTTCCATCCACTCACCTTCATGACCGATTGCACGATATAACAAGCAGAAGGGTTGTAAACAAAATGCATGCATGCATCATAGTCATATAAAATTTGGCATGGCCTTGCCTAAAAATAGGACATATCAAGTTTGCTCGAAATTCACCGAAGCAGAAATAAATCAACATGTTGGAAAAACATAAGCAACTCGGTTAGGGCATATGTCACTCGCACAAATCTCTCCATATCCCAAACACACATATTACCATTTACATAGATATTCCCATTCTTGAAATGAACAACTTTTAACTCACCTATCTAATGAGAGAGACCGACCGGATGTGTCCTTGGGATCGAAAGTGTGGATGGCTAAATAGCTAGCAAGATCTAGCTGTTGGGGAGGATAGATCACTCTAGGTAAACAATTGAGAGGGAGCGAGATGAGCTAAATTAATGATGTAGAGGGAGAGAGATGAGCTAACTAATGGAGAGGGAGAGCCAAATAAATGATGTAGCTAGAGATGAGAAGGCCATTTATGGAGGAGAGTTATGGTGGAGGGGGCATTAATGGGGAGAGAATAGAGGTCGAAGGAAAAGAGAAGAAGGGCAACAATGGTGGAGAACTAACTTAGAGAGGGGAGTGGGGAAAGTAGGGGGAGAGAGGGCAAAGGGGGGAGGAGGGAGAGGGAGGGTGAAAAAGGCACCAACCGCAACTAGTAGTAGCGCTGCTTCCCACAAAGTGTTGCTGCTATGGTACTTAGTAGTAGTGCTTTCCAGAAAAAGTGCTACTACTAACTGAGGCCCATTAGAAGTAGCGGTGCTACAAAATAAAGCGCTACTGCTAACATATAAGTAGTAGTGCTCTTTTCTAGACAGTGTTGCTACTATAGCTAGCGTCGGTGGGAGCGTTGGTCCCACTTAGTAGTAGCGCTTTCCCCTTTTCGAGCGCTACTCCTACAGAGTTACTTATAGCGCTGTCCCAGGACAGCACCACTGCTAATTAGCAGCGGCGCTTTCTTTTTTCCAGCACTACTACTGATGTCCTACCTATAAGCATCTCCCTAGTAGTGACGTGTTAAATTCGAATACCCAGAGCTACTCAATGTTTTCTCCTCTCTCTCCTTCTTTTCTCCTTTCACTGATGGGTGGGACCCGCATGGGAAGAGAAAGAAAACATTGTCACACACTGTGTTTGACTAGTAAACTCAGAAAAATACGAAGCTATACAACAAGTTAGTGACCGTATAATCACCTAGACTTGTACATAGTGACCGTATTGACCAACTTCTTATGTATGACGACCAAAGTGAGCTCGCGTCCCAAGTTTAAGTACTGTGGAGGAATTTTACTATTTTATGTCTGCCCCGAATGATCTCAAATTCACTAGTAGTAACATAGAAATGGTTGCCCTGTTAGTTAACAGAAAACATTGTCACACATTGTGTTTGACCAGTCAACTCAAAAAAATACGAAGCTATATGACAAGTTAATGACCGGATAATCACCTAGACTTGTACACAGTGACCTTATTGACCAACTTCGTATGTACGATGACCAAACTGACCTCGCGGCGTAAGTTTAAGTACCGTGGATGTAGCGACCAGACCTCAAACAGTCTGATCTCTGTGCATCAGTGTCATCCCTGGATCAGTAATGCTGACACACACAGTACTTGAAGGATTTATAACAGAGTAGCAATCACACACTTATTACATCGATAGTCCAACGATGAGCTTATTACATTAATTATGGCTGAAGGCCATCTAACAAGATAACAACGGAAGGCTTGGAAGATAAGTGAGTCCATCAACTCCAACGGCATCACTGAGTATAGAACCACGACCTAAAAAGGCACCTTACTTGTCGTCTGAAAAGTCTGCAACATGAAACGTTGCAGCCCAAAAATGGGTCAGCACATGGAATATGCTGGCAAGGTAACACAAGAGAGCAATGAAAGTAAATCTATACTATATGCAATATGGCTGGTGGAAAGCTCTATGGTTTAGTTTTGCGTAAAGCCAATTTTTCCCTACTTCAAAGGAATATATTTTAATTAATTATCATCTTAGTTGAAACATCGTTGAGAAGATAGACACCCTCTCAACCCCAATTAAAATAATCATTGAACCCACAATATTAACTTAAAGTAACATGATGAGATTCACATGAAAATCCAAGTACTAGATACTCAAGACGTCCATAACCAGGGACACCGCTAATCATGATCAGTTTGTACACTCTACAGAGGTTTGTGCACTTTTCCCACAAGACTCGATTACCTCCGTTTGGTTTGTCCACTGCATGGTGTTTAAGAAACGGATGATAGAGACATAGTCTTTCAGAAGCGCTAGCACCTTACGATCGGGCGGACCGTACCAACCTACATCCCCTACATCTGCTAGTTCACCACTGTAAGAGTTCGCACGACTTACTCATACTATGCTAGAGCCCATAATAGCATTGTGGCTGCACACAGAAGTTTCTAGTATGAATAATCTCATGATCCCTTTGAGCCTGGGTGGCGGTCCAAAAGAAAAACAGGCAATCACTGGAATACCCAGATGCCTCAATCCACCCAGATGTGTATTAATGTTGCCATCTTAAGTTGAACCATTAATTAACAAACTCACATCTGTCATGGATTTCACTCACCCAATCCACGTCTACGAGCATAGCATGTCCTAACAGCAAACGTAGAAGTAACTCCCAAAGGTTTGAGTGTAATGCAGGTAATAGGTACTACCTCAATCTACTTCCCAATCTCACAAGTTAATTGATCCTACTCATGCAATGTGTGAGGGTTGGACTAATGCAATGAAAACTGGGTAATTGGAAAGCATGATCAAAGTGTTACTTGCCTTGCTGATGATCCGCAAAACCTAGAGACTCAAAGTAGCAAGCGGCGCACTCCGGGTACTCTATCGCAAACAAACAAGAATACAATAAGTACATAACTAATGCATGGGTAAAACTCAAATAAGAGATCTAACCAGAACGTTCAACTTAAGAACTCCGGTTTGCAAAAAGAATCAACTCGAAAGAAGCAATGAAACTCAAACTACGAAAGAAACGAGCTCCGGTTTGCTAATTGGCCTAAAGTCAAATTTTACAGTAGCCAAAACTCTGTTCCAGTTGATTAAACGTAAAGAGGGCATCGAGACGAAGATCTGGGATTTTGAATCACCTGATTCCGACTCTCGAGCGAAAAGAAAAACGAAAAACAAGATCAGGGTAGAAATCGCGATCGGAAAAATCACGGATAAATACCCCGAAAAAGAAAATGGACGAACAGGCTAACGAACGAACGTTCGTTGTCTGCGGCTAACTGACGAAAACCGTTCGTTAAAACGAACATACGGACAAACGTACTCTAAATAACTAAACCGACGAAAAACCGAACCGATCTAAAACAGATCTACGGTTTTAAAAAAACCGAGCGGTTCTTTAAAAAAACCGTAACTACCTCGACGACTCCGGCGAGATTCCGGCGCTCCGTCGGTGGTGGTGGTCCGGCGGGCTGGCGGGGCGGTCGGCGACGGCGGCGGCTAGGGGGCGGTGGCGGCTAGCGGCGGCGGCGGCGGCTGGCTGCGGCGGCGGCTTAGGGTTTCGGCGGGGCGCGGCTGGTGGGCTGGTCGGGCCGACGGCTCGCGCTTATAAAGCCGAGTCTCCCGACCCTATACGAGTCTAAGTCGGTTCACTTTTTTTTTAAAGAGTCCCGGCGCAGAAAAACTAACGAAAGAAATACTAAACGGACTCCAAAAATCCCGAAATAAATTTTCACCGTCCTCTAATAATATTTAGGACAAAGTGAACATTTGTCCCGGACCTAAATGCAATTTTGAAAAACGCGCATTTTTCCTATGCAAATAAATTCGCAAATAAATCCAGAAAAATACCAAAAGTGTTTTTAACATTTTTCCTCCAATATTTCTGTTATTTTGGGGAAGTCATATTATCTCCGCTCATATTTTGTATTTAGAAATATTTTTAGGAGAGCAAAATAATTAGAATCACACTGTCCTCGTACCGGTATTCGAGCGAACTCAAATACAAAAACGGTAAAATTCCCAACTCTCTCCGTAGGTCCTTGAGTTGCTTAGAATTTCGAGGAACGCCACAACAAAATGCAAAAAACATGCAATGCAAATATGATCTATGTATAACATTCCAAATTGAAAATTTGGGATGTTACAAACCTACCCACCCTAGAATGAATCTCGCCCTCGAGATTCGACTTGGCTAGAGAACATGTGTGGGTGGTCCTTGCGTAGATCATCTTCTCGTTCCCAGGTGGCTTCTTCCTCGGTGTGGTGACTCCACTAAACTTTGCCAAACTTGATAACCTTACTGCGAGTGACTCTGCTCAAAAATTCGAGAATCTTAACAGGCTTCTCCTGTAGGTCAGATCACTGTCCAACTGAATTGCTTCCAGGGGTATTGTGTCTCTAAGCGGTATATCGGCCATCTCCGCATGGCACTTCTTAAGCTGCGATACGTGAAACACGTCGTGCACTCCTGACAATCCTTCGGTCAATTCCAACTTATAGGCAACCTCTCCCATGCGTTCCAAAACACGGTAAGGTCCCACAACTCTCGGGGCTAACTTCCCTTTAACTCCGAAACGTTTAACTCCTCGCAGAGGCGATACTCTCAAGTACGCTCTATCTCCGATATCATAGGCTATCTCCTTGCGCTTCGAGTCTGCATAACTCTTCTGCCTGGACTGAGCTACCTTCAGTCTATCTCGGATCAACTTCACCTTTTCCTCAGACTCTTTGATCAAGTCTGGTCCAAACAACTGTAAGTCCCCAACTTCGTCCCACGACAATGGTGTTCGACATCTCCTTCCATACAATGCCTCGAACGGTGCCATCCTCAAACTGGCTTGGTAACTGTTGTTATATGAGAACTCCGCGTAGGGCAAGTTGTCATCCCAACTAGATCCATAATCTAATGCACAGGCTCTCAGCATATCTTCCAAAAATCTGATTGACTCTTTCAGTCTGTCCATCTGTCTACGGGTGAAACGCGGTGCTAAACTCTAGCCTGGTACCCAAAGTTTCATGTAACTGATTCCAGAACTTTGAGGTAAACTGGGTTCCTCTATCTGATACGATGCTCCTCGGAACTCCATGCAGACATACAATTCTGGTCATGTATATCTTTGCCAACTTTGCACTGATATACTTGGTTTTCACAGGGATAAAGTGGGCTACTTTCGTCAAACGGTCTACTACTACCCAGATTGAATCATATCCTGTTTTGGTCCTGGGCAATCCGGTGATAAATCCATGCCAAGCTTCTCCCACTTCCATTCGGGTATTGGAATAGGTTGTAACAATCCTGCTGGCTTTTGATGTTCTGCCTTCACTCTCTGACATACATCGCACACTTCTACATACTCCGCGATATCTTTCTTCATACCGGTCCACCAGAAAATATCCTTCAAATCCAAATACATCTTAGTATTCCCTGGGTGAATCGAGTATGGTGAATCATGGGCCTCCTGTAGAATCAACTTTCTGATCTCCGGGTTATTGGGCACATAAACGCGGTCCTCAAACCATAAGGTGTCGTGTTCATCCTCACGAAAACCTTTAGCTTTTCCTTCGTTCATCTTCTCCTTTATAGCGACAACCTCCTTGTCAACTTTCTGAGCTTCTCTGAGTTTATCCATCAGGGTAGACTGGATTTCTAATGTTACTACATAGCCTCTCAAAACTATCTCCAAACGTAGTTCTTGTAGGTCCTCGGCTAACTCCTTTGGAAATTCTTCCATCATTAGGGTATTGACATGACTCTTACGGCTTAGCGCATCGGCTACTACGTTAGCCTTTCCAGGATGATAATGCAATCTCATGTCATAATCCTTAATGAGTTCTAGCCATCTCTTTTGCCTAAGATTCAACTCCTTCTGAGTGAATATATACTTCAAACTCTTGTGATGCATATATACTTCACAATGGTTCCCAATAAGAAAATGTCTCCACATCTTCAATGCATGCACTACAGCTGCTAACTCCAAATCGTGGGTGGCATAGTTCAACTCATGAGGTTTCAGTTGTCGTGAATCATACGAAACAACTCTTCCTTCCTGCATAAGAATTGCTCCAAGTCCTCGACGTGAAGCGTCGCAGTACACCTCATAATCCTTATGTTGATCTGGCAGAATCAACACAGGGGATGAGACCAAACGGTTCTTTAATTCCTGGAAACTAGCCTCACATTCTTCTATCCACCTAAACTTGGTGTCCTTCTTTAACAACTCCGTCATAGGCTTTGCAATCTTTGAGAAATTCTCGATGAATCTCTGGTAGTATCCTGCGAGTCCAAGAAAACTCCGGATCTCTCCAACTATTGTCGGTGCTTCCCAATTTGTCTCTGTGTCCACCTTGGCGGGATCTACTGCTATTCCTTCTCCGGATATAACATGTCCGAGGAATCCGACTTCCTTCAACCAAAACTCGCATTTGCTAAACTTGGCGTATAACTGATGTTCTCTGAGCTTCTCCAATACCAATCGCAAATGCTCTGCATGCTCCTCTTCATCCTTCGAGAAGATCAAAATATCATCTATGAACACTACGACGAACTTATCCAAATACTCCATAAACACTTTGTTCATCAGGTTCATAAAGTATGCCGGTGCGTTCGTCAGACCAAACGGCATAACGGTATACTCGTACAACCCATACCTGGTGGTAAAGGCCGTCTTAGGTATATCCTGCTCTCGGATCTTCAATTGGTGGTACCCTGATCGCAGATCGATCTTGAAAAATACCTTAGCTCCTTGCAATCTATCGAACAGATCATTGGTCATCGGCAATGGGTACTTGTTCTTGATCGTTACTTCATTCAATCCACGGTAATCAACAACCATTCTTAACGATCCATCCTTTTTCTCCACTAAAAGTACTGGCGAACCCCAAGGCGAAGAACTTGGGCGTATGAATCCTTTATCCAGTAACTCCTTAATCTGTTTCTTAATCTCCTCCAAATCCTTTGCGGGCATCCTATATGGTCTCTTAGAAATTGGCCCGGTGCCTGGCAAAAGTTCAATCAAAAACTCTATATCTCTATCCGGTGGCATTCCTGGCAGTTCTTCTGGAAACACATCCGGATAATCCTTCACTACCGGCACTTCCTCCTGAACAACTCCTGTTAAGGAATTTAACCTGTTCCTCATTGACTCATGCCGGGATACATACTTGATCCTTCTTCCTTCCGGCGTAGTAAGCAAAATGGTCTTACTGGCACATTCAATATTCCCTTCATACTTAGATAACCAATCCATGCCTAATATAACATCCAATCCTTGAGATTCCAATACTATTAGGTCCGAAGGGAAAATGTAATTACCAATCCTTAAGGGCAACCGATCACACCATGACTTAACCATATACTCCGCTCCTGGTGAGGTTACTAACATGGGCGATCTAAGGGCTTGGGTCGGCAGCTTATACTTATCCACGAATCCCCTTGAAATGTATGAATGCGATGCACCAGTATCGAAAAGAACGAGTGCAGTAAAGGACTTAACTAAGAACTTACCTATAACCGCATCTGCTTGCTCCTCTACCTCCTCCACAGTCACGTGGTTCACTTGTCCTTTGTTGAACGGGTTGGGCTTCTTCCCGGCGCTTCCATTGCCGTTCCCATTCTTAACTTCTGGGCATTCATTGGCATAATGTCCATTCTTCCCGCACTTGTAACAAGTGACATGGCTGAAATCCCTCTTGGTGGGTGTGGACGGTGTAGGGCAGTTCTGGTTTCTATTGACTCCATTTCCATTTCCATTCCCATTCTTGGTGCCATTGTGATTGTGCGAGCTACCTCCTCCATGGGTATGCTGAAACTGTCCTACCGCTTTAGGGGTAAAACGAGGTTTCTGTTGAGCTCCAGAATTATACTTTCCTTGCCCATACTTCCTCTTGCAACTCTCAATCTGTTGATGCTTCCTTTCAATCATTAGGGCACGGTCAACCAACTCCTGGTAGTTATTGAAAGTTGCCACCATCAACTGTACACTCATCTCATCATTCAGCCCTTCCATGAATCTCTCCTGCTTTTTGGCATCTGTGGCCACATCATCTGGGGCATAACGAGATAGGGTACTAAACTCATCCACGTACTGAGCCACAGTACGATTGCCTTGGCGCAGATTGCGAAACTCCTGCTTCTTCATACTCATTGCTCCAGTTGAGACATGGGCGGTACGAAAAGCTTGCTGGAACTGACCCCAAGTCACATTGGCTACAGGGTAAGTGGCTGTGTAATTCTCCCACCATGCTGCGGCTGGTCCAGACAACTGGTGTGCGGCAAATCGCACCTTCTCAGCATCCAAGCAATTGGCGGTGATGAAATCCCTTCCAATCTTGCGTAGCCAGTCATCAGCCACTATTGGTTCGATGCTGCTAGCAAACACTGGTGGTTGCAACCTTAAGAAACGTATCAGGTTGTCCACGGGTGGTGGTGGTGGAGGGTTGTTGTTGTTGTTGTTCTGGTTGTTCTGAGTGTTCTGGACAAGAAGTTGCATCAGGGTGTTCTGCTGCTGGATCAACTGGGTGAGCTCAGGGGGAAACTCAAATTCAAGTCTTGGAGGCATCTAATGGGTGTAGAGGGAAGAGATTAGAATAGAAAAGAGGTCTAAGGGAAAATCACTACCCATATGCACATGAGGCAATCACACAATCATATCACACCAATCAATTTCAAACAAGGTCTTACAAATCTAACTAACGTTACAAAAGTGCTCTAAATCTCATATATGGACGTAAACTACTAGTCACAAGGTGGTCATCTAAAAATATTGATCGGCAGAGGATTCCATAATATCTGCTCCAGCTTCATCTTCATAGTCTTCGTCCTTGCTATCCTCAGCTTCTGAATCCGTGTCGCCAATGATGATGTAGTCTTCCGGTAGAATCTCCTTGGGTTCTACTTCCTCGTCTTCTTCTCCCATGAGTATCCCTAACTTCTGTGTCAGGTCATCATTCTTCTCCACAAGTATTTTCATCTCCTCCTCATATCCGTCGCGTGTAGACTTGAGTTCTTCCTCTAGCTCCAAATTCCTATTTAGGGCTTTCTTCAAATCTATCATCCCTGCACACATCTGGTGCTCCTGGCGATGAATGTGATGGTTCAACTCTTGAATGAATGCAACAATGGATCTATCCTTCTGGGTGCTGATCATATCCCAATTCTCATCTCGGCGTCCACAAATCTGGTAGATGGTGTCCTTTAGCTCCTGCTTGTAGACTTCTCCGATCCTTCCCATAGCAATGTGGGCTGCCATACTCCTGCCTAGGCTCCATGTAGGCGCATTAAAGGAAAATGCTATGGGTGAGGTGACAGGTGCAAACGTCCTTCCTGGAACTTGAGCTTGAATCAACCAACGCTCCTCCTCAGGTAGAGTGGCATTGTAGGTTCCGGTGAAACTTGGTAGTCTAATGTTTAGATATCTTGTGACTTCCTTCAGATGTCGTCCAAATGGTGTATCATCATCCGGTTGCATGAACTTATTCTTTGCTTCCACCATCCTAAAGAGTAGAAAAGATGAGGAGTCAGAAAAGAGAAGAGTGAATAGTGCTCTAGGGCTTGTCTTAGTGGTCGTGTCCTACAGTCAGCGTGTGCTCTGATATCATCTTGTAGCGACCAGACCTCAAACAGTCTGATCACTATGCATCAGTGTCATCCCAGGATCAGTAATGCTGACACACACAGTACTTGAAGGATTTATAACAGAGTAGCAATCACACACTTATTACATCGATAGTCCAACGATGAACTTATTACATTAAATATGGCTGAAGGCCATCTAACAAGATAACAACGGAAGGCTTGGAAGATAAGTGAGTCCATAAACTCCAACGGCATCACTGAGTATAGAACCACGACCTAAAAAGGCACCTTACTCGTCGTCTGAAAAGTCTGCAACATGAAACGTTGCAGCCCGAAAATGGGTCAGCACATGGAATATGCTGGCAAGGTAACACAAGAGAGCAATGAAAGTAAATCTATACTATATGCAATATGGCTGGTGGAAAGCTCTATGGTTAAGTTTTGCGTAAAGCCAATTTTTCCCTACTTCAAAGGAATAGATTTTAATTAACTATCATGGTAGTTGAAACATCGTTGAGAAGATAGACATCCTCTCAACCACAATTAAAATAATCATTAAACCCAACAATATTAAATTAAAGTAACATGATGAGATTCACATGAAAATCCAAGCACTAGATACTCAACACGTCCATAACCGGGGACACGGCTAATCATGATCAGTTTGTACACTCGGCAGAGGTTTGTGCACTTTGCCCACAAGACTCGATCGCCTCCGTTTGGTTTCTCGCACTGCATGGTGTTTGAGAAACGGATGGCCGAGACATAGTCTTTCAGAAGCGCTAGCACCTTACGATCGGGCGGACCGTACCAACCTACATCCCCTACATCTGCTAGTCCACCACTGTAAGAGTTCGCACGACTTACTCATACTATGCTAGAGCCCATGATAGCATTGTGGCTGCACACGGAAGTTTCTAGTATGAATAATCTCATGATCCCTTTGAGCCTGGGTGGCGGTCCAAAAGAAAAACAGGCAATCACTGGAATACCCAGATGCCTCAATCCACCCAGATGTGTATTAATGTTGCCACCTTAAGTTGAACCATTAATTAACAAACTCACATCTGTCATGGATTTCACTCACCCAATTCACGTCTACGAGCATAGCATGTCCTAACAGCAAACGTAGAAGTAACTCCCAAAGGTTTGAGTGTAATGCAGGTAATAGGTACTACCTCAATCTACTTCCCAATCCCACAAGTTAATTGATCCTACTCATGCAATGTGTGAGGGTTGGACTAATGCAATGAAAACTGGGTAATTGGAAAGCATGATCAAAGTGTTACTTGCCTTGCTGATGATTCGCAAAACCTAGAGACTCAAAGTAGCAAGCGGCGCACTCCGGGTACTCTATCGCAAACAAACAAGCATACAATAAGTACTTAACTAATGCACGGGTAAAACTCAAATAAGAGATCTAACCAGAAAATTCAACTTAAGAACTCCGGTTTGCAAAAAGAATCAACTCGAAAGAAGCAATGAAACTCAAACTGCGAAAGAAACGAGCTCCGGTTTGCTAATTGGCCTAAAGTCAAATTTTACAGTAGCCAAAACTTTGTTCCAGTTGATTAAACGTAAAGAGGGCATCGAGACGAAGATCTGGGATTTTGAATCACCTGATTCCGACTCTCGAGCGAAAAGAAAAACGAAAAACAAGATCAGGGCAGAAATCTCGATCGGAAAAATCGCGGATAAATACCCCGAAAAAGAAAAAGGACGAAAAGGCTAACGAACGAACGTTCGTTGTCTGTGGCTAACTGACGAAAACCGTTCGTTAAAACGAACGTACGGACGAACGTCCGCTAAATAACTAAACCGACGAAAAACCGAACCGATCTAAAACATATCTACGGTTTTAAAAAAACCGAGCGGTTCTTTAAAAAAAACCGTAACTACCTCGACGACTCCGGCGAGATTCCGGCGCTCCTGCGGCAGCGGTGGTCCGGCGGGCTGGCGGGGCGGTCGGAGGCGGCGGCGGCGGCGGCTTAGATTTTCGGCGGGGCGCGGCTGGTGGGCTGGTCGGGCCGACGGCTGGCGCTTATAAAGCCCAGTCTCCCGACCCTATACGAGTGTAAGTCGGTTCACTTTTTTTTAAAGAGTCCCGGCGCAGAAAAACTAACGAAAGAAATACTAAACGGACTCCAGAAATCCCGAAATAAATTTTCACCATCCTCTAATAGTATTTAGGACAAAGTGAACATTTTTCCCGGACTTAAATGCAATTTTGAAAAATGCACATTTTTCCTATGCAAATAAATTCGCAAATAAATCAAGAAAAATACCAAAAGTGATTTTAACATTTTTCCTCCAATATTTCTGTTATCTTGGAGAAGTCATATTATCTCCGCTCATATTTTGTATTTAAAAATATTTTTAGGAGAGAAAAATAATTAGAATCACACTGTCCTCGTACCGGTATTCGAGCGAACTCAAATACGAAAACGGTAATATTCCCAACTCTCTCCGTAGGTCCTTGAGTTGCTTAGAATTTCGAGTAACGCCACAACAAAATATAAAAAGCATGCAATGCATATATGATCTATGTATAACATTCCAAATTGAAAATTTGGGATGTTACAGTGGATGAATTTTACTATTTTATGTCTGCCCTGAATGATCTCAAATTCACTAGTAGTAACAAAGAAAAGGTTACCCAGATAATTAATAGAAAACAGGGTGAAAACTATCACATAATGCTGGTATAAACAAGCCACACTTGGTTCAATGTCATCATCACTACAGCTGTGCGCGCACGAGAAATCTACAAAACGAGGGGGGCTACGGAGAGAAAGATGTATTGAGTGTGTGTGAGCAAGGCACAGACACACAACTAGCGAGTGTGTGTTTGTGTATGATAGAGAAGCCAATGGATAGATTGAAATCAAGATCGAGGTTTCACCCTTATGCTGTCATTGTTGGGGGGGAGGGGGAGGTAGAGAAAGACATATCGAGAGTGTGCATGCGGTAGGCATAGAGGGACAACTAGCGAGTGTGTGTGTGCGTGTGTTTGAGAGAGAATCAGTAGATATATTAATATCAAAATTGAGGTGTCACCCTACTCCTTCGGTGTCGGGAAGTGTGTGTGTGTCGGTGTCGGTGTACAAAAGTAGGGGTCCTTTTGCACCCCTTTACTTGTGCACGGGCAGTTGGAGCCGCGCCTATGGACATGCTTGGCAGAGCAGGAGAAGGAAGGCACGAGGCTGCTGAGGCAACTCTCAAGCCAGAGACATGAAGGACAGATGGGCAAGGTGGGCTCCTCTCCCGGCAACACCCTTACCTGGGCGACCTACGTGACCCCAACAAAAGCCTTGCCGGGGGCCGCTCGCCCAAACACCAGCAAGCCCACCGCCTTTGGGTCTGAGAGCCCTGACACCATCGACAACGTCAAGACCAAGATTCAAGGGGCACCTGCGCAGTGGCTTGCAGACCCTTGTAGGGCCAAGGGACCAGAAGGAGAAGACCCCCGGCAAGAGCCTTGCTGGGGGCGACTGAAGACCCTCAGCAAGAGCCTTGCCGGGGACAGACACAAGGCCCCGGCAAGACCCTTTTGCCGGGGACGTCTGCGGGGCCACAGCCAGGCCCACGCCCGCCAAGATTTAGCCGCCCCGCGGCCACTCCTACACGACGACCGGCTCGCCAAATGGACGAGCACATATGTGGCAGCATGCGGCTCCTACGCCAACTACAAGCACCTACATGGTGGCATGCAGATCTTCGTGAAGACCCTGCCACCACAATAGCTAGCAGCCAGCGTGGCACCACGCCTCATCAGCCTAGACGCGTGTCGAAGCGAGGTGAGGCGGCAATGGGCAGGACAAGCTTTCTTGCCGTGCCCAATAAATCTAGGGACACATAGGCGACGCATTAAATGCATTTGTCCTAAGATGTCAGGGGATAACCTTGTACACTATAGTAGCTTTACACCTCTTTTGTGTCGCTGTGGCAACCCCTTGGACGTATAAAAGGAGGCCCAAGGCATACTGAGAGGAGATTCAGACTTTTGGAACAGCCACACATAGAGGCCAGTTCAAGAGCTTAAGAACACCAAATATACATAGACAAGCAGGACTAGGGTTTTATGCATCATCTTGCGGCCCAAACCTGGGTAAAAATTCCCACGAGTTGATCGTCTTGACCCGCTCTTTGCACAACTCTATGCCCCGCAACCGTAGCAAAAGGGGTCCCCAGGATCCCATAGGTGTCGTCTCCACGACATCTTTGGCGCGCCAGGTAGGGGCACAAGGTTGTGAAAATCTGGTCTAGGAGTGAACACACCACCTCCTCCATCACGGTGGCTGCAAAGAAGAAGGTGGAGGGGGAGGTCAGCATCATCCCCATTGTGTTGGTGCCGTCGGCCAGGCGGGCGGTGTCGTCTGCAGCCGCTACCACCATCGACATGGCAACGAAAAAGCTGTCACGTAGAAACTTAAGCATTTTACCTTTCCTTCTATATAGGGTTGTTTTCCTTGAAATATCCCGCTCCTTGTATGGAGAACCTGCATGCAAAGGAGCCTTGTCACCATTGTCGACGCCCTTGTCCTGTTTCGAGTCTGCTCAACAGTTCGAGCGGCTGCGCCGAGAATGGCAAGGTGACTTGCCCGGCAGCAAGCGCCCCTAGCAGGCTGCTAAGGATCTGTCCTCAAAGTGCCACGGCATGGGTTTACAGCCGGCAAGCCTATCCAACTAAGCGTAGAGTGCGTACATACAAGGGAAGATCAAATAGGGTGACAACATGCATTATTTGAAAATATGGCAGAGTTATATTACATCGTTGATCGTCGCAGTTCTAACTTAAGATAAATATGTCTTGGGCATGAACTTGCAGCGACAATAAGAAGCGGGGTGGCTAGTCTTGGCGCTGTCCTTCCACCCTCTTGACTCCGCCGACACAGCTAATGATTTGCTTGATACGCTCCTCGAGCATTCCAAGGTCTGCATCCTTCGGCAAGCTATCAAGCACGTTGGCGAAGTCAACATCGGGGTTCTAGAATGCCACCTTGGTAAGCACCTTGGTCAGGGTGCTCAGGCAGAGCCTCCGAGCCTCGCTGGCCAGATAAGTTGCCTGATTGGAGCAGAGCTGCTCCAGGGCTTCGAGGACGCGCCCGAAGAACAAAGTCATCCTGACGCTAGGGGTCATGCTCGCCTCCTGAGAGTACCTGAAGTCCGGCATACCCATGGCGGATAGCTGGCTGCTGAACCTCTCCGAAATGTCGACGAGGCTGTCAGTCCAGAGCTGTACCTTGCGCACAAAGTAATTGTGGGTGGTGGCGTCATCCTGCCCTTGCTGCTTCTCATTCTAAAGGGCCTTGGTCAGGGTCTCCTCACGGGCCCTGACCTCCGTGAGCGCCTCTTCCGAGGCATCCAGCTTCTACTTAAAGTCGTTGATGGAGACGTTGGCATCGGAGAGCAGCTTGGTCTTGTCGGAGATGGTGACCTGCAGATCCGCCAGCGCGTGATTTCTCGTGTCCCTCTCCTCCGCCAGCTTTAAGACCTCCTCCTTTAGCCCCTCCTGTGCCCGCTCCAGCTCTTCCACCTTGCCGGCCTGGACCTTGGCCAGAGCGTCAAGAGCATCCTTGTGCTTCTGCTCCAGCGCCAGAGTTCGCTGTGGGACAAGCTTCTCGATTTCCTCGTCCTTGTCGCGGAGCGCGGCGGCAAGCGCCCGCTCACGGGCCTCGAGGTACTCCTCTTGGGCATTCACAAGAGCTTTCTGTTGTGTCTGGGTGGCCTCGTCCTTGGCGGCTTGCTCCTTCGCCAGCTCCTAGGCCTTCTCGACGTCGGCCAGCTGTAGGGCGAGCTCCCGGTTGCGCTGGTCCAGCTGGACATGCATGGCGCCTAGCTCCTCCCGGGCCTCGTTGAACCAGACTTGCGTCTGGGCGATACAGTCCTCAAACTCCGCTTCCGCTTTGTCCATGGCCGCCATCCAGGAGTTCACCTTGTCTTGGCGGGCGCGGTAGAGCGCCTGGAGCTTTTGGAAATTGGCCCTCATGGTCTGAAGGAGCTGCTCCTCTTGAGAACTGCCGCCACTGGTGCTCGGTTCGTTAACCACCTGAAGCTCAGCGGTTGTAAGGACCTCATCGTCAAAGATCTCCCCCTCGACCATCGCCATGGTGCTCACTATCCCTGGGAGGAGGACGAACAGGGCGTCACCCACCTTCAAATATTTGCCCGGGGCGGGAGCTACGGAGGAGGAGGGTTGGTCGTTGGCCACCTCCTCCCCGGCGGGCCCCTTGGTGGCCTCCTCGGCGGCGGCCTCGCCGGGGCCGCCGGCAGGACCTTTGCCGGCCTCCTCGGCAGCGGCATTGCTGCGGTCCCCGGCAGGACCCTTGGTGGCCTCCTCAGCAGCAGCCTTGCCGGTCTCCCTGCCAGGCCCCTCTGCGGCCTCCTCGGTGGCGGACGCGGCGGCTTCTCTGGCCGCGATCTCGCTGGCCTCGGCTTCAGCATCCTTGGCCACCACCTCGATGACGGTGTCGACGTCCATTCGGTCCGCCAATGGGGAGCCTGGAAACAAGAAGAGAAGATGAGGCGATGCCAAGACACAGGGTTCAAAACGGAGAAAAGAAAGAGCATCACGTGGCGGAGATGACAGGGGACCAGGGGCCAGTGACTTACCCGTGCTGGGCGAAGAGAGAGGTGGTTCCTTCCCCGCCAACATCCGTTGCCGGGACAGAGCCACCAGCGCCCGTGCTCGCCCCCTCTCCCTCCATGTGCATGGGCTCGCCAGTGGGCGCCCTTGCCTGTGACACCCCTCTGAGTGGCGTAGTTGCCGAGAACGGTGTGTCAGCGGCGGCCCTCGGCGACTCCTCTGGTTGCCGCTCTCCTCCTACAAACCCGACGAGGTTAATATCAAGAGAACACACCCCAACACCCACCAGCGAGGAGTAGAGAATGGACTTACATTGGGGGCTGGAGTGGGGGCTGCGCTGAGGGCTGTTCTCTGGGATGATCACCACTAACGCTGGCATGCGCGGAGCGCTCACAGTGGGCTCGTCGCCCGCTGAAGTTCTGACCCTCTTCGCCGCCCTCTGGGCCAGTGTCTCCATGTCACTGCAAAAATTAAACCAAGTTAAGGAAGAGAAGTGCGGGCGGAAGGTTAAGAGATGGTGGAGGACAAAATGCTTACTCATCCTCCTCCTCGTCCTCGTCCTCCTCTAGCCTCCTCTTCCATCTCGGAATAAAGGACCCCAGTTAGAAATCGGCCTCCGGGGCGATGTCGACAGGTGGAGGAGAAGGGGATGGCATCCGGAGGCGCCTGGACGAAGAAGAAGCGGTGACCGCAGTCCTCGTCTGAGGTACAGACGGCACATCGGCCTGCTGCCGCTGCGTGGACTTGCCGGACCGGACTAGCTCGCTGGAACCCGCCCACCACAAGATGTGATTCTTCCCAGGGGCCGGGGGGTCGTCCGCATCGGTCTCCTCCTCGTCCGACTCCTCGACAGCCTCCTCAATAGAGGGAGATCCAGCGTCAGTGCTACTGGCATCCCCGGTGGGCCTCTCCCACTCAACGAATTCTCTCTCCTCCGCGGCCGCATAGTCCTTGTCCTCCACGGTGCCAAAGCTGTCGGCCTCCTCGGCAAGGGCTACCACCTCCGCCCTGGCGGCAAAGTAAGGAAGCTCCTTCGTGGTGGTGTCACGGATAAGCCACGACTCCTCACTGACGTACTGTTTTGACAAGTTGTCGAAGAATGCATGTGCCACTTCCGCCTTTGGCTCGACCCAGGTCAGATCGAGGCCGTGCGTGTTCAAGACCGGCATCATGGCAATAATTGCGTTCTGGCGAGAGTTGTTGCTCAGCAGGACCACCCCCGCTGGCAACCTGAACAAGTTGTCAGGCTTGGCGGCCCCGAGGGCCTTGCCGACCTTCTCGGCCTTGCCTGCCTTGCCGGTCTTCTCGGCCTTGCTGGTCCTCTCGACCCGGCAGGCCTCGTCGACCCTAAGCTGGAAGAGCCTCTGGCAAAGATGGGCGTGCTGCAACACAGTAAAGTTGTGATTCAAACCAGGGCAGAGCCTCATGATATCGGTCGCGTTCCTGAAATCCCAGGCCGGCCTCCCCTTGTTATGAAGTGGGGCGATCCGGCAGCGGATAAAATCGGCCCCGATCATTTCAAGGGTGAGCCCGGCCATGGAAAGGCGATGGACCCTGGTGGTGGCGATCGTAAGCTTGTGGTCCTCCATGTCAAGATCGCTCTAGTCCTTGCAACGGACCGACGCCTTCGAACGGACCTGGCATAACTCCGGCGGGTCCGTCTCCTTGATCCAGCACCACTGGCTTCGCCAATCCTTTCACCTCTCCATCATGGCGCCCTCCGGGTACGAGCCCTTGGCCTGTTGCCTCGGAATCCAGGCAATGCAGCCCGAGATGGCGCCCCCCGACTGGATGCGAGGAGTAAAGTAGTGGCGGAAGAGCGCCGTGCTAGGGTGCACTCCAGCAAAGCCCTCGCAGAGATGGGCGAAGTAGGCCAGGCACGCCACGGCGTGAGGTCCAGTAGGCGGAAGCTGTAGGTGTACATGATGTCGCTGAAGAAATCCGAGAAAGGGGGGCAGAGCCCGCAAGAGAAATAATCAACGAAGAAGGGATACCGACGTAGACCGCCCTTGGCGAAGCAGGTGGTGGGGACGACGCGCGTGGCGGGATGCGCCGTCGTCTCCCTCCCCCACATGCACTTGAACCTGTCTTTGAGGGTGAGCGCGTCGACCGTCAACTCGAAGAGTGGGAACCACGCCCGCAGCTCCACCAACGCGCTCTCTGGCGACTCTTTCTCCCCGTCATCCGTCGCCATCCCCTCTTTTGCCGTCTCTTTACCATTGCTTGTCTTGGGCGCCATGACGGCTAAGAAAGGGTAGAGGATCAGGGCAGTGATAGTGCATCGGCGGCAAGCAGGGGCAATGATATGTCTCCAACGTATCTATAATTTTTGGTTGTTCCATGCTATTATTTATGATGTTTTGGATGTTTAATGGGCTTTGTCATACACTTTTATAATATTTTTTGGGACTAACCTACTAACCCAAAGGCCCAGTCCAGATTGCTATTTTTTTTGCCTATTTCAGGGTTTTACAGAAAAGGGATATCAAACGGAGTCCAAACGGAATGAAACCTTCGGCAGAGATATTTTTGGAGAAAATCACGCACGAGAGACTTGAGAACAACAGAGTAGGGCTTATGCGGTGCCCATGAGGGTGGGGGGGTCCCCCCCTAGGGCGCGCCCACTTGCCTCGTGGGTCCCACGTACGGCCCCCGGTGCCCTCCTTCCTCCTATATATGCCTACGTACCCCAAAACCATCAGAACAACAGAGAAAACCCTAGTTCCACCGCCGTAACCTTCTGTTCCCGTGAGATCCCATCTTGGGGCCTGTTCTGGAGCTCCGCCGGAGTGGGGGGGGGGATCTTCCATGGAGTGCTTCTACATCATCATCATCGCCTCACCATGAGTTGTGAGTAGTTTACCACAGACCTTCGGGTCCATAGCTAGTATCTATATGGCTTCTTCTCTCTCTTTGGATCTCAATGCAAAGTTCTCCTCGGTCTTTGAGGAGATCTATTCGATGTAATCTCTTTTTGCGGTGTGTTTGTTGAGATCCGATTAATTGTGGGTTCTTCTCTGAACTCTTTATCTATGAGAAATATTTGGTTCTTCTCTGAACTCTTTATGTATGATTATAATATCCCTGCAAGTCTCTTCGAATTATTGGTTTGGTTTGGCCTACTAGATCTATAGTTCTTGCAATGGGAGAAGTGCTTGGCTTTGGGTTCAATCTTGCGGTGTCCTTTCCCAGTGACAGTAGGGGCAGCAAGGCACGTATTGTATTGTTGCCACCGAGGATAAAAAGATGGGGTTTGTATCATAATGCTTGAGTTTATCCCTCTACATCATGTCATCTTGCTTAAGACATCACTCTGTTCTTATGGAGTCAATACAATAGATGCATGCTGGATAGCGGTCGATGTGTGGAGTAATTGTAGTAGATGCAGTATCATTTCGGTCTACTTGTCTCGGGCTTGATGCCTATATATAATGATCATGCCTAGATAGTCTCATAATTATTCGCTTTTCTATCAATTGCTCGACGGTAATTTGTTTACCCGCCGTAGAATATCGCTATCATGAGAGAAGCCACTAGAGAACACTATGGCCCCCGGGTCTATTCTCAACATATCAATCTACACTTACTTTACTTTTTCCGCTTTTACTTTCTGTTCTTATAATAAAAAATACCAAAAATATAAACTATCATCTCTATCAGATCTCACTTTCATAAGTGACCGTAAAGGGATTGACAACCCCTTATCACATTGGCTACGAAGTTCTTATTTGTTTGTGCAGGTGCGAGGGACTCGCGTGTGGTCTCCTACTTGATTGACACCTTGGTTCTCAAAAACCGAGGGAAATACTTACGCTACTGTGCTGCATCTCCCTTTCCTCTTCGAGGGAATACAACGCAAGCTCGAGAAGTAGCAAGAAGAATTTCTTGGGCCGTTGCCGGGGAGGCTTACACAAAAGTCATATACCAAGTACCTATCACAAACCCTTATCCTTCGCATTACATTTTTTGCCTCTCGTTTTCCTCTCCCCCACTTCACCCTTGCCGTTTTATTTGCCCTTCTTCTGTCGTGTGTTTATCGTTCGCGTGCCTCTTGTTTGCTTGTGTTGCTATGTGCCCTCATTTAGCTTGCATCTTCACTTGCTAAATTATGAATCCTCACCCACTTGCTAATCTCTTTAAGAGATCCAATTATGTTGAACCTATTGCTAGTGAGCTGCCTGCACTAGATTATCTTATGGGGTTTTGCTTGAAATTTATGAATCTAAAAATTGTGAGGAATTGTTAAAAGAAAAAGTGATTCATGTTAGCTCCTTAAATAAAAAGCATGATTACATTGATGTTACTATAAATTCTATTGATGTCACTTGTGCTGATAATATGCAAAACCCTAAGCTTGGGGATGATAGTTTTGCTATGTCTACTACTTGTTACAATGATCATGATTGGGGTGATTCTTCTTATGATCTTGAAAATTTATTTAATCCCCATGATGAATATAAGATTAATAATAATGTTTGCAATAATATTGAATGTTGGTTTGGAAGAGTGTCAACTTTAGATCCCACATATTTGGAGCATATTCAATCTTATGGAATTTTTGATAAAAGTGGGTTTGGAGAGATCATGACTTTAGTTAATGTTAATCCCACTATTTTGGAAGAGTGTCAACTTTGCATGCATGTGGATCGTGTTTAGAATATGTTATGTTATAGCTATTCTGTTGAATTTGATCATGATCCTACATGCAATTATTATGAGAGAGGAAAATATGGTTGTAGAAATCTTCATGTTACTAAATTACCTCTCTTCGTGTTGAGATTGATCTTGTTTCTTTCTTCTTCCTTGCATATGCTAGTTTTTGCTTGCCTTGCTAATTTGTTTGCTTATAAGATGCCTATGCATAGGAAGTATGTTAGACTTAGATGTGTTTGTAACATGTGTTATGATGCCCTCCTTGTGCTTCAATCCTTGTCCTTTATGTTAGCATCATTGAATTATCGTGCCTAGCTAGGGGCGTAAAACGATAGCGCTTGTTGGGAGGCAACCCAATTTTATATTTTTTGTTTTTGCTTCTGTTAGGGAATAAATATTGGATCTAGCTTATGTTTAGATGTGGTTTTGTGTTTTGTTTAGTGTTTGTGCCAAGTAGAACCTTTGGGAAGACTTGTGTGAAGTTTATGTGATCTTGCTGTGAAAAACAGAATCATTAGCGCTCGCTAGAATGGTCATCAGATTTTACTGGAGTGTGCTATTTAGTTGATTCTTTTTGAAGATGATTAATAGACAAATTCCTCACGTTTACCAATTTATTTTTAATTTTTTGGAGTTACAGAAGTATGCGTAACCTGCAGATTACTACAGACTGTTCTGTTTTTGACAGATTCTGTTTTTCGTGTGTTGTTTGCTTATTTCAATGCATCTATGAGTAGTATTGGGAAGTATGAACCATAGATAAGTTGGAATACAGTAGGTTTAACACCAATATAAACAAAGAATGAATTCATTGCAGTACCTTTGGGTAGTGGTTTGCTTTCTTATGCTAACGGAGCTCACGAGATTTTTGTCCAAGTTTTATGTTGTGAAGTTTTCAAGTTTTGAGTATTGCTTTGATGGACTATGGAACAAAGAGTAGCAAGGGCCTAAGCTGGGGTATGCCCATGGCACCCCAAGTAAAATTCAAGGACAACCAAAAGCCTAAGCTTGGGGATGCACCGGGAAGGCATCCCCTCTTTCGTCTTCATCCATCGGTAACTATACTCGGAGCTATATTTTTATTAACCACATGATATGTGTTTTACTTGGAGCGTCTTGTATAATTTGAGTCTTTGCTTGTTAGTTTGCCACAATTATCCTTGCTGGACACACCTATTTGAGAGAGTTAAACTGGGCCTAGGAATTGCTAGAACACTCTTTGTGCTTCACTTATATCTTTTGAGTAGAATAGTTTTTGCTCTAGTGCTTCACTTATATCTTTTAGAGCACGGTGGTGATAATATTTTGAAGAAATTGTTAAACTCTCATGCTTCACAAATATCCATTCGAGACTCTATTAAAACAGCATGGTAATGTGTTTAGGCTATAAAATTAGTCTTCACATGATAGACATCCAATATCAATGTAGTAAAAACTTTCACACTAAGTGCATTGAATATGATGAGAAGTTGGATGCTTGATAAATGTTTTGAGATATGAGGATAGTGATATTAGAGTCATGCTAGTGGAGTTATTATGAAATTGAGAAATGCTTGTGTTAAGGTTAGTGATTCCTGTAGCATGCACATATGGTGAACCGCTATGTGACGAAGTTAGAGCATGAGGTAATTGTAAAGTGTCAACCTTTGTGTGGAGGTCGGGGGCGCGCGATGGTTAACTCCTACCAACCTCCCCCCTAGGAGCATGCGTTGATTGGTTTGTTTTGATGACTCGTAAATTTTTGCAATAAGTATATGAGTTCTTATGACTAATGTTGAGTCCATGGATCATACGCACTCTCAACCCTTCCACTATTGCTAGCCTCTCTTGTACCGCGCATCTTTCGCCGGTACCATACACCCACTATATATCCTTCCTCAAAACAGCCACCATATATATTCCTCAAAACAGCCACCATACCTACCTATCATGGCATTTCCATAGCCATTCCGAGATATATTGCAATGCAACTTTCCACCGTTCGGTTCATATGACACGCTTCATATTGTCATATTGCCATGCATGATCATGTAGTTGACAACGTAATTGTGGCAAAGCCACCATGCATAATTTTTCATACATGTCACTGTTGATTCATTGCACATCCCGGTACACCGCCGGAGGCATTCATATAGAGTCATACTTTATTCTAGTATCGAGTTGTAATATCGAGTTGTAATATCGAGTTGTAATGAAAGTGTGATGATCATCATTATTAGAGCATTGTCCCATGGGAGGAGAGGCTAAATCAATAAAGCCCCTCCACAAAAAAAAGAAAAGAGAAAGGCCAAAGAAAAAAAGAAAGGCCCAAAAAAAAGAAAAAAAGAAAAAAGAAAAAAAAGGAAAAAAAGGACAATTGCTACTATCGTTTTCCACACTTGTGCTTCAAAGTAGCACCATGTTCTTCATGATAGAGAGTCTCATGTTTAGTCACTTTCATATACTAGTGGAAATTTTCATTATAGAACTTGGCTTGTATATTCCAACAATGGGCTTCCTCAAATGCCCTAGGTCTTCATGAGCAAGCAAGTTGGATGCACACCCACTAGTTTCTTTTGTTGAGCTTTCATACATTTTTAGCTCTAGTGCATCCGTTGCATGGCAATCCTACTCACTCACATTGATATCTATTGATGGGCATCTCCATAGCCCGTTGATACGCCTAGTTGATGTGAGACTATCTCCCTCCTTTTTGTCTTCTCCACAACCACCTCTCTATTCCACCCATAGTGTTATGTCCATGGATCACGCTCATGTATTGCGTGAAGGTTGAAAGGTTTGAAAGAATAGAGTATGAAAACAAGTGCTTGCCTGAAATCAGGGTTGTGCATGATATGAATATTTTGTGTGATGAAGAGGGAGCATAGCCAGACTATATGATTTTGTATGGATAACTTTCTTTAGCCATTGTATTTTGAGAAGACATGATTGCTTTGTTAGTACGCTTGAAGTATTATTATTTCTTATGTCAATATAGACTTTTGTCTTGAATCTTTCAGATCTGAACATTCATGCCACAATTAAGAGAATTACAATTGAAAAACTATGTTGGTTAGCATTCCACAATTAAAATTCTGTTTTTATCATTTACCTACTCGAGGACGAGCATGAATTAAGCTTGGGGATGCTTGATACGTCTGCAACGTATCTATAATTTTTGATTGTTCCATGCTATTATTTATGATGTTTTGGATGTTTAATGGGCTTTGTCATACACTTTTATATTATTTTTTGGGACTAACCTACTAACCCAGAGGCCCAGTCCAGATTGCTGTTTTTTTGCCCATTTCAGGGTTTTACAGAAAATGGATATCAAACGGAGTCCAAACGGAACGAAACCTTCGCGAGAGACATTTTTGGAGAAAATCACACACGGGAGACTTGAGAACCACGGAGTAGGGCTTACGTGGTGCCCACAAGGGTGGGGGACGCGCCCCCCTGCCTAGTGGGTCCGCCCCCCCGTGCCCTCCTTCCTCCTATATATGCATACGTACCCCGAAACCATCATAACAAGAGAGAAAACCCTAGTTCCACCGTCGTAACCTTTTGTTCTCGTGACATCCCATCTTGGGGCCTGTTCCGGAGCTCCGTCGGAGGGGGGGGGGATCTTCCGTGGAGTGCTTCTACATCATCATCATCGCCTCACCATGAGTTGTGAGTAGTTTACCACAGACCTTCGGGGTCCATAGCTAGTATCTAGATGGCTTCTTCTCTCTCTTTGGATCTCAATACAAAGTTCTCCTCGGTCTTCGAGGAGATCTATTCGATTTAATATCTTGTTGTGGTGTGTTTGTCGAGATCCGATGAATTGTTGGTTTATGATCAACATTATCTATGATAAATATTTAGTTCTTCTCTGAACTCTTTATGTATGATTATAATATCCTTGCAAGTATCTTCGAATTATTGGTTTGGTTTGGCCTACTAGATCTATAGTTCTTGCAATGGGAGAAGTGCTTGGCTTTGGGTTCAATCTTGCGGTGTCCTTTCCCAGTGACAGTAGGGGCAGCAAGGCACGTATTGTATTGTTGCCATCGAGGATAAAAAGATGGGGTTTATATCATATTTCTTGAGTTTATCCCTCTACATCATGTCATCTTGCTTAAGGCGTTACTCTGTTCTTATGAACTCAATACACTAGATGCATGCTGGATAGCGGTTGATGTGTGGAATAATAGTAGTAGATGCAGAATCGTTTCGGTCTACTTGTCTCGAACGTGATGCCTATATATAATGATCATGCCTAGATAGTCTCATAATTATTCGCTTTTCTATCAATTGCTCGACAGTAATTTGTTTACCCACTGTAGAATATCGCTATCATGAGAGAAGCCACTAGAGAACACTATGGCCCCCGGGTCTTTCTCAACATATCAATCTACACTTACTTTACTTTTTCCAGTTTTACTTTCTGTTCTTATAATAAAAAATTCCAAAAATATAAACTATCATCTCTATCAGATCTCACTTTCGTAAGTGACCGTAAAGGGATTGACAACCCCTTATCACATTGGCTGCGAAGTTCTTATTTGTTTGTGCAGGTGCGAGGGACTCGCGCGTTGTCTCCTACTGGATTGATACCTTGGTTCTCAAAAACTAAGGGAAATACTTACGCTACTGTGCTGCATCTCCCTTTCCTCTTTGAAGGAATACAACGCAAGCTCGAGAAGTAGTAGGCAAGAACTCCGGTTTACGCCTGGAGAAGGAAAGGGGAATGGCAGTTCCGAGATTGGAATAGGCGTGGAGGGTAGAAGAGTAGCGCCCCTGCGGTCCCCTCTTTTATGGGGAAGGCGTGAGTCGCCTCTTTTACTATTCACCACAACGTGACATGACGCAGACATGCTGCAACCGCTCCATGCACAACCCCCACGTCAAGCACTAACGCGAGTCGTGGGGAAGCGCAACCGGCGAAGGAATCCCCACAGTTGAAACCCTACCATGCGTGCCCGCGCACCGTTCTGGGCCTGGCCCAACAACGCTCCACACTTATGTGTGGCCCAGGCCCGGGGGCTCCTGTCGGTGTACAAATGTAGGGGTCCTTTTGCACCACTTTACTTGTGCACGGGCAGTTGGAGCCGTGCCTACGGCCACGCTTGGTGGAGCAGGAGAAGGAAGGCACGAGGCCGCCGAGGCAACTCTCATGCCAGAGACATGAAGGACAAAGGGGCAAGGTGGGCTCCTCCCCCAGCAACACCCTTGTCGGGGCGACCTACACGACCCCGGCAAAAGCCTTGCCGGGGGCCGCTTGCCCAAACACCATCAAGCCCACCGCCTTTGGGTCTGAGAGCCCTGACACCATCGATAACGTCAAGACCAAGATTCAAGGGGCACTTGTGCGGTGGCTTGCAGACCCTTGTAGGGCCAAGGGACCAGAAGGCGAAGACCCCCGGCAAGAGCCTTGCCGGGGCGACTAAAGACCCCCGGCAAGAGCCTTGCCAAGGACAGCCACAAGGCCCCGGCAAGACCATTTTGCTGAGGGCATCCGTGGGGACACAGCCAGGCCCATGCCCGCCAAGATGTCGCCGCCTCGCGGCCACTCCTACGGGACGACTGGCTCGCCAACTGGACGAGCACATACGTGGCAGCATGCGGCTCCTACGCCAACTACAAGCACCTGTGTGGTCGCATGCAAATCTTCATGAAGACCCTGCCACCACAGCAGCTACCAGTCGACGTGGCACCGCGCCTCATCAGCCTGGACATGTGTCCGAGGGAGGTGAGGCGTCAATGCGCGGGACAAGCTTTCTTGTCGTCCCCAATAAAGCTAGGGGACACATAGGTGGCGCATTAAATGTGTTTGTCCTAAGATGTAGGGGATAACATTGTACACTGTAGTAGCTTAACGCCTCCTGTGTGTCGCTGTGGCAACCCCTTGGACGTATAAAAGGAGGCCCAAGGTATACTGAGAGGAGATTCAGACTTTCGGAACAGCCACGCATAGAGGCCAGTTCAAGAGCTTAAGAACACCAAGTATACACAGATAAGCAAGACTAGGGTTTGACGCATCATCTTGCGGCCCGAACCTGGGTAAAAATTCCCACGCGTTGATCGTCTAGACTCGCTCTTTGCACAACTCTACGCCCCGCAACCGTAGCAAAAGGGGTCCCCAGGATCCCATAGGTGTGGTATCCCCGCGAATCGGGGGGATGGAGAGGTAGAGAAAGACGTATCCAGAGTGCGCACAGTAGGCACAGAGGCACAACTAGTGAGTGAGTGTGTGTGTGTGTGTGTTTGTGTGTTTGAGAGAGAAATTGGTAGATAGATTAATATCAAAATTGAGGTGTCACCCTACTTCTTCGGTGTCATGAAATGTGTGTGTGTGGGGGGGGGTGCTAGTGACACTTAGAAATAGGGAGAAGGAGTTTGTGTGTTACATATCTATATTAAGGGATAGGTATATATCATGTGTGCAACACATACTTAAGGCATCACAGAGATAAACAAGAGGTATGCATGCAAGTGCCGAAAATTTTGAGAGAAAAATGATGTGTGTGTGTTAGTGTGCGTGTGTGTGTGAGAGCGAAATCTCAAAACAAAAGGTGTTGTGGTGGAATCCCATTGAACTTATTCATAAGGTTCCGGGACCCGAGTTAACCTTACGGATATGTGTGCGAGACATAGTTCTCTGAGACATGAGTGGCGGTGGGTGGGCGGATTTAAAAGGCTGCACGTGTTCGATAGAGAAAGCATGTGTGTTTTTGTGTGAGAGACTTGTAGGACTTCGTAGAAATATGAATTCTAACCTTGACAGACGGAGAGAAATACACGAAGTGCGCGTGTGTGATTTAGATGTCCCCGGAGAAATGAGATATGTATGCGTGTGAGAGAGATTGCACAATTCATTCACGTATCACTATCTAGCGATTGTGGACATGCATCGCTTGAACGTAATCTATATCTACTTCATATTGTGGCCGAATATACAATACCGATTCGACGCTATACAGATTGGACACTCACATGTCACATTTTTTTCTTTCAAATAGTATTTTTTCAATCGTGGATGCCAATGTTCTAGTGATATTTCTTCAAACAACCACTGTAGTTATCATGTACATGCACCATTGTTAGTTTTGCACTCAAATTCATTAGTCTTGGATGATTTAAGGTTCTATTATGAAGTAATATTTGTAATATTCATATAAGAATTCAACGAGTATCGTAATTTACGAAATGGAGGCCATGTAATGATATGAGGTAACACTTTGAAGTAGCGGACTAAAATGTCCATTTCTTTTGCGCATCTATATTATACATTTGTTATTGTCCAATATAATTAAAATTAACATGTCAATGCATTCTGTTTAAAATAAATAACCAATGGCACAAAATTATATATTTACACAAGAAATACATAGGATAAGTGTTTGCTCCGCTTTTTATGAACGCAGCTCAGTTACACACATACGATCGGCTACGCCCGTGTGATAGTAGTAACAAGTTATCGTTGCATCATCTAGAGTTATTCTCTTTTTTCTGGGGTGAACTTCATACCAGTCATTAACTGCTCATGTGTGCCAGTGTACACAGTCTCGTATGACCTGCTTCCCGCTAGCACTGTCCAAAATTAGTTGAGACTGGATACTAACGATCCCACGGGCGGAAAAATCTCCCGCCTCCTTCAAAAATTTCCACGACCTAGTCTTTAGCATGCAAAATTCCAATTTTTTTCCTTGGTGCACGGAGAACAATAGTTATAATACGACCCTCATTTACATAATAGGTCAGGGTTTCTTTGGTAACATTCGGTTCCCCCAACACACAGCACCCCCATTTCCTCTCCCCCTCCCCCACCACACGACACCCCCATTTCCTCTCCCCCTCCCGCAAAAATGACTACTCCACAACACCAGAGCACTGCCAGCATCGTCCAGCTCACCGGATATGCTTTTGTGGCCACATCTACCCTCCCACCTCCCCTAGAAACTGTAGACTGCTCATCCACCATGGTACCACATCCCATTCAGTGTCGTCCTTGTCAACGGCGCCGGATCTACTTCGCTGGTACTCTCGTCAACCAAAGTGCATCTATAGCGTCTCCTTCGTACTCTGCACCAGAGCCGCTTCGTCCACACCCCAAGAGCCGCCCCACTGGCAGCCTCTAATCATCTTTGCCAACACCATCCTCCACCCTACCGGAGCCTCTTCGCTGACACCATCCTCAACCCTACTGGTGTAGCTTCGCCTATACCATTCTTAACCCTACCATAGGCGCTTTGCCAAAACCCAAGTCCACGGCCTCAGATCCGCTTCATCGACACCCTTGTCCAACCTACCGGAGCAGCTTATGTCGGCCTCGTCCATGGCTGCAGATCCACATCGTCGACACAATCCTGAACCCAACCACCAGAGCATCTTGACCGCCGTACTCGTCCATGGCCTTAGATCCGCTTCATCCACACCGTAGTCCATCCTATCGGAGCCGCTTCACAAACACCCTACTACACGGTTCTAGATCTCCTTACCGGACCTCAACAACGAGCGTAGCTTCATCACCCTTAACATTTCTAACATGATTCCCACCGTCTAGCAAGATGCCAAGCACCCCCCGTGACCTAGGTACTTGTCACCTATAAACCCGTCCAACGTGACTTGCCCGATGTACTTCAAATATACTAACAGTTCGCTGTTACATGTTACACAGTTGGCAAGAACTATAGGGATGATGTTTCTTCTAGATCTACCACCTTGGCCAACCAAGATCCTTGGACGAGGCATTACTATGATCTTGTAAGTATGTCTCTCTCTTGTACTGTTGTGTGCCTGCCAGCATGCTTTGCTAGGATTTTCGACCAATAATCCCTTTCTGCAGCCCGTGATTTCCACTACTGGCTGCTAAATTAGAGATGTACATGTTATACATGATACTCCCTCTGTTCCTAAATATATGTTTTTCTAGAGATTCCACTATAGACTACATATAGAGCAAAATGAGTGAATCTACACTCTAAAATGCATTTATATACATATGTATGTGGTCCATAGTGCAATCTCTACAAAGACATATATTTAGGAACAGAGGTAGTACATTACACAAAATCATAGTTGGCATGTAGGAATTCAAGTGCACTAAATGAGGCTGTCTTAGAGTGCCTGCTAGTCCAGTACACAGAGTTATGGCTTGTTTATGCTATGCACACAATCGTTAATTGATGGTTTAAATATGCGCAAGGGATATGCAATGTATTATCATGTAGAGATATCTCAAATTAGTCATGTGAACTTGCAGATGGGGTGCCGCAATGAAAAAGCTCAAGATATCTTAGTACAAGATATATGTCGCATTTTCAAGGAACGTCGCAAAAAAGGAGAGGCATCGGTGAGCCTGTACAGTGTGATATGGTAGGTCACTCCATTGCAATCATCATTACATGTTATTTGCATATCAGTGTTGTTGGCCAGGGTTCTTAGGGATAGTTATTTCGAGTTATCCAAAGAAAATAAGCCCCTTTGAATATAAGCTACAAATAATAAGCCAACCAATTCTTTTCGTTGCCAGCTTTTTTAACTTATCTATGGTATGACCAGTGAAAAGTCTAGATTGCATTATATTTTTTCATTTTGCTGCCCATATGAAAATTAATTTTACTTGCAAACATCACGAATTGAACCAAGTGCAGTAATTAATATGATTGGAAAATATACCATCAATATTTGTTCAAAATGCAAATACAGAGATACCATCTACTTGGCATAATCTAGTTTGGTCAATGCCTTCCATAGAGACCCCATGGCCTAATTTAAATGAAGAACCCATTGCCTAAATTTAAATGAAGAACCATTATTTATCAAAACTCGATGGTCTAAGTGGCTGGTTATTATCATATAGTAGCACCACCTGAAAGCATCATATAGCGGCAGCAACTCATAGCAACTCATCATACAACAGTAGTAGTAATAATAGCTAGCAATTCATCATATACAAGCGACAACTCATATCAATCCATCATATAGCAGCAGTAGGAGCAGCTCAGCAATTCATCGTACAGCAGCAGCAACAGCTCACAGCAACTCATCATACAGAAGCAGCAGCTCATAACAACTAATCATTTACCAACAACAGCTCATAGCAGTTCATCATATAGCAGCAGCAGGAGCAGCTCATAGCAATTCATCATATAGCAGTAGCAGGAGCAGCTCATAGCAACTCATCATATAGCAGCATGAGCAGCTCATCACAATTCATCATATAGTAGCAATAACTTATAGCAATTCACCATATAGTAGCAGCAACTCATAGCAATTCATCGTATGGCAGATCAGAATTGCTATATGAGCTCATTCTTTAATAGCACCTCAAGGACACAACCTAGGAGGAGGGGAGGGGGAACATGGTGCTTTCTACCGGAGTGGGGCATCGACCATTGTTGTGCGGCGACCACCAGAGTAGAGCGTTGTACGGACCATAGCGGAGGAGCTGCTGGAGAGCACAAGTGTGATGCGGCGCCATTGGGAGCAGTAGCCAGGGAGATTGGGCCCTACCTGCCAGCCATGTATCCTAGCTGGACAGAGCATCATCGAGGAGCAGGCCAGATGGGACACGTGGTGGCGGCTCGCTGGAGGAACCCTAGCGCTACAGGGAGGTGATCGAGGTAGAGTGAAAGGGGAGAGGAGATGCCAGGGGGCAGGGCAATGAACACTTGCGTGTTTGTTTTTACTTGTAGGTCAGGTGTGATGCAGGTGTGAGCAGTGGCATTTTGAGTGTAATATTGGCAGGCAATCGAGTCATTTCTCTATTCCCCTTCCCTTAAATTTTTAGTGAACTTCTATGCGAAGCACCCCCAAGAAGCCAAATAAGTTAAGCCCAAGCCCATAACTAAAAAACTAGCTCTTTACATCTTTCATGGCTTATTTTGACAATAAGTTCTCAATAGGCGGAATGAAACTAGCCCTTAACTTGTAATTCAATTGTGCGTGCAATGCTGAATCATTCATATCTGTTATAGTGTACATTCAGGCATCATATAGAATCTGAAATATGCAATGTTTATGTTAGTTCATACGCTACGCATGATGTTTAAATGCCTCTTAAATCTGGTTAGTCAAGTGATGGTCTTTAAGCCTCCTTTTATTCTTGTTTTCTTGATATGTAATTCAGTGTTGTGCAAGATTTTCTCACACTTATGTTCAATTGCTTGTTTGTAACAGCCAGCCATACTAGAACTGTTTGCTTTGATTACTTGCTGTTCTTGACCTAACATAGCTTGTCAATGACTTAAAAACTAAGGGCTGCTGTAGTGGGGGCTTGTATAACTCATAGGTGACATAAAGGTTTGGCTGTACACTAACTAGGCTTTCCAAGAGTACATGGAGGTCCAGTTCGAAGGTATGCCTAGTTCTTACATATCGCACACATAGTAAATGCTCATTTCATTGTGTGCTAGAGATGTGGCATGCTTCATTATGTGGTGTTGTTTTGTTACAAACTAATCCTTTGGTGTTGTTTACAGACTGGAAAGTCTCTGTCACAGCCTGATTTTTGTCCCTTTGTTTTTCTTTTGGTTTTCTGAGATTTTTGCTTGAGTTTTCTTTTTCTATGGCTATGTGGTCTGGAAACTAAAGAAGATGACCTCTTCTTTCTTTCGAGAGTGTCTTGTCAACCTCATATCCATCACAAGACCTTGCCATTTCCATCCTGGACAAACCCCAATATTATTTTTCTAGGTAATATTCCTTTTTCTATTAAAGGAATAACCTTGTCTGCCCTAGGTTGTGAAGCAACCTATCTTTCTGTCACTCCTAAAATTCCCAAATAATTGTCATAAATTGTTCAGTTCTATCTTCATCAAATATGGCAAAACATTTCCTTGCCATGTTAAAAAATATTCCACCAATAATTTCTTTCCTATTCGGCACTAAATGGCACTTTGTGAAGAAAGTGCTATTTATCTTTGCCCATTTTCCCCCAAAATTTTTGGACACCTTTTCCTGTCCATATCAATGCCTCATGCAAATTTTCATACTCATTTGCCTAGTAAATATTTTTCAGCTAATTTCCAAAGTTTCTGTCCAGAAAGGAACATTGTGAAGGAGGTACAAGCTAGGCATATCAAAATGAGCTATAATTTTTACATGACCTCAATATCATCAAATAATGATTCTTCCCAAGATTTGAGCTCATTCCTTACATCCATGTGAGCACACCTTCAAATATTTGTGTATGTCGAAATTTTCAGTTTGTGAAGCAAGTATATTTTATCTTGCTCCATTACGGGTCAAAATTTTCCAGGGCCTTCTCCTACCCATATAACCTATCTCCACAAATTTTGGACCCATTTCATTTTGCCATTATCCCTCAGAAAGTATTGCAAGTTTCTCGACAGTGAGGATGTTTGTGAGGGAAGTACCATTTTGTCAAGTCCATTTGGTATGAAATTTTTACAACATCACTATATGTCCAAATGACCAAGCCTTGCCTAATTTGAACTCAAGTGGTTACACCAACTGAGTGCTACTTCCTTTTTTATTCTGGACCAGTTAATGCATTTGCAAAGCAAGTGTATTAAATACTTGTCCAAATCCCACCAAAATGCACATGACTGTAGTCCTTCCTAACCTAGACTCCCCAGACATTGTATCTGGCTCTAATCTATTTTTTTGAACCGATACCGTAGAACAATCGTTCTACGGAAATTTCATTAAAATAAATAGTATACAACAAGTGCAGAGTGGAAAAGATTCAACCCACTCCTGTTTTATTGAATCCTGAAGCTAGAATTGTTATGTCAGATGTTGCTCAATCTAGCTTGAAAATTGATCTCTGAGTTTAGTTTTTAGTCTGTGTAACAGAAGTTGAAGATCTGTCTTGAGTGAGGCCTTCCAAGCTTGGGTTGTGGCTGGTTTTGCCTTGAAAATTTTATCATTTCTTTGTATCCAGATGTTCCAACATCCCATAATCATTATTTCCATTGCAAAGGCAGAAGGCAAGTTCTGAATGGCCAGAGGGACCTCATCAAAGATGGATAAACCTCTGCGCTTGTGTCCCAAAAGGGATTGCGAACAATTGAAAGCAAAGTCACAATCCCAAAAAAGATGTTGAGAGGTTTCCTCCGTGTTCATCTGACAGGGTGCACAATTAAAGGATGGTACGTGAAATTATCTTCGTTGAAGCATGTTTCTAGTATTGACCCTGTCATGCAATAAGAGCCAAAAGAAGATCTTGTAGTGAAGCATTATTGCATTTTCCATAGTTTTTGGAAAAGTGGTGCAGCGAGTGGTCCATTTGTCAGCTCCTTATACATCTTGATCGAAGAGAAGGATGTTCCCCAGGGATATATCCATTTGTGACCATGATTTGAAAGCCATAGAGGTTCAAGGGTGTTCTAAAGCTTTGTGAATTGGTTGTATGCTTGGGCTGAGAGTGGGAGGAAGAAATTGTCACTTATGTTTGCCTGCTGCAAAAACTCCTGAATGCTCAATGTGTCCTGGATGGCAAAGGAGTAAAGCTCTGGGAATTTATGTCTTGTGCTTCCATGTCCCCAGTTATCCATCCAAAAATCAATAGTGTCTCCTGTGCCCAACTGTTCTTTGGCTACTGTTTTGTATTCAGGGAACAATTTAGAGATACTTTTCCACCAGAATGAGCCTACATTCCTATTGGTGATCACTCCATCAGGATAGTAAGTATCCCAAATAAGATGCACCCACGGGAGATTTTCTTTGTGGAGGAACTTATGTAGATGCTTCATTAAAAGATATTTATTATGAATGTCAATGCTGAGAACTCCCAATCCTCCTTGATCTTTAGATTTGCAAACTTTATCCCAGGCAATGAATGCAGGACCTCTACCCTCCATTCCATATTTCCTCCAGAGGCAGTGCGTTAAGGCTTTGTTGATTTGTTCAATTACACCTTTTGGAAGATCAAGGGTGCACATGAAGAAAATAGGAAGATGCATGAAGACAAATTTGATGAGAGTAAGCTTGTCCCCATAGGATAATAGTGTTGAGCAACCAGACAATCTGCTGTCAATCCTCTTGATGACAGGGGAAAAATCTTCCATCTTAGGCTTGGAAAGTGACAAAGGTAGTCCAAGGTAAGTGAAAGGGAAGGAGCCAATAGAACACCCCATTCTGGTAGCTAGAGTTTGCATGACTTCATTCTCGATGTTGATGGGCACCATGGCTGATTTATCAAAGTTAACTCTCAGCCCTGTAAAGACTGTAAAATGGAGAATGAGGTTTTTGAGTTGTTCCACTTGCATGGAAAAAGCTGGCATAATTAAAATAGTGTCATAAGCATATTGAATGACTGGGAAATCAGGGCAATGGTGCTGTTCAAGTGGTCTCGAGATCAAATTGGTATGCATGGCCTCATTCAGAATAGACTGTAAAAGATCTGCAGCAACTGCTTTCCAGGGTAATGGAGAGAGAGGGTCCCCCTGTCTCACTCCTCTTTTGCACAGAAAATGCTTTCCAGGGACCCCATTCAATAATACAGCAGAATATCCATAGGAGAAAAGCATATCCATCCACATGAGCCATCTGCTACCAAAACCTCTTGCTATGAGAGTATCTTTAATGGACTGATGTTCAATGAGATGAAATGCCTTCTCAAAATCTAGTTTTAAGATAATAATCTCCTGGCTAGACATTTTACATTGGTGAATGAATTCATAAGACCAAGGAAGACAATCTTGGATGGATCTAGCCTTTAAAAAGCCATACTGGTTAGTATGCACCAGTTTCAAAATGACCTCTTGGAGTCTATTTGCCAGAAGCTTAGTGATGATCTTGATTGAGCAGTTAAGCAGTGATATTGCCCTGAAATCATTGGGTGTGGATGGAGCATCTTTCTTAGGCATGAGAGTAATAAAGGAGGAGTTGATGCTCTGCAGGCTGATTCTGCCATGATAAAAGTCCTCAATTAAAGAATAGAAATCAGGGGCTAGAGTATCCCAACAATGCTTGATGAAGTTTGAATTGAAGCCATCTGGTCCTGGAGCTTTATCATTAGGCAGGTTTTTAACAACTGAATCAATTTCCTCCTGAGTGAAAGGAGACTCCAACAGAGACAGATCCACATCTCTATTCAATAGAGTACCTAGGTTAAGAGGGTTGAAAGTGGGCACATATGTATTTAATCTCTTTTTGAAAGCATTGAAGAGAATATTTGCTTCTGCATTGTGTTCTCTGTGTGTGTTGCCCAAATCATCCTGCAAGCTGGCAATATGATTAACCCTGTACTTGATGGTGGGTTTGGCCTGAAAATATTTTGAGTTTGCCTCTCCAAATTGAACCCATCTAATTGTAGCTCTCTGTTGCCAATAGATTTTTTTATCTTTCTAGGAGTGTGAGTAAATGTTGCTTTAGAAATTCTCTTCCATTCCATTCTTGTAAAGTGAGAGTTCTAAAATCTTCAATTGCATCCAGAAAAAGAATGACCTCATTAGTGGCTTTGATGGAAATACTGAGTTGAGAAATTGATTTGGCCCAGATTTTGAGACATTTTCTGAGCCTTTTGAATTTTGCTGTAATCCTCTTTGCACTGTCTTGGATGTTGATGGCATGTTCCCAATTCTGTCTTACAATATCTTTGAATCCCTCAATTTGCAGCCAATAGTTTTCAAACCTGAAGATATTAGACTTGGGAATATGTGTACCAATTTGCACCTGACAGGGTATGTGATCTGAGATAGGTTTGCACAAAGGGAGGACTAGGGTGTTAGGAAAGTGAGATGTCCAAGATTCAAAAGTGAACACCCAGTCTAATTTTTCCAGTAGTGGTGCTTGCTCCATGTTGCTCCAGGTGAAGCTCCTTCCTTTCAATGGGATTTCAACCAGAGACAGGCTGTTGATGGCATCATTGAACTTTAACATATCATAAAAATTGCCCCCAGACCTGCTTCTATTGTGTGGGTATCTAATGTAATTGAAGTCACCTAGGATTATCCATTTTTTCTCATCCGGCATTTGGATGTTGCTTAACCAGTTTAGGAAATCTTCTCTAGCTGCACCATGGCAAGGGCCATAAATGTTGGTAAGAATCAAGAAATCACCAGTGAGCTTAGACAGAAATCTGATTGAAATAGAAAACTCATTTTGAAACAAAGTTTCACCCTCAAATATGCTGCAATTCCAGGCTATAAGAAGACCACCAGAAGATCCCACAGATGGTAAAAAATCAAAACAATTGATCATGTTAGGGCAAAAGTTTTTGATATATCTATAATCAAAGTGTTCTTTCTTAGTTTCTTGCAGGCAGACAATATCTGCATTTGCTTCAGCAATCTTTTTTCGAAGAGAAAGTCATTTGTTACTATCATTAATACCTCTGATGTTCCAACTAAGAATATTCTAGTTTCTATTCATGTTCAGGTAGTGTAAAGTCTGAATCTAGTATTGTTCTTCTGAAAAGACCAATCAATGAATAACCAAGCAAGCAAGATGACAAGCCAGCTATCAGCATAACCGAGTAGAATACCACAACTTGGCGCAGTACATAAGGCGGATTCGACATAGAGGTAAGAATTAAAGCAACTGTCGATATGCATCATATCAGCACACATGCTCATTACAAAAGCGATGTCTCTCATAAGTTCCATTGATAGCTTATCACAAAAGTGCAACAGAGTGCCAGATCTAATACTTCTTGGTGCTAACATAGGTAACTTCAGAAAGCTAACTTATGTCTGAAAATCTAGTTTAATGCTTGAATGCAGCCTTCTTGGATGGTTGTTTGACGGCAATCTTGGCCTCATTCTTCCTCTTGGGCCGATGCAACATCTCCTCAGAGCAGTCCTTAGTAGCAGCCTTACAAAAGGAGACAACAAGATTCTTTACAATCTAAGTAGTAATAGCAGGAGGTTCAGTGGAATAGGGAAAGCAGTTTTTGTCTGAGCATGATTTCCTCCTGTAGCCATTGTTTAAAGATTTCAATCTGAAGCTCCTTCTTACCTCAGTTTCCACCATGGGAGCTTTATCTTTCCTCTTCTTTTGGGTGTGAGCAAGAGAGGTGCTGGCAGGTGGCAGAGGGGGAGTGCTGCTTCTGTGCAGTGCCTGAGGTGTGAAAACAACATTAGAAGAAACTTCTGGCTCCTTTTCTGAATTCTTACAACAAAGAATATGGTCAATTTGACACTTTTTAGGTATTACAAATGGTAGGGTTTGATTGCTTGCAGAATCTTTAATGATATAGGTCCATAATTGCGAAGCAAGTAAAGCTTTTGCCCAGTCAAAATTATCCACAGTTAATAGAGCAAAAATGATGAATTTGCACCATTCAATAGGTACCTGAGTAACTTTATCTGTTGAGGCCCCATGAGCAAAGTGAGCCTTCCAAAGCTCCAGCCCTTCCTTGGAGAGAAATTCATCATCCTGACCTGAGGATGTAGATGGCATTGTATGAATATTCTTGCCAGCAAAGCTTGCATTGAAAAGAGGGTAAGGGAAGCCAGCTGGTGCCTCCAAACTGTTACCTGCAGAGGAGCTGGATATTTCTGCATTTTGGTGAAGTCCTTCAAGCTGTTCTGGAGTAGGGCCGTCCACATTGGCCAGAGAGAATGGAACCACGGAGTTGGGCTCCATGTCAGGCAGCTGGGCAGGAGCAGCAAGATCATCAAATTTGGAGGCATCCACAGTTAACTCTTCTGCAATCAGAGGTATAACTGCAACTTCTGGAGGTAATGTTGCAATGAGGGTAGTAGTAGCAGGAGCATCAATTCCATCTACAACATTGGAAGCGGCAGCAACATCATCAATTGGCAGCGGCATGTGTTGCAAGAGTGGCTCTCGTACTAGTACTTTTGCTTGAGGCTCAGGAAGGGCTTCAGCAATTAACATGTCATTCTCAGCAGCAGGCAGTTGAACTTCAGGAATAGCAAAGTCTTCCAGGGGTAGCTGTTCGATGGGTTGGTTAAGATCAAAAGAAGCATGAGCAGCAGGTACAACTGGTTGGGCTGCAGGCAGGACTAGAGGTGCCAGAAGGTCATCCAACTCTGGTATGCCTGGTGCTCCAATAGAAGACTCAGCTGAACTAACATTTGTACTTGGCAGGCCCAAAGATAAAGTGAGACCACTGTGATCACCTTCTGGCTGCACAGCATGCACCTCAAGAGGTCCCATTAAGTCATTCAATTCCAGAAACTCTCCAACTTGGATTTCCACATCTACAGGATGTTGTTGCTGTGGCATAGCCTAGTGGCCCCAGCCTTCGTCTTCAGCATTCAGAACTGGAGCTTCCTCAATGACGGGCCAAACTTGTTGCTCAGGTTGCAGCAGGTGAAAGGCAATGGGCCCAACCATGAGATTGTTCTGGTTGGGGTGATGGAAGTGCTATGGTGGCATTGGGTGAGGGTTGCCATCTTCAGGGACTGGGTCTTCATCAGGAGGTGGTACACCAATAGGAATATCATCCACGATCACCACAGGGCAAGTCCAAGACTGACCACTAAAGTTCTTGGCGCCAGAAACCACCAGACTAGACGAAACATGTTTAAGGGCATCAACTTTAACTTTTAGTGCCACAGCCCCATCACTTGATTTAAATCTGTCCCAGACCATCAACTGCCCGAAACTTGCAGTAGCATTAGACGGCTCATGAAAACTCCTCAAGTCAGCAAGGAAACCAAACACCATGAGCCAGACATCTTGATTTAGATTGAAATTCTTCCAGTTCAGCCCCTCATTGTGCCTTTGGAAGATAATATGAATGTCATCGTAGGCATGCGGCCCTCTGTTCACTAGGAAATCCCTATTGGCCGCACTACGAAGACACACAAAAGCTTGTCCAAAAGGACACTTCGTCACCGCAGAGACACCAATGCGCTTGGACTGCAGAAACTCTAGGAGGATCTCATGGACGTTGAGAAAACTTACTTCTCCTTGGGGCATGGGGATGATTATTGCAATGGCAAGATCTTCGCTGGCTGGCACGAGATTGCCATGCAGCACAAGGTGGCACGCATGCCTCCCTTCCACCTCAATCGCATGGAAACCCTCTTGGAGGAAAGGCGCAGGATCGAAGGGGAACTCGCCATAGCCGGCGAGAGGAGAGCGGCCGCGCCAGTCAGGACCCTCGAGGGGAGAGGTGGTTGTTGTAGAGGAGGAGAGGGGTGGTGGGAATGCGAGTAGGCACCGGCGGAAATGGCTGGATTTGACGGAATAGGGGAAATGATGCCTTCTTTGACAGTTGGGCTTAAATGTGGTGATTGATGGGTGTCTCGGTCACTAGCCAAAAGTGGCTGCTGCAAGAGAGGCGGTTGAATTCGAGGCGTCAGCTCGGAAATCGCGCCTCCAAACCTACAATTATCCTTGATGTGGCCCAATCGGCGGCATCCTCTGCAACAGATTCTATTCTTGCAACCGGGCCGAAGATGACCCACACCAAGGCAGCGAATACATAAAAGGCTGTTGGGCTCTTTAGTAGCTTGGAACAGCCCAGAGGTTTGAATACCCGCAAGTCCCTCCCTACCGAGGGCCACATTATTGGGCGCAGTTAAGACCGGATGTAATGAAGCCGTTGATTGAGTTAGGCGCTCAGAAACTGAAAGAGGACGAGCAGTGGATCTGATTGGTGATTGGGCCGGAGATCTGGCCTGAGATCTAACCAGAGAATGAACGGAGGAGTTGTGGCCAGGAAAGAACCTTGGAGTTTGAACAGCTTCAGAATAAGACCGACGATCACGAGAACGATTCACCACAGTCCATTCTTGGTCAAGTTCTTGTTGATATAGCCGAGACTCTCTGTGAGAATCCATTCCACCATTGCCCCAGAGGAAAAACACAAACTGAAAAGATCATTGACGCAATTCCCCCCTTCGATGATAGAAAAGCCCACACTTTTGTATGAAACACTGAACTTGAAAGACCAATTTTGAAGGCATGAAACTTTGAAACGAGAGGCATGACCCCCAAAGCAGGATTGAAGCATGAGACTGACCGAATCAACATTGATACAAAGTTTAGATCGAGTCACCTCTACCACCTGGAAGAATTCCTTGAGTTTGCCACCATCAAAATGATTTATTGGTGCACCAAATTGCTTCCAGATGTAGGCTTCGAAGGACAAGCCTTTCTCAAACTTGAGGTCAGAGAGAGACATCACGGGGAGGAGATCAAACTAGCGTGCGGTGGCTGTTGGTGGCCGGAGTGAAGGCCGGCCGATGAGTGATGTGGGCACCGGGGCCGGAGTGGCCACCGGTGGGGCTGGATGGTGGCCGTCGAGGCCGGAGAGGCTTCCAGCGCAGCTAGGAGGAGGAGAGGCTAGGAGAGGCTCGGTACTGGGTTGGCCATCACCATTCACAAAGACACAGCTTCTACTCTCAGTCTCGGTCCGCCTGCATGCATTAGCGTCCTATCTGGCTCTAATCTCGCCTATGGTGATCACGACATCATGATTAAGTTAGATGCAGTAAACTTCAGAGCTCACTTACTATTTAACCACAACATCTCTTGACGATCTACCACCTTAGTTGCAACCTCCCCTAGAAGGACACCTCCCTAGACAACGTTTTCCAGCAATTTGTCTCCTATCCATGCCAGTCTGAGCGGTGATCACTGCTTCGGCATGCAGTGGGCACGAGCCGGCCATCGTTTCGCTCGGGCCCCTCCTCTTCTCAGCGTACCAGTGCGCCCGTGCATGTCCAGCGTGTTCCTCTCATCGTCGCCATGCTCCTGGAGCCATCTCCCTCTTCGGAAGCCTCTCCGTCGACACTCGTCGCTGCGCGCCCACGGACGTACAGAGGCCCACATGAATTAATGGCGCTTTGGCCGCTTCTCTCCTACACCCCTCGACCCTTCTGCCCTGTGCACTACTGTTTCTCATTCGTCCGCTCCCCATCGTCTACTTCCTCGGCTCTCTATGATCGCTGTCTGTCGCCAGCTCTTGGCCGGATGCGAATGGCGGCATCTGGCTTGGCCATTCCATCCCCGGCTATAAATAGCCAGCCCCGAGGTGCCCCGACCTCACCAAGCTCATCTACTCCCTCCTCTAGCCCCTCCAAGCCTCTCGGCCGAGCCTCTCGAGCTCTCCTTGGACCCCATGACCGCCGTGCCCGCCGTCGGCCTTGGCCTAAATTGGCCCAAAGCCGAGCGCCTACCACCACTCCACCACCACCAGCAGTCCTACCACACCCTGGAGCCTCCCCGTTGTTTCCCTCCTCCCCCGACGACTCGTGGCGCCATGACGAGACGCGGCCAAAGCCGCCGTTCGCCGCGGCATGAGGCCCGTCCATTCGAGTTCTCCTTGGCATCTGTGCTCTCTCCAGGCGGAAGAGCGGCGTCCTCCCGAACTCGCTAGTGGTCCGAGCTCCATCGGGGGTGGATGAAGTAGGCCGAGCACATGCCGGAGCCGCGTGGCCTTGCCCCTAGCTCTGTCCGTCGGGAGGTGGAAGAAGGGACGAGGGGGAGAGAGTCAACGCCCGCGGCCCCGACCGTCAGCCACACACGCATAGACCCTGCCCCGCCACGTCAGATAAGTGGAAACACATTTTCTTACATACGTTTTTGGTTAGTGAAAGTGTTCTTCGGTTCAGCTTTGGACCAGAATACGTTTTCCTCTTATGTAAACGTAATTCCTTTCTTATTCAACTCAAAATATGCTTTCTCTATGCAGAAACGTATTTCTCCAGAAGATGCTTTCTGTTTTCCAGCTAGGGGCATGTTTGTAGGAATCCAACGACAACCACTGGACTTCGTCGGGCTATAAATTTTTGCTCGAGACTCTGATTGAGGTGAATCCAGCGCCCACATCTTTGCCTCATCGACCCCGTTCTATTGGTATAACTTTCATTATGTTTTGACATATTGAAAAAGAGCTTATTGCCCTTGCCTTGTCTAGCCCCCTCCAAGAGAGAATCTTTTCTGGCGATTCGTTCCACGATCGTTCCGCACATCTCCCTGGTGCATTCTTCATCCCCAGGCAAGCCACGACAACCACTTGCATGATAGTCATGCAGTAGCCATGGTTTTCTACTTGCACATTTAATAAGTGCTTGTTTGTTTGCAACTGTTATCAATGTTTCGGTTATGCTAATGGATTTGTGTTTATCTTCATGCTATACTCGGATGCACCTGGTTATCACGTCTTCTTGCTAATATTATTTTCATATGCCATGCTTGGTAGTAGTGCATGTTGATGTTGGTGATGGTCTTGAGTGTATGACTATTGACTCTTCCGAGTACCGTTGTCATGCATGTTCCTTTGCATCTAGTTGGTTAAATGTTTGCAAGGTAGTTTTATCATTATGTTATTGCATGGTATTTATTCTCAATGCTAGTGGTCATGATATGTTCATGTGTAGTGTTATAATCGTGGTATTCATGCTTGTCAGTATGACATGCTCATTTAGATAAATGATTTAATGTTGTTGATATGCTTGATAAATGAAGTTGTACCCCATGCTTATGTTGATATCATGCTCATGCATTTTAGTTGCATCATGTTATTTTATTATGACTCAGCTTATTGCATTCAAGTTTAACCGGAATCAACCGAACTTGAACACATGTTAGCTGAGTCATGGTGCCACCAAATCGAGCTGACCAGTGCAACCACATTTGCCATTTATGGGAAAGGCCCTAACTGGGTCTACTGTTATGCCTCTCACCGGTGCCTCCAACGATGGAAGGTTATGTGTGGGCGCTACCTTGGCCGGGTAGGACGGCATAAGCCTTGTGTGCCCAAGTTGTTTTGCGCCCTTTTATCCCCATTTGGGGCCGTTTATGTTTTGCCACGACGGTGGCCGTTGATGCCTTTGGTAGGCATGGGTCCACCCAGGACTTAGCCCAAAGGGAGTTGGTCGGAGTGACCGGGAGAGTGTCATGGCAATAGGACGGTTTTATCAGAACATCGTTGGTCCACCCGAATGGGAGTGCGAGGCCATGAGTTCCGTTGTGTGGGTACAGTGTACTATCCTCTGCAGCGTGTGTGTTAAATCTATTGATTGCCCGCGGATATGGGCCCAGTTTGTGTCGGTCACACTGTGGGTCAATAGTAATAATAATAATGTACTTAATAACAACCCTAGTTCGATGATGAGAAAGATGTTGGATGCGATCGTGAGAGGATCACCGTGGTATCGAGGATACCGAGTTGATGGATATTTGTGATGTTGTGCGAGAATCATGGGTAAAGGTCAAGCTCCTTGTGGTCATGTAATGAATACTACGGTATTGTAATACCAAGCTTGATTTGATCCTGAGATGATCGTGTGATGCCCGTGATGTTAAGCCGATGTATGTATTGGTTACGAGGTAACCCGAGCAGAGTAAGTTGGTGCATGATAGTGTCATCATGTTGCATGCTAGTATCATCATGTTCATATGTTCATGCCATGCTCATAGTGATGTATCCGATTGTACATGCCATGTTGTTCTGATAGTATCGTGTTCATCATTGATAATTAACCAGTAATTGCCATGTTGTTGTCTGTCTTGACTGCTTTTGGTTATTGTGAGCTTGCAAGTACATTCAATGTACTGACCTGGCGTGTCGTGCCAGTTCACAGGCCATGCCGGATTTGAGTGCTTGTTTGCCGTGTATCACTTGTGTGCGAGCTAGAATAAGCGTGACAACCAGAGTCCCTCCGGAGTGGAGTTCACCACCCTCATCGCTGTAATGCTGCTAGAGTTATTCCGCTGCTTAGTTTTGTTCTGCTGCTGGCATAGAGCAACCGTGGCAGGCGTAGTGTCGTTGTGCCGATCTTATTCCTTGTAATATCGGAGATCTTGTATTCGTATTTATGTTGTAATAGAGAGCTGGATTGTTCTATGCTAAGCAGTGTCGTATTCCAGAAGACTTCTCCTCGATCTATGGGCTGGAATACGGGGCGTTCCGGTTGCTCTGAGCCAGGGTGCCATAGGCTTGGTATCAGAGCAGGTCTGGCTGTAGGATGCCCTAGCCCGCGCGAATGTTAGAAAACGGTAGTATAGAGCCCAGTTGGTTTGTTGCACTTAATTGCTACATTTCTTTGTCCCATAGCATGCATATAGAGTTTATTTGGTCGTTAACATTTATCTTCTGAGTGTAGGAGGTATCAGTTTCAATCCACTACCTGCACCATTCCTCTTTGCATACCTGTTTTTTGGTGTTTGGCGTCACCTCTGTCCCAGTAGAGTGATGCCCTGGTACCTAGTGTTCCACACACCATTTGTTGGATATATGCTCAGGTATCGCGTCGCCAAATTTTTCCGCCATGCACCCATATTATTTCGGTGATAGATTTGTTTCTGTCCCGAATCATGCTATCCATCTCGTCCCTTTGGCAACCCTTACTGATCTTTGTTATCAGAAAAAGGGCAAGGCCAGCAAGACCAGTTTTCCACCACTATCCTACCCTGCCATCCAATTCTTTGGATGTATACAGTTCCCTTTCATCGCTTGATGATGATGTGGTCGTGACCTTATATCTCGCTACGTGATCACAAAGTCCTTCCTCGCCTCCATATACATCCACTTGCAACCAGTGTTCAGCCAGCGCTTGGTATAACCTTGGTTATACCAACTCATTCCACATGTGGGTTTACTTATCCTGCACACCGCCACAACATATTAGACCGCAATATCGGAGTTACCGCAAGATTTTTGTGCTTAGGTGTGCATGCATATTGTTGTTTTGAGTAGCAGTAATATGTGATGTTGCTTGATTTTATTATTATTAGTATGCTTGTGTGCTTTTATTTTAGTCATTTCTTTTGCTTCTTTCTTTGGGACTTCAGTGTGGCATTATTTTTCCCTTATTAAAGTTGTCCGTCAACCAACATCGGACCCGAAGAATCAGTAAGGGATTCAAATATTTGGAAACTCAGATAAATAAAATGGAATTCTTAGCCGACTGCAGTGAAATGGGGAATATCCGATCTGGATGTTGATAATCAAATTTGCATCAGCTTGCACTCCTCATAATGGTATGGATAATCAAGTCTACCACAGTATGCACTCTTCATAGCAGTAATGATCAAATCAGCAAAAAGATAAATTGTGTGCAAGATCGACAGTATATTATCAGTGAAAGGTAATAAACAACAGAAATATTAAGATGATGTATATGTGGTAATCGATCCGCATATCACAGTGAGAAGCTTCTGCTATAATCAATCCAGTCTTCACTCGCAAGCTACTACAGAAGCTTCCAGTGTAAGATTCCTATATCTTCCTCAGTACGATACATAGATGAGTTCCCGTGCAAGGTACCCTGCCTTCTTCAGTATGCAACCGCAAAAAGCTTCTGACATAAGCTATCGAGTTTTCCCTAGCAAGTCTTTAAGGGGGGAAGCTTTTGAAGCACTATACCTAGTCTTCCTCTGCAAGTTACTCTCAATGGTTTCCAGTATAAGCCATCCAATCTCCCTCAGTATGGCATTTGTGCAACATATTAAATTTTGAATTGATAGCATATGGGAGTGCATTCCGAGAATCGTATCCGCAACAGTTTGGTCAGGAGCAAGACTGATAATTGTTGCATGACTCACATGGTGCAGAACCGGGACAGTCTGAGTCAGCATTGATCACCATGAGTATTCATCTACTCAATTTTGGTAAGGACCCCATATCCATACAACCCTCTCAGTTGACAGTATACACCTCAGTGTTACAAAGGACTATGAAGATTGACAACAATAGTGAGCTCTGTACAAGTACATGTGAACCTGGGAGCTGGCATTTTCTCCTTATCAACAAGGTCTCATGCTCTGAGCTGATTTTCGGCTGTCTTGAGCCATGGTTGATTTATTTCAGTAATGTCCAGATATGAGTTCTAAAGACCGTTCTAGTGGCTACTAATTTATTTGCTGAGTTCTTGCAAGGGTTCAGATGATCATTTCCCTGCGTTTAAAACTTGAGAGACGATAAACCTTCCATTGAATTAATGTTACCATGTCAAGAGAAAAGAATAAAGGTACGCATGTCAAAATATTTCCCTGACAGAACCCATGGTCACATGAAGAATTAAGAGATATGGTCAAGCCCTCCACCGTCAGTCAACTCTGTGGATACTATCACATAAGGTCGTACCCCCTTTATGTTGTCCGCGACAAGAGACAGTCAAATATTTGGTACCGGTCTAACACTCAAGACAGCAGAGCCAGTCAAGATGATTCAGAAACTCCTGCGAGAAGTCAAAATCCGCTAGGAGAACAGTTATAAACCACCTCACTATTTTGTATCTGGAGGACCTACAGTTAATTAAGAAACCCAATGCACATCATAAAAGGTTGGGTGTCCACCAAGAAATATATGTTGACAAATTCATCGAAGGTTGTTAGTGCTGGATGACACAACCATCGGAAATCACTCTTGGACTTGTGAGACAGACATATATTTCAGTGATGGTAATCCATCACACCCAGCTAAGTCAGCAGAAATAAAAAGGAATTGGAGCCTGTATAAGCATCAACACGTAAGGTAAGATCTGTCAGAATGTGGAGACAGTGAAGCAAACCACCCCGAGCCAGACAGTCTCGCCTTATAAAAATTAGTGGGAACTATCAATAAAGGAAAAAGAATACCCGAGTTGGAAACAGTTTCCTTAAGTCAGTATATTCATACTTGTTCCCAGAGCAACCAAATCTAGAGGACGAGATTTCTTTAAAGGGGGAAGAGGTGTCACAACCTGATTTTTGGCCCTTTCTTTTTCTTTTGGTTTTTTGAGATTTTTGCTTGAGTTTTCTTTTTCCGTGGCTATGTGGTCTGGAAACTAAAGAAGATGACCTCTTATTTCTTTCTAGAGTGGCCTGTCATCCTCATATCCATCCCAAGACCTTGCCATTTCCATCCTGGACCAACCCCAATATTATTTTTCTCGGGAATATTCCTTTTTCTATTAAAGGAATAACCCTATCTTCCCTAGGTTGGGAAGTAACCTATCTTTCTGTCAATCCTAAAATTCCCGAATAATTCTCATAAATTGTTTGGGTCCTATCTTCATCCAATATGGAAAAACTTTTCCTTTCCATGTTCAAAGATATTCCACCAATAATTATTTTCCTATTCTTCCCTAAATGGCACTTTGTGAAGCAAGTGCTATTTATCTTTGCCCATTTGCCCCCAAACTTTTTGGACACCTTTTTCTATCCATATCATTGCCTCATGCAAATTTTCACACTCATTTGCCTAGTAAATATTTTTCAGCTAATTTCCAAAGTTTCTGTCCAGAGAGAACTTCGTGAAGGAGGTACAAGTTGGCATATCAAAATGAGTTGAAATTTTTATATGACCTTAATATCATCAAATAGTGACTTTTCCCAAGATTTGAGCTCATTCCTTGCATCCATGTGAGCACACCTTCAAATCTTTGTTTCTGTCCAAATTTTCAGTTTGTGAAGCAAGTATATTTTATCTTGCTGCATTATGGCTGAAAATTGTCCAGGGCCTTCTCTTACCCATATAACCTATCTCCACAAATTTTGGACCCATTTCATTTTGCCATTTTCCCTCAAAAAATATTGCAAGTTTTTGGACAGTGAGGATTTTTGTGAAGGTACCATTTTGGCATGTCCATTTGGTATGAAAATTTTACAGCATCACTATATGTCCAAATGACCAAGCCTTGCCAAATTTGAGCTCAAGTGGTTACACCAAGTGAGTGCTACTTCCTCTTTTTGATTCTGGACTAGTTTATGCATTTGCAAAGCAATTGTATTAAATACTTGTTCAAATCCCACGAAAATGCACAGGACTATAGTCCTCCCTTACCTTGACTCCCCAAACATTATATTTGGCTCTAATCTCACCTATGGTTATCACTACATCATGATTAAGTTAGACGCAGTAAACTTCAGAGCGCACTTACCAATTAACCACAACATCTCTGGACGAGCTACCACCTCAGTTGCAACTTCCCCTAGAAGGACTACTCCCTAGACAACATTTTCCAGAAATTTGTCTCCTATCCATGCCAGTCTCCGCAATGACCACGCTTTGGCATGCAGTGGGCACGAGCCGGCCGTCGTTTCGCTCGGGCCCCTCCTCTGCTCAGCATTCCAGCACGCCCGTGCATGTCCAGCGTGTTCCTTTCGTGGTTGCCATCCTCCTGGAGCCATCTCCATCTCTAGAAGCCTCTCCATCTGCGCTCGTCGCCACGCGCCCATGGACATACAGAGGCCGACATGCATTAATGGTGCTTTGGCCGCTGCTCTCTGCTACCTCTTGAGCTTGCATTGTATTCCCTCGAAGAGGAAAGGGAGATGCAGCACAGTAGCGTAAGTATTTCTCTCAGTTTTTGAGAACCAAGGTATCAATCCAGTAGGAGACCATGCGCGAGTCCCTCGCACCTGCACAAACAAATAAGAACTTCACAGCCAACACGATAAGGGGTTGTCAATCCCTTTACGGTCACTTACGAGAGTGAGATCTGATAGAGATGATAGTTTATATTTTTGGTATTTTTGGTTTAATAAAACAACAAATAAAAGCGGTAAAAAGTAAAGTAGATGTCGATTGATATGTTGAGAATAGACCCGGGGGCCATAGTTTTCTCTAGTGGCTTCTCTCATGATAGCGATATTCTACAACGGGTAAACAAATTACTGTCGAGCAATTGATAGAAAAGCGAATAATTATGAGACTATCTAGGCATGATCATTGTATATAGGCATCACGTCCGAGACAAGTAGACTGACTCCTTCCTGCATCTACTACTATTACTCCACACATCGACCGCTATCCAGCATGCATCTAGTGTATTGAGTTCATAAGAATAGAGTAACGCCTTAAGCGAGATGACATGATGTAGAGGGATAAACTCAAGCAATATGATGTAAACCCCATCTTTTTATCCTCGATGGCAACAATACAATACGTGCCTTGCTGACCCTACTGTCACTGGGAAAGGACACCGCAAGATTGAACCCAAAGCCAAGCACTTCTCCCATTGCAAGAACTATAGATCTACTAGGCCAAACCAAACCGATAATTCGAAGAGACTTGCAAGGATATTATGAGCACACATAAAAAGTTCAGAGAAGAACCAAATATCTTTCATAGATAACCTTGATCATAAACTCACAATTCATCGGATCTCGACAAACACACCGCAAAAAGAGATTACATCGAATAGATCGCCTCGAAGACCGAGGAGAACTTTGTATTGAGATCCATAGAGAGAGAAGAAGCCATCTAGATACTAGCTATGGACCCGAAGGTCTGTGGTAAACTACTCACAACTCATGGTGAGGGCGATGATGATGATGATGAAGGCCTCCGTGATAGATCCCCCTCCGGTGGAGCTCCGGAACAGGCTCCAACATGGGATCTCCATGGGAACAGAAGCTACGGCGGTGGAATTAGGGTTTTCTCTCTGCGTACGGAGTTTCTAGGGTACATAGGTATATATAAGAAGAAGGAGGGTCCCGGGGGCCGTGTGGGCCAGCCTCGAGGCAGGGGGCGCGCCCTGGGAAGGGGGGCGCGCCCCCACCCTCGAGGGCTACTCGAGGCTCCCCTGACGTGGTTCTCAAGTTCCTCTGGCGTGATTTTCTCCAAAAATATCTCTCATGAAGGTTTCATTCCGTTTGACCTCCATTTGATATTCCTTTTCTGCAAAACCCTGAAATAGGCAAAAAATAGCAAACTGGACTGGGCCTTTGGGTTAGTAGGTTAGTCCCAAAAATTATATAGAAGTGAATGAAAAAGCCCATTAAACATCTAAGACTTCATAAATAATAGCATGGAACAATCAAAAATTATAGATACGTTGGAGACGTATCAAGCATCCCCAAGCTTAATTCCTACTCGTCCTCGAGTAGGTAAATGATAAAGAAAGAATTTTTGATGTGGAATGCTAGCCAATATAGTTTTTCAATGTAATTCTCTTAATTGTGGCAAGAATGTTCAGATCTGAAAGATTCAAGATAAAAGTCTATATTGACATAAGAAATAACAATACCTCAAGCAATACTAACAAAGAAATCATGTCTTCTCAAAATACTATGGCTAAAGAAAGTTATCCCTACAAAATCATATAGTTTGGCTATGCTCCCTCTTCATCACACAAAATATTCATATCATGCACAACCCCGATTTCAGCCAAGCATTTGTTTTCATACTCTATCTTTTCAAACCTTTTAACTTACACGCAATACATGAGCGTGAGCCATGGATATAGCACTATGGGTGTAATAGAGGTGGTTGTGGAGAAGACAAAAAGGAGGGAGATAGTCTCACATCGACTAGGCGTATCAACGGGCTATGGAGATGCCCATCAATAGATATCAATGTGAGTGAGTAGGGATTTCCATGCAACAGATGCACTAGAGGTAAATATGAATGAAAGCTCAATAAAAGAAACTAGTGGGTGTGCATCCAACTTGCTTGCTCACGAAGACCTAGGGCATTTGAGGAAGCCCATCATTGGAATATACAAGCCAAGTTCTATAATGAAAATTCCCACTAGTATATAAAAGTGACTAAGCATGCGACTCTCTATAATGAAGAACATGGTGCTACTTTGAAGCACAAGTGTGGAAAAAGATAGTAGCAATTGTCCCTTCTCTCTTTTCTCTCATTTTTTGGAGGGGCTTTCTCCTCTTTTTTATTATTAGCCCCTCTCTATTTTTTTGGGCCATCCCTTTTTTTGGCCTTTGTCTCTCCTTTTTTCCCTCACACGGGACAATGCTCTAATAATGATGGTCATCACACTTTTTATTACAACTCAAAATTACAACTCGATACTATAACAAGTATGACTCTACATGAATGCCTCCGACGGTGTACCGGTATGTGCAATGAATCAAGAGTGACATATATGAAAAACTAAGCATGGTGGCTTTTCCACAACTACGATGTCAACTACATGATCATGCATGGCAATATGACAATATGAAGCGTGCCATATAAACGGAATGGTGGAAAGTTGCATGGCAATATATCTCGGAATGGCTATGGAAATGCCATGATAGGTAGGTATGGTGGCTATTTTGAGGAACAATATAGTGGCTGTTTTGAGGAAGGATATATAGTGGATTTATAGCACCGGCGAAAGTTGCGCGGTACAAGAGAGGCTAGCAATGGTGGAAGGGTGAGAGTGCGTATAATCCATGGACATAACATTAGTCATAAGAACTCATATACTTATTGCAAAAATTTACGAGTCATCAAAACAAAGCAATCAACGCATTCTCCTAGTTGGGAGGTTGGTAGGAGTTAACCATCGCGCGCCCCGACCTCCACACAAAGGTTGGCACGCTACAAATACCTCATGCTCTAACTTCGTCACATAGCGGTTCACCATACGTGCATGATACGGGAATCACTAACCTTAACACAAGTATTTCTCAATTTCATAATAACTCCACTAGCATGACTCTAATATCACTATCCTCATGTCTCAAAACAATTATCAAGCATCCAGCATCTCATTCTATTCAATGCACTTGGTGTGAATTTTTTTTACTACATTGACATTGGATGTTTATCATGTGAAGACTAGTTTCTTTAGCCTAAACACTTTACCATGATGTTTTAATAGACTCTCAAATAGATATTAGTGAAGCATGAGAGTTCAACAATTTCTACAAAATATTACCACCACCGTGCTCTAAAAGATATAAGTGAACACTAGAGCAAAAACTATTCAACTCAAAAGATATAAGTGAAGCACATAGAGTGTTCTAATAATTTCTAGGCCATATTTAACTCTCTCAAATGGGTGTGTCCAGCAAGGGTGATTGTGGAAAACTAACAAGCAAAGACTCAAATTATACAATACGCTCCAAGCAAAACACATATCATGTTGCGAATAAAAATATAGCTCCAAGTATAGTTACCGATGGATGAAGACGAAAGAGGGGATGCCTTCCCAGGGCATCCCCAAGCTTAAGCTTTTGATTATCTTGAATTTACTTGGGGTGCCATGGGCATCCCCAATCTTAGGCCTTTGCTACTCCTTGTTTCATAGTCCATCAAAGCAATACTCAAAACTTGAAAACTTCACAACACAACTTAGACAAAAATTCTCGTGAGCTCCGTTAGTATAAGAAAGAAAACCACTACTCAAAGGTACATCAACGAATTCATTATTTGTTTATATTGGTGTTAAAACTACTGTACTCCAACTTATCTATGGTTCAAATCCTACAATACTACTCATAGATGCATCGGAATAAGCAAACAACACACAAAAAACAGAATCTGTCAAAGACAGAACAGTCTGTAGTAATCTGCAGGGTTCGCCTACTTCTGGAACTCCAAAAAATTCAATTTTTTTTTTAAAATTCGCACAATTTGTCTACCAATCATCTGCAAAAATAATCAACTAAAAAGCACTCTCCAGTAAAATCCCACGACTACTTTAGCGAGCGCTAACGATTCTGTTTTTCACAGCAAGATCATATAAACTTCACACGAGTCTTCCCAAAGGTTCTACTTGGCACAAACACTAAACAAAACATGAAACCACATATAATCACAGGCTAGATGCAATATTTATTCCCTAACAGAAACAAAAACAAAAAACATAAAATTGGGTAGCCTCCCAACAAGCGCTATCGTTTTACGCCGCTAGCTAGGCACGATACAAGATAGATCTAGGGATTGCCATCTTTGCAAGGCAATCCATAAGTGGTTCTCATGATAGATTCATATGGTAATTTGATTTTCTTTCTAGGAAAGTGTTCCATGCCTTTCCTTAATGGAAATTGGAATCTAATATTTCCTTCCTTCATATCAATAATTGCACCAATCGTTCTAAGGAAAGGTCTATCAAGAATAATAGGACATGAAAGATTGCAATCTATATCAAGAACAATGAAATCTACGGGCACATAATTCCTATTGGCAACAATAAGAACATCATTAATTCTTCCCATAGGTTTCCTAATAGTGGAATCCGCAAGATGCAAATTTAAAGAACAATCATCAAGCTCATGGAACCCTAGCAAATCACACAAAGTTTTTGGGATAGTGGAGACACTTGCACCCAAATCACAGAAAGCATAGCATTCATGATCTTTTATATTTATTTTTATAGTAGGTTCCCACTCATCATAAAGCTTTCTAGGTATAGAAACTTCCAACTGAAGTTTTTCTTCATAAGATTGCATCAAAGCATCCACTATATGTTTAGTGAAAGCTTTATTTTGACTATAAGCATGCGGAGAATTTAGCACAGATTGCAACAAGGAAATACAATCAATCAAAGAGCAATTATCATAATTGAATCTCTTGAAATCCAAAGTAGTGGGTTCATCACTATGCAAAGTTTTAATCTCTTCACTCCCACTTTTAGCAATTTTAGCATCAAGATCTAAAAACTCCGAATCATTGGGACACCTTAAAGCAGAATCATCTTCAATCCTATTTTCATCAAGATTAATACTAGAAAACAAGGATCTAATAGGAGACACATCAATAACTTTCAGATCTTCATCTTTATTTTCATGATAACTAGAAGAACACGATTTAATATAATCTTCTCTTTTAGCACGCATTCTAGCGGTTCTTTCCTTGCATTCATCAATGGAAATTCTCATGGCTTTGAGACACTCATTGATATCATGCTTAGGTGGGATAGATCTAAGTTTCAAAGAATCAACATCAAGAGTAATTCTATCCACACTTCTAGCCAATTCATCAACCTTAAGCAATTTCTCTTCAAGCAAAGAATTGAAATTCTTTTGCGAGATCATAAACTCTTTAACACTAGTTTCAAATTAAGAAGGCATCTTTCCATAAGAGTTGTTGTATGAATTACCATAATTATTAGAGGAACTACTAGGGAAAGGCCTAGGATTAAAATTACCTCTATAAGCATTGTTACCAAAATTATTCCTACCAACAAAATTCACATCGAAAGATTCATTGTTATTCTCAATCAAAGTGGAAAAAGGCATATCATTAGGATCAGAAGAAGCACTCTTAGCAGCAAACAATTTCATAAGTTCATCCATCTTTCCACTCAAAATACTAATTTCTTCGATAGCATGCACTTTTTTACTAGTAGATCTTTCGGTGTGCCATTGAGAATAATTAACCATAATATTATCTAGGAGTTTGGTAGCTTCTCCTAAGGTGGTTTCCATGAAAGTGCCTCCGGCGGCAGAATCTAAAAGATTTCTAGAAGCAAAATTCAAGCTAGCATAAAAGTTCCGAATAATCATCCATATATTCAAACCATGTGTAGGGCAATTACATATCATGAATTTCATTCTCTCCCAAGCTTGTGCAACATGCTCATGATCTAGTTGCTTAAAATTCATAAGATCGTTTCTAAGAGAGATGATCTTAGCAGGTGGGAAATACTTAGAGATAAAAACATCTTCGCACTTATTCCACGAATCAATACTATTTCTAGGAAAAGAGGAGAACCAAGTTTTAGCACGATCTCTAAGTGAAAACGGAAATAACTTCAATTTAACAACATTGTTATCCGTATCCCTTTTCTTTTGCATATCACACAAATCAACAAAGTTGTTTAGATGGGTAGCGGCATCTTCACTAGGAAGGCCGGAGAATTGATCTTTCATGACAAGATTCAACAAAACATCATTGATCTCACAAGATTCAACATCGGTAATAGGAGCAATCAGAGTGCTAATAAAGTCATTGTTGTTGGTATTGGAGAAGTCACACAATTTGGTATTTTTTTGAGCCATAGTGACAAGCAAGCAATCCAACACACAAGCAAACAAGAAGCAAGCGAACGATAAACACACGACGGAAGAAGGGCGAATAAAACGGCAAGGGTGAAGTCGGGGGGAGGAAAACGGGAGGCAAAAAATGTAATGCGAAGGATAAGGGTTTGTGATAGGTACTTGGTATATGACTTTTGTGTAGATCTCCCCGGCAACGACACCAGAAATTCTTCTTTCTACCTCTTGAGCTTGCGTTGTATTCCCTCGAAGAGGAAAGGGAGATGCAGCACAGTAGCGTAAGTATTTCCCTCAGTTTTTGAGAACCAAGGTATCAATCCAGTAGGAGACCACGCGCGATTCCCTCGCACCTGCACAAACAAATAAGAATTTTACAGCCAACGCGATAAGGGGTTGTCAATCCCTTTACGGTCACTTACGAGAGTGAGATCTGATAGAGATGATAGTTTATATTTTTGGTATTTTTTGTTTAATAAAATAGCAAATAAAATCGGTAAAAGTAAAGTAGATGTAGATTGATATGTTGAGAATAGACCCGGGGGCCATAGTTTTCTCTAGTGGCTTCTCTCATGATAGCGATATTCTACAGCGGGTAAACAAATTACTGTCGAGCAATTGATAGAAAAGCGAATAATTATGAGACTATCTAGGCATGATCATTGTATATAGGCATCACGTCCGAGACAGGTAGACCGACTCCTGCCTGCATCTACTACTATTACTCCATAGATCGACCGCTATCCAGCATGCATCTAGTGTATTGAGTTCATAAGAACAGAGTAACGCCTTAAGCAAGATGACATGATGTAGAGGGATAAACTGAAGCAATATGATGTAAACCCCATCTTTTTATCCTCGATGGCAACAATACAATACGTGCCTTGCTGCCCTTACTGTCACTGGGAAAGGACACCACAAGATTGAACCCAAAGCCAAGCACTTCTCCCATTACAAGAACTATAGATCTAGTAGGCCAAACCAAACCGATAATTTGAAGAGACTTGCAAGGATATTATGAGCACACATAAAAAAGTTCAGAGAAGAACCAAATATCTTTCATAGATAACCTTGATCATAAACTCACAATTCATCGGATCTCGACAAACACACCGCAAAAAGAGATTACATCAAATAGATCTCCTCAAAGACCGAGGAGAACTTTGTATTGAGATCCAGGGAGAGAAGAAGCCATCTAGATACTAGCTATGGACCCGAAGGTCTGTGGTAAACTACTCACAACTCATGGTGAGGGCGATGATGATGATGATGAAGGCCTCCGTGATGGATCCCCCTCCGGTGGAGCTCCGGAACAGGCTCAAAGATGGTATCTCCACGGGAACAGAAGCTACTGCAGTGGAATTAGGGTTCTCTCTCTGCGTACGGAGTTTCAGGGGTACGTGGACTTATATAGGAAGAAGGAGGGCACCGGGGGACGCTCGAGTGGGCCTCGAGGTAGGGGGGCGCGCCCTAGGAAGGGGGCGCCCCCACCCTCGAGGGCCACTCGAGGCTCCCCTAACGTGGTTCTCAAGTTCCTCTGGCGTGATTTTCTCTAAAAATATCTCTCGCGAAGGTTTCATTCCGTTTGGACTCCGTTTGATATTCCTTTTCTGCAAAACCTTGAAATAGGCAAAAAAACAGCAATCTGGACTGGGCCTTTGGGATAGTAGGTTAGTCCCAAAAATGATATAGAAGTGAATGATAAAGCCCATTAAACATCCAAGACTTCATAAATAATAGCATGGAACAATCAAAAATTATAGATACGTTGGAGACGTATCACTCTCCAGCACCCCTTGGCCCTTCTGCCCCGTCTACTTCTGTAGCTCCTTTCTCCGCTCCCCATCGTCGCGTTCCACACCACCCCGTGATCGCTGTCCGTCGCCAGAGCTCCTGCCGGACGTGAGAGGCAGCATCTGGCTCGTCCATTCCATTTCCGGCTATAAATACCCAGCCCCAAGGTGCCCCGACCTCACTAAGCTCATCTACTCCCTCCTCTAGCCCGTCCAAGCCTCTTGCCTGAGCCTCTGGAGCTCTCCTTGTCCCACATGGACACCCTGCCCGCCGTGGGCCTCAGCCTAAATTGGCCCGAAGCCGAGCCCCTACCACCACTCCACCACGACCAGCATTCCTACCACACCCTTGGAGCCTCCCCGTTGTTTCTCCCCCCCTTCAGCGACTCGTGGCGCCATGACCAGAGTGGCCGAAGCCGCCGTCCGCCACGGCCTGATGCCCGTCTATTCCCGATCTCCTCACCATCCGTGCTCTATCCAGGCGGAAGCGCGGTGTCCTCTCGAAACCGTCGGTGGTCCGAGCTCCACCGGGGGTGGACGGAGTAGGCCTGGCACACGCTGGAGCCACGCGGCCTCTCCCCTGCCACTGTTCGTCGCGAGATGGAAGAAGGGACGATGAGGGGAGAGTCAACGCCCGTGGGCCCTGACCGTTAGCCATACACACGTAGACCCTGCGACACAACGTCAGATAAGTGGAAACACATTTTCTTACATACGTTTTCGATTAGTGAAAGCGTACTTTGGTTCTGCTTTGGACCAGAATACATTTTCCTCTCCTGTAAACGTACATCCTTTCTTCTTCAACTCAAAATACGCTTTTTCTGTGCAGAAACATATTTCTCCAGAAGACGCTTTCTGTTTCTATGCTCAGGGGCCTGTTTGTAGAAATCATTTTACTGATTGGTCCATGGACTTCGTCTGGCTATAACTTTTTGGTCGAGACTCCGATTGAGGTGAATCCAACGCCCACGTCTTCGTCTCGTCGAGCCCGTTCTGTTGGTGTCACTTTCATTATGTTTTGACATACTGAAAATGAGCTTATTGCCCTTGCCTTGTCTAGCCCCCTCCGAGAGACAATTTTTTCCGGCGATTCGTTCCGCGATCGTTCCGCACATCTCCCTGGTGTATTAATCATCCCCAGGCAAGCCACGACAACCAATTTCATGACAGTCATGAAGTAGCCATGGTTTTCTACTTGAACATTTAATAACTGCTTGTTTGTTTGCAACTGTTATCGCTGTTTTTGTTATGCTTATGGATCTGTGTTTATCTTCATGCCATGCTCAGATGCACCTGGTTATCTTGTCTTCTTGCCAATATTATTTTCATATGCCATGCTTGGTAGTAGTGCATGTTGATGTTGGTGATGGTCTTCGGAGCATGATTATCGTCTGTTCCAAGCACCGTTGTTATGCATGTTCTTTTGCATCCAGTTGGTTAAATGTTTGCATGGTAGTTTTATCGTAATGTTATTGCATGGTATTTATTCCCGATGCTAGTGGTCATGATATGTTCATGTGTAGTGTTATACTTGTGATATTCATCCTCGTCAGTATGCCATGCTCATTCAGATAAATGATTTAATGTTGTTGATATGCTTAATGAATTAAGTTGCACCCCATGCTTATGTTGATATCATGCTCATGAATTTTAGTTGCATCATGTTATTTTAGTATGACTGAGTTTATTGCATTCAAGTTTAACCAGATTTAATAGAACTTGAACACCTGTTGGCTGAGTCATGTTGCCACCAAATCGAGCTGACCAGTGCAGCCACATTTGCCTTTTATGGTAAAGGCCCTAACTAGGTCTATTGTCATGCCTCTCGCTGGAGCCCCCAATGAGGGAAGGTTATGCACGGGCGCTACCTTGGCCGGGTAGGACGGCATAAGCCTTGTGTTCGCAAGTTGTTTTGCGCGCTTTTCTCCCCGTTTGGGACCGTTTATGTTTTGCCACGACGGTGGCCGTCGGAGTGGTTGGGAGAGTGTCATGGTAGTAGGACGGTTTGGTCGGAACGCCGTTGGTCCACCCGAATGGGAGTGCGAGGCCATGGGTTCCGTGGTGTGGGTACAGTGTACTAACCTCTGCAGAGTGTGTCTTAAATCTATCGATAGCCGCGCCCGCGGATATGGGCCCTGTTCATGTCGGTCACACCGTGGGTCAATAGTAATAATAATAATGTACTTAATAACAACCCCGGTTCGATGATGAGAAAGATGTTGGATGTGATCGTGAGAGGATCACCGTGGTATCGAGGATACCGAGTTGATGGATATTTGTGATGTTGTGCGAGAATCATGGGTAAAGGTCAAGCTCCTTCTGGTCATGTAATGATTACTACGGTATTGTAATACCATGCTTGATTTGATCCTGAGATGATCGTGTGATGTCCGTGATGGTAAGCGGATGTATGTATTGGTTACGAGGTAACCCGAGCAGAGTAAGTTGGTGCATGATAGTGTCCTCATGTTGCATGCTAGTATCATCATGTTCATATGTTCATGCCATGATCATATTGCTGTATACGGTTGTACATGCCATGTTGTTCTGGTAGTATCGTGTTCATCATTGATAATTAACCAGTAATTGCCATGCTGTTGTCTGTCTTGACTACTTTTGGTTATTGTGAGTTTGCAAGTACATTCAATGTACTGACCTAGCGTGTCATGCAAGTACATTGTTAAATTGCTCTTTTCAATTGCTTTATTTCTTCTCAGTTAATGAGATGCCTGATGTAGGGTACTTGTATAACCATTAGTTGACATAATTAAAGGCCTTACCATTTACTTACTCTAGGAAGTGTGCCTGAAGCTTTGAAGTCTATTAACCAACTATTACTGCATGAGGCTCACAATCTAGTTTATACTAGGCTAATGATTGCATAGTTTTGCTTGTTGTAGTAGGTTTGTATGAATCCCTCTCCAATTCATTATGCTCCCTGGGACTCTCCTGGAACATGGCACAGAATGTTCCAGCTAGTTAATTGAGCTACAGAATGCCTAACTTCTTGCTTACATATATGCAAGTATATATATAATGTTCAGTAACTGCGTGTGGTCTAAATATATAACATGTCTGTGTTTTGGATTTGGCCCCAACATCATGCACACCTGGTGAGTTAAGAGAGATTTCTGTATGCGGGCTGCTCAGACTAACATTTTTATAATTTTTATAATATCACTTGCTCATGCTTCATGACGTGTAACATTATTCTTAGTCCTGTTTTGCCATGTACAAGATAGTCTGTCGTGCTCGATTCACTGTTGTAACTATATTTTTGCTCTAGTCATGTGTACTTACAAAAATATTTCAGGATGAAGTGACATCAACACAATGATCTGAGAGTAGTGCAGCATGGCTGTTACCAAATGATTATGGATTGGAATTGGAATGTGCTAATGTTCTAGAGCATCAACTAGAGGTGGCAAGACAATGTGTATATGATTCTCAACATGTTGAGACTGGAGTTGCAGATATTAGATGCAACAGTTGGCCCCAATAAAATGAAACAAGACACTGAGGTAACCACAAAGGAATTGGAGATTTTGCAGACTATTTTTTTTGCTATCTGACTCCGGCCAATCCTATTTTCTGAAGGGATTATAGTTCAAATCGTAAGTTCTGTTGATGCGAGTCCATGTTGTATGAGATTTATTTGCCGAGTGTATGTAATTTGTTGTTTGTGTGCGCTTTCTTATGTAATCTGCTGTAATTTCTTTATTGTATAGTGTAGATTATTCTTTATTTCTATGCCTTAGTCTCTTTATTGTATAGTGTAGGTTTTTGAGAGGCAATAGTATAGAGTAGGATAATTCTTTGTATATGCTATATTTCATTTAAACAGGGGCCAACACGCCCAAACATAACCTGGACGCCATCCGGACGAACAAAACATGTCTACTCAAAGCAGGCCTTAATTGGGTTGGACTAATATTTAGTGGATCTTTCGGTGTACAAAAAGGGGGGGGGGTACACTTTTTGTACCCCTATGACTGTGCACGGGTAGTCTGAGCCATGGGCACCGCCGCACCAAGCAAGGCGAGGGAGGTAAGCCAGGGTAAGACCGAAGCACCGAAGAACAAGACCACAAAGAGCAAAGGAACGAAGCAGGTTCCCTCGGCAAGATCCTTGTCAGGAGCCAGTTCTAGAAGCCCCGGCAAGATCCTTGCCGGGGCCGGCTTTAGCAGCCTCGGCAAGACCCTTGCCGCGGCAACTCGCCCCACGCTTATGGAGCAGATCACCCTTGAGTCCACTGCCCCCATGGGGCGTGAAGACATTCAAGATCAGATACGAACTAAGAAGATGATGACCCTTGGCGGGATCCCAGCCAAGGAAGACCAAAATACCTCCGGCAAAGCACCTTGCCGGGGATGGCAGCAGGCGCCGCGGCAAGACCCTTGCCGGGGACATCCGCAGGGCCACCATCAGGCCCACGCCGACTAAACTTCCACCGCCTTATGCAGCTGCCGACCCAACCAGCTGGGCAGGCACCTACGTGGCGACATGCAGATCTTCGTGAAGACCCACCATTGCGCCACCTCAGCTGCCTTCCTACCTACATGGCATCTCAGGCATCGCTGGCCAGGGCGCGTGTCGACACAAGAAGGAGCGGAGACGGACAAGATGGATCTCTCCCCCGTCCCCGATAAAGCAAGGACACCTAAGCAAGACGCATTAAATGCGCCTTGTCATGTAATGCGAGGGATAACCTCGCATCACTGTACCTTTTCCACCTCCTGTGTGCCACTATGGCAACCCCTTTTTCTATAAAAGGAGGCCCGAGGCGACCAGGAGGAGGATTCGGCTTTTCGGAGCTCCTCACGCCCCATAGCTAGCTGAAGAACACATATATACAATCCACCAAAGTAGGAGTAGGGTTTTACGCATCCTCGCGGCCCGAACCTGGACAAACAAACCGTGTGCTATCTGTTTGATCCGCTCTTCTCTCAACCCCGCGCCCCGCAACCGTAGTAGGGATTCTTGTGATCCCATAGGTGTCGATCCAATACACCGACATCTTTGGCGCGCCAGGTAGGGGCTGCAGTTGTGAGAATCGGCTTTAGCAGTTAGTTCGACGCTTCTTCATCATCATGGCGCCCAAGAAGAAGACGACGATGGCGGTTGGCCAGTCGGAAGTCGGACAGCCCGTCCCGACGCGGGCGAGCAGCGGGCCGGTCGCGAAAAGGACCCGGGGCACAGCTCGCGAACACCAACACCGTCCCAGCAGCCGGAGTTTGGGAGGTGGCGATGTGTGGGGACCCCGACTCATAAGTCATGATCACCGAATGCACGTGTACAGTTATCCCAGAGATCAATGCTCACTGAACACATAGAAGCTGAATAACAAGAGCCTTACATCCATACATACCGTATTACACAAATAGGACCATTATGGTCAAGTCTTGAATATATCACTACAGCGGAAATCTTCAATAACAAGTTGGACCCATGCCATCTGCCTTAACCCTACAGGCATTCTGACTAGGAAGCGTCCTAGCTCGCATGCTCGTCACCAAGAAATCTTCATCATATCCTGTTCTCTCATGCCTGGCCAATAAAATAACCAGTGGAAAGCCAATGAGTACTTTGAATGTACTCGCAAGCAACCCAAGTGTGATGACAGAATAATTATGCAAGGCTCTACTGCTAAATGGGCAGTTTTGCGGAAAGCTAGTTTTTCATATGCAAGTATGATCAACATATAACATGGACATGTATGTGTCTGCAACAAGTATCAGGAGGTTTCAAACATCAATATCGAGAAAGAGTCATGAACAACTCTTGCTCACGCTCATCGTGATTTTCTCACAATCACATCAATAGATTTACCCAAACCGTGTTGTTTTCCAGAAACTTATGGACATAGTCTAAGTAGCACCACCCAACTGTCCTTGACCGTGGACACGGCTATTCGAATAGTTTGACACTCTGCAGAGGTTGCACACTTTACCCACAAGATCCGGGGAACTTCCGTGTCATTCACAACCCGCGGTACCTCAAGTACCCGGGGTAAGCACCCGATCACTATCTTTCCCTAGACGACACTAACAAAGAGTCCACTTGATTGGTAACAGCCCCGTGCCAAACATTTCACATCTTAAAGATTGTGGAGCCTTGCTCCCATATTCATCTCATACCACTGACACGGGGTACCAACGGTGTGTTCGGTGCCCTGTGAAAACAGTCATGGCCGCCTATCCAAGCACGACCCCGTCCCGAGAGTGACCTCATGTCACCCTCGTCACTAGTAATGCGGGCACCTTGCTAGCATCGACCTAGGTAATCAATAATGCCCTTTCCCATATAAGGGTAGAGTGGTTGCACATGTTTGGTTGGGACGGTAGTCACACATAAATCTAATCCGTCTATGTAAACAACACTTTCATCAAGCCTCGGTGCACTACTTCTTCACCAAGTAGTGCCCTAGTTCCTCATCAACTCCCACGGGCATTAGTGGCACCCACTGGGTTATCTGCAAGTATGTCTTACCACACTTGTTTCACTCAATGCATAATCCTGACCCATTTTGCGTAGCCAACTACTATAGCATATACCTATCTACTCCCACCCACATAACCCTCATAGGAAGGTAGGGTCATGTTTGATGCAAGTTTCAATAGTAAAGTAACAAAGGTACCAACCAAAGTGGTCACCTCCTCTACATGATTTCGATGCATTGATAATAAGGTGCTATGAGACATGCATAAAAAGGTTTCTTGAACATGGTCAAAGGGCTGCTTGCCTTGTCCTTCCGAGTCTTCAATCCTTCTGGTCCATCTCAGAGTACTCCGTTTATTTCGTCAACTAACGATGGAAACAATCATAATAAGCAACACAACAAGCAAAATATAAAAGTGCTCTAAAAACAGGAGTTGGACTTTTCTAGGATACCTCTGGTCATATGAAAAATAACCAAGGTGGTTTCATTGTAGTATGATCAATGGATGGTTTGGCACATTTCAATATGATGTAATCAAGGGGTTTATGGATTTGAATGAAGTGTACAGAAATATATTTTTGAACAATGAGCAAAGGCACCTACTTAACAAATCGTGATTTTAGAAGCATCTAGGAGTAGGTTTCACTGGATTTGGAGTTCAATTGAATTTCCTAGGATTTTGCAAAGTTGATAAATATGAAGAAATGGCTCATTATTTGGTGGGGTACAGAAAGTATTAATAAAAATGTTCCAAAACTAACTTTGGATATTACAAGCACCTAGGAATTTGAACCACTGCATTTGGATCAAATTTGAGCTCTCTATGATTTTCTAAAGTTCATCATAGAAAATGGAATAATGACACTTTGATAATATTTGTGAAGGAAAAGTTTCTGGAAAAATGTGCATGTTGCTCCAACAGGTAGATCAGGATTTTAGAAACTCCTAGAAATTTGAATCATCAAATTTGGTATACATTTGATTTATTTCTGGGTTTTTGAAGTTGTCTGGAAAAGAAAAAAAAAGGAAAAAGGGTTATACCCTTTACTGCGCACAGGGCGACGGATAGACCGTGGGCCGACCCAGCGGCTCGGCTATGCGGGGAGAGTTGGTGACGCCGAAGGCGTACCACGGGAAGGCGCCACCTAGCGGGGCAAGCGAATCGGCCTGAAGCCATTTCCACTTAACCATACTGGTGGGCCGGCGCGGTTGCTTCTCCCGTTGACGGGCGGGCCCCCTGCCAGCTGGCGGGGCGGCCGTCCCCTACCTCCCGCTCGAGGAAGAGCATGGGAGGCAGAGCACACACCGGCGCTCGTCCAGCGCTAGCTGGCGCCTCCGGCCGTCTCCCGCGACGCTCTGCCTATGGATGAGCTCAGCGCGGAGCGGCGCATCCGCCGGTCCAGGTCACCGGCGCCGGAGGGCGGCCGAGGTGACCGTAGCTTGACGGTGGCGGGGGAGGCCATCGGCCATCCGTGGCCCACGGCATTCGAGCATGCCCTCGACGGTTCGAGGAGGTGCGGAGGTTCGTCGGACCACGGGAAGCTTCTGTGTGGAGGAAAGGAAGGGAGGCGAGCTCGGGATGGCAAGAATTTTGGCGATGGACAGCGGCTCGGCCTCAGCCTTAGGGGTGGATGAGGGGCACGGGAAGAGGGACGGCTAGGTCCAGAGGATGCTCAGGAGTGAGAGGAAGCAAACGGGGCAGCGGGGAGGGTCTGGAATGGCCTTATGTAGCCGTCCCGTGGCTCATCGTGGACGTGGCGCATGGGTGGCTGCGAGAACGGCTCGGGAGGCCAGGAAAGAGAGCGAGGGGCTGTCTACGGCGTTCGTGGGGGTTGAGTAGGGCGCCAGGACGAGAGAGGGAGAGAGGAACGAGTGCGAGGCATGCCAAGGACGCGGGCGGCGACTGGCGGACGCGAGCGGCGCTCGGGCACGCGTGACAGAGGTCGCCGGAGAGAGAAGGAGGAGGGGGCCGACCGTCTAGCGTGCCCCGGACGCCGAGGTGGCCTCGGGGGACACAATCCCATCGCCCTAGGCTGTCGGGTGCCTCGGGTAGAACGTGGCTACAGTGCAGGAGCGCACTGTAGCGCGCTCCAGAGCGCCCGTATGGCCGGCACGGCCGCGTCCTCCTTGCCCAATGGTGTCTAGGGGGTCAGGGGAAGAGTAAAGAAGTGGGTTGTGGCCTTGGATGCCATGGAGGGCCACTGGAGTGAGGAGGAAGGTGAGAAAGGAGGAGTTTGTTGCTGTCCAGAAGAGTAAAATGGGGTTTTACCCCCTCCAATGATTGAGCTGAGGCATGTGTGAGTTACTGGAGGTAGAAGATGACTAGGAGAGGCTGTGGTAAAAAGTTGAGCTCAAGTAGAATAGTAAAAGGGGGGCAGAACAGTGGTTTTGGTAAAATGGCAGAAGGTGTTTGATGTGGTTTTGGGCAAGCAAATGACTTCCAATTGACATGGGACTTAACAGGATGAAATGGAACATAGATTTAGGCCCTTCCACCAAATTTGAGCTCATTTGGGCAAAGTTGCCAATGTAACTTTGGTGAACCCTAGAAATCAACAGAAATGGATTTCTCAAGATTAGGTTAAGCAAATCATCCCTCCTTGATGCACCACTTGGTGTAGTGTCATCATTTGAGGTTGTGAACATGTCCACAAAATTTGAGGCCCCAAGTAAAAAGTTGGCAATGTAGAGTTGTTCAAATTTGGATCTGGTCAGAAAGGGTTTTGGGGCACTTAGATCAAGTTATGCTTCTCCAATACTTGTGCCATTTGGTCTAGATGCATAATTAGACCATCCTAGCATGTGCACCAAGTTTGAGAGCATTTGGACAAGTTTAGCAATGTAAAGTTGCCCAAACTTCAAAATGGACAGAAATGGTTTTGAGGGGATTAGATGATGTTTTCTTGATCTTCAAGGCATGAGGCTTTGTAAGATCCTCAAATATGTCATATTTGACATGATAGAATTTTTCTGGAATTTTTGGAGAACATTTCCTTTGTAAATATTTCAAAAGCTTGAAATATCCAGAAAGGGTTTTGGAAGAATTTGTCCAATCTTTTGAACATGACCATGTGTTGAAACTCTTATATATGGACAATATATGTCCTATGAGTTTCCCTGAATTTTGCCAAATATTTTTGAAATAGTTAAATAATTTTTACCTATTAAAGACCATTTCTGGCCTAAAGAAAAAGCATTTTAAATAAAATATAAAAATAACTTTTAAAATTATAATTTTGTGGCTTATGGGAGTCCTATACCTAATAGGATTCAAATATACTTTTTGAAAGATTTTTCACACCCTAAATAAGGTACTTGTAGTGCAAACCTCAATTCAGGGGTTTTTGGAAAACTAATTTTAGAAAATACTATTTGGCCAAAATATTTTTATAAGAAAATACTATACTGGTCTATACACATGGAATGATCATTGAGAAAAGGTTTTGGATCAAGGAGATGAAGTATAAGAGTTCGAGGATTTATTTGATTTTTAGAGCACTAGCAAACAGCAGACAGAAAATCAATCAAGCAAAGTCGAAAACACTTAAAAGTTTTTTTGCCAAACCACATTTTAGCATGATTATAAGCTTAAGTGTTGTGGCATGAAAATCAGGGTGTGACAGACCTACCCCCCTTACAAGAATCTCGTCCCCGAGATCCCAGACAAGGCGTGGAAAGGAATACGGAGTCTTGGATACGGGGTAGTTTTCACTTCTTCTTGTTGGTTCTGCATGGAGCCTTGAAGTACTTGGTGGTGTGGCTTCTCGCATGTTGCCCTCTTTGAAGCAGGTTGCTGAGGGGTCCCTTGCATAAGTTAGGTTGAGCTAGACGTCAAGGGCTCGGTGATCGATGTCCTTGCAAGGACCGGGCTAGTTAGGAAGTAAGAAGTATTTCCAGAGTTGTGCTCGTGGAAAATTTGGTGCACGGAGGGTATCTCAGGTGGTAAATCTAGTTGGTAGCCGTCTACTATTTGTCTTGCAGTGGTCTTGAAGAAAGTCGATAAATCTCGGTGTGAGCGTCCCTTCGACCTGGAAATGCTTGGTTCCTTCGAGAGGAGTGGTTTGCAGATACGCCCGGTCTTTGACGCGGTAGTTTACATCTCGAGGATGGTGGTCGGTGTAGTTCTTCCTTCTTGACATGTCAGTCTTCAAATGTCTTCTATCCAGCTGTCCGTCTCTTCTTTTTTCTTCGGGCAGACAAGTAGGCCATCAGATAATGATGTTACCCAACTTGTCCAAATACTCCATGAGGTCTATGGGGTACGCAAGGTAGGCTGTGGTATCGGTGGTGGTCTCCGTTGAGTATTGGTAGAGGTCTTCTTGACTCAGAGTCAAGGCTGTGGTCAGGATCTGACCATGTTGTGGCTCGGTGGGGCTTAAGGGTTTCAAGGATTCTAGTGAGTGAGTGAACGTTTATTATCTTATCCTTAAGCACGGTTTCTGAGATGCCAATAGCTCTTCCTAGTCCTACAATCCTTATACCACCGAAAGCATCATCTCACATAGGTCAACTCCAATCACCACTCATGCCATACATATCCTCATGACTCCCAAAAGGAGATCTAACATAATCGTACATATCTACGATCCCAATAATCATATGCATGGCTACCCCTAAAAATCCACGGGTAGGGTATACAAGCTGCCAAGCAGGAATTAATCACGACAATCCAAGTGCTTATCCCATTCTTCCATGGTTCAAGATAATGCATCTCTATGCTAAGGAAACACATCATATGCCACTCCAAGATCTCGTTTCCTTCCTCTAGATCAACTCCAACAGCCCGGTAACTTCCATCAATCACCACATAATCTAACAATTCTACAAATATGATGTCCATGGTGTTCCACAAGATCTCAAGTCCCTATAATATCCAAATACTTGGAAGGACTATGCATTACGAGAGTAAGTCCACCAAATTCCCATCATCCGGGTCAAGTAAACTCCAAGGTCATGATTATATAGATCCCTAGATAAACTGCGATAATTAACCCAATCTCCTAGTTTATTGTCCACTGGGAAACATGGTATCATGATCAACGGTCTAAATCCAATTTACCCTGAACCATGTAGACATACTTAGCATCTATACCCAATCAGAATCACCTACATAAAACCAAATCTCATGCCCAACGAGTACTCCTACATTTCCCCCAAGTCATTCTCAAAATGTCAACTATCTCCCATTAATATTATCTGATCAAGTCAAATCCTTACACCTCCAAGAATTTCAATTGCGATCACCATTGCCGTGCAAATCCAAGTTATTCCAGGGTGATGAAAGTTACGCCACCCCATTAATCATGATCCCACCAACATGAAAACCTCACAATCCATCAAGGTCTCAGATAATTCCTCGAAGTCACTGATATAAAGCCACCAAGTCATTTGTCTTATATCCTCAAATTGGTCTATCTATGGCATCGTCAGTTCTTGTGCTATATTAGGATGAAAATGTGCTCACTCACTGTGTCCACTAGTTCCATTACGAATCCCAGTGTTGTGCAAGGTTGTAGAGGCTTAACTAGTTCTCTTGTAATTCTATGGGTTAGGCACATGGTTAAGGGTTCGTGCTTGAGTATCTCGTGAAGTCGCAAGGGGTCTAGGAATGGGTTTTTAGTCTGGAGGGGTAAACATAACTTCATGGGGTTGCACTTGGTCGTGGAAGTGGTAGCAGAAGTCTTCATTGTTAGTTGGTTGCCGAGTTGGAATCCTTGGTACTTCTCGCCTTGCGGGTCTTCAGCAGAGGAGAGAGAAGAGAGGGAAAAAGTAGCATAGAGGAGGGGAACGCCTAAAGGGGGTTCTATAGTGTAAGTGAAAACAAATAGGTGCAAAAAGACCGTAACAAAAGAAATAAGGCAAGGAAGATGATATAGCCATGCACTTGTTACCTAGGGCAACAGTGCGAATTATATCAAAACACAAACAATTAAAATCAAGCAACACACAATCATGGTTCTATTCGAACCATCATACGGACTCAACTGCGCATAGGGGGTACATGACTCATCCTACCCTAGGGGTTCTCGGACTCAGCAGTCATGACTTGTGCCTCGTGCAGTCTTCTGAGTTTTCCTCAGGTGTTGCTATGTCCCTTGTAGTTGCTTGATGAACGATCCGGGTTGAGCCTGAAGAATCTTCAACAACTTCTCGCATGATGAGGTGATGAGATGAAGGTGTCTCCTCGTAGCTGGCATTGACTTGGTCTTCTCTTGTCTCTTTAATCATGACGATCCCTTGTGCCTTCTGGGGCATCGAGGGTACCAGGTAGGCAATCCGTATGCAATGACAATAACAAGGCATAATAGAGGTCCAACATGTCGGTTTCGTTGGTGACAACATCGACACCAAGAGCGGGGGACTAAGAGAACCGTTTTCCTGCTCACTATAGTGAGGCGGACCAAATGGCGAGGTTCTCATCCACCGGTGGTTGCCGATACAACAACGGTAGTGACAAGGTTACTCTATTAGCGAGGTATATCATGGTCTTGCATAACCCATACCCTGGTCATCGTAGGCCAATGTTGCATCATCCTGGGGCACTGTCAAGGGTGCCACCATCTTCTGGGTCTTCATGTCCTCATTCCTCGAGGATGGATTTTCTGTTGGTATCGTCTTGTCGTGGTGTCGCCACTCTTGCGTTCAGAAGATGTGGGTGAGTGTTTGGCAAGGTGTAATCCACACAGATTACAAAAAATCCAGTGGTCAGGGGCATAGGGGTTCTAACGACCAAAAGTTTTGAAGGGGAAGAGATCAAGTATAGCCTAGTTTTTGAATAACTAAGAAGGGAGAGAAGTATATATATAGTTTTGAAAACTAGTAATAGTTTTGGAAATAGTTTTACCATAACTAACGACCATGCTAACTAAGGCTTCCTACAGTCAGGATGGCTCTGATACCATCTCTGTGGGGACACCGACTCATAAGTCATGATCACCGAATGCACGTGTACAGTGATCCCAGAGATCAATGCTCACTGAACACACAGAAGCTGAATAACAAGAGTCTTACATCCATACATACCGTATTACACAAATAGGACCATTATGGTCAAGTCTTGAATATATCACTGCAGCGGAAATCTTCAATAACAACTTGGACCCATGCCATCTGCCTTAACCCTACAGGCATTCTGACTGGGAAGCGTCCTAGCTCGCATGCTCGTCACCAAGAAATCTTCATCATATCCTGTTCTCTCATGCCTGGCCAATAAAATAACCAGTGGCAAGCCAATGAGTACTTTGAATGTACTCGCAAGCAACCCAAGTGTGATGACAGGATAATTATGCAAGGCTCTACTGCTAAATTGGCAGTTTTGCGGAAAGCTAGTTTTTCATATGCAAGTATGATCAACATATAACATGGACATGTATGTGTCTGCAACAAGTATCAGGAGGTTTCAGACATCAATATCGAGAAAGAGTCATGAACAACTCTTGCTCACGCTCATCGTGATTTTCTCACAATCACATCAACAGATTTACCCAAACCGTGTTGTTTTCCAAAAACTTATGGACATAGTCTGAGTAGCACCACCCAACTGTCCTTGACCGTGGACACGACTATTCGAATAGCTTGACACTCTGCAGAGGTTGCACACTTTACCCACAAGATCCGGGGAACTTCCGTGTCATTCACGACCCGCGGTACCTCAAGTACCCGGGGTAAGCACCCGATCACTATCTTTCCCAAGACGACACTAACATAGAGTCCACTCGATTGGTAACATCCCCGTGCCAAACATTTCACATCTTAAAGATTGTGGAGCCTTGCTCTCATATTCATCTCATACCACTGACACGGGGTACCAACGATGTTTTCGGTGCCCTGTGAAAACAGTCATGGCCGCCTATCCAAGCACGACCCCGTCCCGAGAGTGACCTCATGTCACCCCCGTCACTAGTAACGCGGGCACCTTGCTAGTATCGACCTAGGTAATCAATAATGCCCTTTCCCATATAAGGGTAGAGTGGTTGCGCATGTTTGGTTGGGACGGTAGTCACACATAAATCTAATCCGTCTCTGTAAACAACACTTTCATCAAGCCTCGGTACACTACTTCACCAAGTAGTGCCCTAGTTCCTCATCAACTCCCAGGGGCATTAGTGGCACCCACTGGGTTATCTGCAAGTATGTCTTACCACACTTGTTTCACTCAATGCATAACCCAGACCCATTTTGCGTAGCCAACTACTATAGCATATACCTATCTACTCCCACCCACATAACCCTCATAGGAAGGTAGGGTCATGTTTGATGCAAGTTTCAATAGTAAAGTAACAAAGGTACCAACCAAAGTGGTCACGTCCTCTACATGATTCCGATGCATTGATAATAAGGTGCTATGAGACATGCATAAAAAGGTTTCTCGAACATGGTCAAAGGGCTACTTACCTTGTCCTTCCGAGTCTTCAATCCTTCTGGTCCATCTCCGAGTACTCCGTTTATTTCGTCAACTAACGATGGAAACAATCATAATAAGCAACACAACAAGCAAAATATAGAAGTGCTCTAAAAACAGGAGTTGGACTTTTCTAGGATACCTCTGGTCATATGAAAAATAACCAAGGTGGTTTCATTGGAGTATGATTAATGGATGGTTTGGCACATTTCAATATGATGTAATCAAGGGGTTTATGGATTTGAAAGAAGAGTACAGAAATATATTTTTGAACAATGAGCAAAGGCACCTATTTAACAAATCATGATTTTAGAAGCATCTAGGAGTTGGTTTCACTGGATTTGGAGTTCAATTGAATTTCCTAGGATTTTGCAAAGTTGATAAATATGAAGAAATGGCTCATTATTTGGTGGAGTATAGAAAGTATTAATAAAAATGTTCCAAAACTAAGTTTGGATATGACAAGCACCTAGGAATTTGAACCACTGCATTTGGATCAAATTTGAGCTCTCTGTGATTTTCTAAAGTTCATCACAAAAAATGGAATAATGACACTTTGATAATATTTGTGAAGGAAAAGTTTCTGGAAAAATGTGCATGTTGCTCCAACAGGTAGATCTGGATTTTAGAAACTCCTAGAAATTTGAATCATCAAATTTGGAATACATTTGATTTATTTATGGGTTTTTGAAGCTGTCTGGAAAAGAAAAAGAAAAGGAAAAAGGGTTATACCCTTTACTGCGCACAGGGCGACAGATAGACCATGGGCCGGCCCAGCGGCTCGGCTGTGCGGGGAGAGGTGGTGACGCCGAAGGCGTACCGTGGGAAGGCGCCACCCAGCGGGGCAAGCGAATCGGCCCGAAGCCGTTTCCACTTAACCCGACTGGTGGGCCGGCGCGGTTGCTTCTGCCGCTGATGGGCGAGCCCCCCTGCCAGCTGGCGGGGTAGCCGTCCCCTACCTCCCGCTCGAGGCAGAGCAGGGGAGGCAGAGCACACGCAGGCGCTCGTCCGGCGATAGCTGTCGCCTCCGGGCGTCTCCCGAGACGCTCTGCCTATGGATGAGCTCAGCGCGGAGCGGCGCATCCGCCGGTGCAGGTCACCGCCGCCGGAGGGGGGCCGTGGTGACCGCAGCTTGACGGTGGCGGGGGAGGTCGTCGGCCATCCGTGGCCCTCGACGTTCGAGCATCCCCTCGATGGTTCGAGGAGGTGGGGAGGTTCGCCGGACCACGGGAAGCTTCTGTGTGGAGGAAAGGAAGGGAGGCGAGCTCGGGATGGCAAGAATTTTGGCGATGGACGGCGGCTCGGCCTCAGCCTTGGGGGTGGATGAGGGGCACGGGAAGAGGGACGACTAGGTCCAGAGGATGCTCAGGAGTGAGAGGAAGCAAACAGGGCAGCGGGGAGGGTCTGGAATGGCCTTATGTAGCCGTCCCGCGGCTCACCGTGGACGTGGCGCATGGGTGGCCGCGACAACGGCTCGGGAGGCCAGGAGAGAGAGCGAGGGGCTGTCTACGGCGTTCGTGGGGGTTGAGTAGGGCGCCAGGAAGAGAGAGGGAGAGAGGAACGAGTGCTAGGCATGCCAGGGACGCGGGCGGCGACTGGCGGACACGGGCGGCGCTCGGGCACACGTGACAGAGGTCGCCGGAGAGAGAAGGAGTTGGGGGCCGACCATCTAGCGTGTCCCGGACGCCGAGGCGGCCTCGGGGGACACAATCCCATCGCCCTAGGCTGTCGGGTGCCTCGGGTAGGACGCGGCTATAGTGCGGGAGCGCACTGTAGCACGCTCCAGAGCGCCCGTATGGCCGGCACGACCGTGTCCTCACCGCTCTGGCCGCGTCCACCTTGCCCAATGGTGTCTAGGGGGCCAGGGGAAGAGTAAAGAAGTGGTTTGTGGCCTTGGATGCCATGGAGGGCCACTGGAGTGAGGAGGGAGGTGAGAAAGGAGGAGATTGCTACTGTCCAGAAGAGTAAAATGGGGTTTTACCCCCTCCAATGATTGAGTTGAGGCATGGGTGAGTTACTGGAGGTAGAAGATGACTAGGAGAGGCTGTGGTAAAAAGTTGAGCTCAAGTAGAATAGTAAAAGGGGGCAGAACAGTGGTTTTGATAAAATGGCAGAAGGTGTTTGATGTGGTTTTGGGCAAGCAAATGACTTCCAATTGACATGGGACTTAACAGGATGAAATGGAACATAGATTTAGGCCCTTCCACCAAATTTGAGCTCATTTGGGAAAAGTTGCCAATGTAACTTTGGTGAACCCTAGAAATCAACAGAAATGGATTTCTCAAGATTAGGTTAAGCAAATCATCCCTCCTTGATGCACCACTTGGTGTAGTGTCATCATTTGGGGTTGTGAACATGTCCACAAAATTTGAGGCCCCAAGTAAAAAGTTGGCAATGTAGAGTTGTTCAAATTTGGATCTGGTCAGAAAGGGTTTTGGGGCACTTAGATCAAGTTATGATTCTCCAATACTTGTGCCATTTGGTCTAGATGCATAATTAGACCATCCTAGCATGTGCACCAAGTTTGAGAGCATTTGGACAAGTTTGGCAATGTAAAGTTGCCCAAACTTCAAAATGGACAGAAATGGTTTTGAGGGGATTAGATGATGTTTTGTTGATCTTCAAGGCATGAGGCTTTGTAAGATCATCAAATATGTCATATTTGACATGATAGAATTTTCCTGGAATTTTTGGAGAACATTTCCTTTGTAAATATTTCAAAAGCTTGAAATATCCAGAAAGGGTTTTGGAAGGATTTATCCAATCTTTTGAACATGACCATGTGTTGAAACTCTTATATATGGACAATATATGTCCTATGAGTTTCCCTGAATTTTGCCAAATATTTTTGAAATAGTTAAATATTTTTTACCTTTTAAAGACCATTTCTGGCCTAAAGAAAAAGCATTTTAAATAAAATATAAAAATAGCTTTTAAAATTATAATTTTGTGGCTTATGGGAGTCCTATACCTAATAGGATTCAAATATACTTTTTGAAATATTTTTCACACCCTAAATAAGGTACTTGTAGTGCAAACCTCAATTCAGGGGTTTTTGGAAAACTAATTTTAGAAAATACTATTTGGCCAAAATATTTTTATAAGAAAATACTATACTGGTCTATACACATGGCATGATCATTGGGAAAAGGTTTTGGATCAAGGAGATGAAGTATAAGAGTTGGAGGATTTATTTGATTTTTAGAGCACTAGCAAACAACAGACAGAAAATCAATCAAGCAAAGTCAAAAACACTCAAAAGGTTTTTTTTTCCAAACCACATTTTAGCATGATTATAAGCTTAAGTGTTGTGGCTTGAAAATCAGGGTGTGACACGATGTTTGTGCGCCTGGTAACGGGCCACACACCGCCAAATCCAAAGACGGAGCCAGGCCTTCCGCGGGTGGCGCGGGGCCTTCCAGGATCGCTGCCACACCACCCGAAGGCGACGCAAGGGCCTCCAGGACTCCCACGCCGGCGCCAACGGCGCGCTCCTCCCAAGCAGGGCGCGACGAACGGCGTCATCACGCCAAAGATCCCGGGCGTCGCCGCGGGAAGAGCCCCGAGCGCCACTCCCGAGACGTAGAAGACCTGTCCGCCCGCCGAAGCGCTGGTGAAAACGGCATGCGATCGCGGGATCGTGATAAAGCTCCTCCTGAGATGGTCAGGAGTCGAAGCGCGTTGTGGTCCGTGCAGGTTTCGCTACCGCTAACCCCAGCAGAAGCCTTGGCGCCCGCGCAGTTGCTCCTCGACTTTCCTCCCGTTACGGGGAAACTCGACGAATGGAGAGCCACCATCCGAAGCCTTATCGCGGTCGCCAACAAGGATGAACCAAGTCCAGCGAGACCCCCGGGTCGATGCTCCGATGGGGTCCCATGCATCGGTGGCGAGAGGACCGGCAGCACCGTGGCCACGGTGCATTCGCCTCCTCCTCGCCCGGTACCACGTGTGTCGACTCGTTGAGACGTCGCGGGTGACGACATCTCCATAGCGTCGTCCGACCCACGGACCCACGACGACCACCGTCAAGTTCTTCAGGAGCGAGCTCATGAAGACGCTCGAACCACCATCAAGCGCCGGCGCGGAGCGCGCCACCAGTCAAATAGGCGAGCAGGGCCTGCTGTGAACCGCCCAGCACCGGAGAGCCCTGGAGGTCTACCTTACGAGGTAGGCTGTCCGGCTTTTACCCGTGAGCTGCGGCAGTTCCAGTGGCCCACTCACCGCACCTTCAAGCCTGACGCTGGTGAGAAGTACAACGGCAAGACTCACCTGTCGGAGTTCCTCAGCATCTACACCATCGCGATGCTAGCTGCCGGAGCCCGCGACGATAAGGTGCTTGTGAATTACTTTCCGTTGGCTCTCAAACCCAACGCCATGTCGTGGTTGATGCACTTGCCGGTAGACTCTATTTCCTCCTGGTCGGATTTGTGCCATGAGTTTGTTGGCGCCTTTACTGGAGGTCACCAAGCCCATGGCCAAGCAAGTGACCTGCACGTCATTCCCCAGAAGGGAGGTGAGAGTCTGCGCAAGTATATACAGAGGTTCAGCCGGGTACAGTACAATATCCCTAATGTTCACCCTGCCGCCATCATCAGCGCGTTTCATCAGAACATGCGTAACCGCAAGATGCGCGAAGAGCTGGCAATGACCAAGGTGAAAGACGTGGCAGAACTCTATGTTCTTGCTGACAGATGTGCCCGGGCTGAAGAGGGAAGGAAGTACTCCGGCGAAGATGCCGGCGTGGAAACCGACTCTTCAGATGAGGATGCTGCCGCCCCGGCCAAGAAAGGCCGGCGCCGCAACAGGAAGCTCAAAGGTAAAGTTGTGCTTGCCGTCGAGGGATCTGATGACGCCGGCTCCACCAAGAAAACCAAGGCGGATGACCCCGGCAAGGAAATTGCCGGGTGTGTCGCCTGCCGGGCCTTGGCGCCTGCCGAGAAGCTTGGAAACTCCGACAAGCAATACTATAAGATCCATCGCACCAAAGGCCATGATCTCCAGAACTGCTGACAGGTTGAGCTCCTTGCTGAGAAGAAGAGGGCTGAATATCAGAGGCGGGACAAGGAGAAGGGCCAGGACAGTGCTGAGGGTTCCGGCAAGAAGCGTGACGGCCAAGCAGGCCGTCGCGGCAAGGATAAACAGCAGGAGGGGCCCGCTTGAGGCCGTGATAGAAAGCCAGAAGACGACGATCACGAAGAGGACGACGAGTGCGGCGACCAAGAGTTTCAGAAAGCCACGGATGCCATGTGCATTGATGGCGGCGCCTCGCTACATACTTCTCACCGCTAGCTTAAACAGTGGGCGCGTGAGATTACAGCGGTGGAGCCGTCGTCTGGTGCCCAAAAGCCGCTGAAGTGGTCCAGCACGCCTATCATTTTTGACACTGAGGATCACCCCGACCGCACTACTGCGGTTGGGTGCTTTCCATTGTTGGTTTCACCAACAATACGCAACCTCAAGGTGACAAAGATGTTAGTCAATGGCGGGGCCGGTCTGAACTTAATCTCACCTATCGTGATCGAGAAGCTGCAGATTCCTGACGGAGACCTCGAGGAAACGGGCACGTTTCAGGGGATCAACCCGGGAAGAAGTCAACCAAAGGGAAAGGTCACGCTGCCCGTGACTTTTGGAAGTGACCTAAACTACAGGACAGAAAGGGTCGTGTTCGATGTCGCCAAGATCCCCTTGCCATACAACGGGATCCTTGGCCGCCCAGCGCTGGCCAAGTTCATGGAGGCGTCACACTACGCCTACAACACCCTGAAGATGCCAAGACCTGTGACGATCATCACCATCCCCTCCGATAAGAAAGATGCGCTGATTTGCACTGACCAACTATACCAACAAGCAGTTGTAGCAGCTGCCGCCACTAGGGCACTTGCTCTTGCCACTAGAGCCCCGGGCAGGAAGAAGAAGAAGAAGACCGGTGAGACCTCGGACACCCACTCCGGCAAGCGCACCTCTTCGGATTGTAGTGCTCCCGTCGAGGACGTGCCAGAGAGCTCCACTGGCGGAAACAAGAAGTCCAGGGCCACACCGTCGGGAACCAAGAAGGTTTCTGTTAAGGAGGACGTCACAGGAGGGGCTTTCACCATAAGCTCCACCCTTGACGACAAATAGGAAGACGCGCTCGTCACCTTCCTGCGGGAAAATGTCGATGTGTTTGCATGGCAAGCATCCGACATCCCCGGCGTTCCCAGGGAGGTGATTGAGCACCACCTTGCTGTCTGTCCTCATGCGCGGCCCGTCAAGCAGAAGGTCAGGAAGCAAGCTTTCGAACGACAAGAGTTCATCACAAAGGAGATCCGGAAACTGGAAGCAGCGGGTTTGGTAAGAGGAGTGCTCCATCCAACGTGGTTGGCCAATCTAGTGGTAGTGCGCAAGGCAAATGGGAAGTGGAGGCTGTGTATTGATTACACAGATATCAATAAGGCTTGTCCCAAAGACCCCTTCCCGTTGCTGCGCATCGACCAGATTGTTGACTCCACGGCTGGGTGTGACCTGTTGTCATTTCTCGATGCCTACTCCGGCTACCACCAGATCTTCATGACAAGAGAAGTCGAAGAGAAGACAACATTCATCACCCCATCTGGTACGTATTGTTTCATACGAATGCCTTTCGGGTTGAAGAGTGCTGGCTCAACGTTTGCAAGGGTAGTCCAGATTGGTTTTGAACCCCAGCTCCATAGAAATATGGAGGCATATATGGATGATATAGTGGTAAAAACCGAGAACAGGGCAACCCTCATACCGGATCTACAAGAGACGTTTGCAAACCTACACAAGATCAATCTCAAGCTGAACCCTGAGAAGTGCGTCTTCGGCGTCCCGTCCGGCAAGCTTCTCGGGTTCTTTGTGTCACGGCGTGGGATAGAGGCCAATCCGGACAAGATCGAAGCTATAGAACAGATTGAAGCACCCAAACGGGTCAAGGATGCACGTCGGCTTGCTGGCTGCATTGCCGCCATGAGAAGATTCATTTCCAAGTCTGCCGAGCGCGCCCTTCCCTTTTTCAAGATTTTGAAAAAGGTGGGCCCAATAGAGTGGATGCCAGAAGCTGAAGCAGCATTGCAAGATTTGAAGAGGTATCTTTCCTCCACGCCAGTACTAGTTGCGCCTAGGCCACAAGAACCGTTGCTGCTATACCTGGCGGCAACGAACCAGGTGGTCAGTGCCGCACTAGTGGCACAGAGAGAAATTGATGACGAGGTGGTAGCAGCGACAGAGCCTGATGCCGTTGGTGCAGAGACGACACGGCCGGTTGGAGTGCCGCCAAGGAAGAAAATGATGCAGCACCCGGTCTACTTTGTTACTCCCTCTTGCAGGGGGCTAGATCAAGGTACTCCCGTGTGCAGAAATTGCTTTTTGGCCTTCTTATGGCCTCGAGGAAGCTGCGTCACTACTTCCAGGCGCACGAGATCACTATCGTCACCCGCCTCCCTCTACAACGGATATTGCCCAATCCAGATGCAACGGGAAGAATTGTAGAGTGGGCACTGGAGCTGTCCAGCTTTGGCCTCAAGTTTGAAAGTACCTCGACGATTCAAAGCCGAGTCCTGGCGGAGTTCGTTGCAGAATGGACCGCAACGCCTGATGAAGAAGCCCAGGAAACTACTCTCCCCGGCAAAGAGGCGAGTTGCGACTGGATCATGTACTTTGATGGAGCTTTCTCCTCACATGGCGCCGGGGCTGGCGTACTGCTTGTCGCGCCCACCGGAGAGCACCTCAAGTACGTGGTCCAGATGCACTTCCCCAGGGAGGTATCAACAAACAATACTGCCGAATATGAGGGGCTGCTTGCTGGTCTAAGGATAGCGGCAGACCTTGGAATCAAGAAACTCATTGTCAGGGGCGATTTGCAGCTTGTCGTCAAACAAGTCAACAAAGATTACCAGAGCCCGTTGATGAAGGCCTACGTCGATGAAGTGAGAAAGCTGGAAGCACATTTTGATGGTATACAGGCGGAGCATGTTCCCCGAGCGGAGAACGACATCGCCGATTACCTGTCAAAGCGCGCTGCCCTCAAGTTACCTATGGAACTAGGTACCTTTGTGCTTCAGCTTTCTCAGCCATCCGTTGATTCATCAACAGAGCAAAACAAGATGAGGAAATCAGGGCCCGACAAGTACTTATCCGCCGAGGTCCCCGGAGCCGACGACAAGGATGTTGCCGGGGACACTGAGCCCGCCACGTGATGGCGAGCTCCGGCGGAGCGTCAAGCTCTTGCCGTCGAGACAGTCGCTCCTATAGCGGAGGAAATGCCTTTAGTCCTCGCCGTCGAGCCCCAGGCTCCAGCATGGGCACAACATACCGTCCGATTCCTCCAAACTGGGGAACTTCCTGAGGAGCAGGAAGAAGCGGAAAAAGTAGCCCGTCGATCTGCTATGTACCAGTTCGTCGATGACGTCCTGTACAGAAAGAGACCGAACGGCGTGAAATTGAAGTGTATCCCTTGAGAGGAAGGACTGGGGCTGTTGGCAGAGATACATGGAGGCATATGTGGATCCCACATAGGGTCAAGAGCCCTTGCCGGCAAGGCATTTCGGCAAGGCTTCTTCTGGCCCACTGCCCTCCAGGATGCGACGACACTGGTCACCAAGTGTGAAGCGTGTCAGTTCCATTCAAAGAAACTTCATCAACCAGCTCAAGCCCTTCAAACCATTCCTCTCTCCTGGCCCTTCTCGGTCTGGGGGCTCGATATACTGGGCCCTTTCCCCCGCGCTGTCGGGGGCTTTGAGTACTTGTACGTCGCAATCGACAAGTTCACAAAGTGGCCAGAGGTGGAGGCAGTGAGGAAGGTCACAGCTCAGTCAGCCGTCAAATTCTTCAAGGAACTAGTGTGCCGATTTGGTGTACCCAACAGGGTCATCACCGACAACGGCACACAGTTCACAAGCCGCACCTTCATGCAATATACCCAAGACCTCGGCAGCAAAGTCTGTTTCGCTTCCGTTGCTCACCCACGAAGCAATGGTCAAGCTGAGAGAGCAAATGCTCAAGTGTTGCGAGGCTTAAGGACAAAGACCTTTGACAGGCTGCGCAAGAGCGGAAGGCGCTAGATTGATGAGTTGCCGGCAGTTCTTTGGTCGATCAGAACGATGCCAAATCGAGCCACCGGCCAGACACCCTTTGCCCTAGCATACGGGGCAGAAGCAGTTCTCCCCACTGAACTCATATACGGGTCACCTCGAGTGCTCGCTTATGATGAGCTTGAGCAAGAGCAACTGCGGTAAGATGACGCAACGCTCCTTGAGAAGATCGTCTTCGGGCAGCTGTGAGAGCAGCACACTACCAGCAAGCCTTGCGCCGCTACCATAGCCGCAAGGTCCGTGCCCGAAGCTTTGAGGAAGGCGACCTTGTTCTTTGGCGCGTTCAATCGGCCAAGAATACCAACAAGTTGACGCCGAAGTGGGAAGGCCCTTATCGGGTAATACGAGTCACTAGCCCTGGTGTAGTCCGCCTGGAGACTGAAAATGCCGTTCCGGTGAGCAACTCCTGGAACATTGAGCATCTTCGCAAGTTTTACCCGTGAGGCGCGGCTTGCCGGGCCCCCCGGCAAGCCACCTTTTGTGCAAGCTTTGCCGACAAGGCATGTAACCCTTTGTACAAAGCCAGGCGCAGACCCTGAGCATAATTAAATGAAGCGCTGGCGCCCTAAGTTATAGCATGCATGCTAGGTCGAGTCTCGTCCTTGGTTAGGGTTGATAGTGCTTAGCGGCGGCTAACTCCTAGCTTAGAGGTCGAGTTTGCATCTCTTTGTCTTCCTTTTATCTTCTTTGGTTCACAGGACAAGCAGATATCCTTGCCGAAACCACTTGGGGAGAAGAAAAAGGAACATACCAGCATCTAGGCCACAGCAAGCCAGTATTGCCGGGGGCTGCAAGAGTAAAGATGCACCAACGACAAACCAGGGTTGTCGGGGGCTGCAGCTTCAGATAAGTTCTTCATCCCTTATCATGCATTCCGTTATGGACTGAGGTATGTGACACCTCGTTTTCTCGTTAAACTACCGTGCTCCCATAACTCTAGGCCCTAGGGCTCGTTCCTGGGACCAAGTTTGGTCGTAGTCGCTGCAGCGAAAGGATGAAACAAGGAGCCCGAACCCGCCTCATCCCTGCCTCCGCCAAGGGCGTGAGAAAGGTAGAGCGAAGTGGGGAGACGGCAAGGCCTGTTGCCGGGCGAGAAAGTGTTTATCTTAAAGATATCAAGGATTTATTCCTTGTCGTGGGTTTCACCCACAAACAAATGACCCGGCAAACATCCCTTTTTCATTAAAAACATTCCACTCAGGTACAGACCATAGGGAATGAAAAACATGAACAAGGGGATTACAAGTTCTAAATTTAACAGACGCCCGAAGGCTTACAAACTAAAAAGAGATAAGATGCCCGCAATCCCTTTCTTGTCCCTCTCCTCAGGAGGCAGGTCAAGGAGGCAAGAAGGGCAAAAGGAGCGCCTAGGTGAGCTACGGGTGGCAGAAGACACCAAGAGGTCATCTTGGTGGCCGCCCAAAGGCTGGATGGTGATGGCGGCACCGGAAACAGAGCTCGAAGACGAGGCGGCAGGATGTCTGTACGCGTCGAACGCGTCTGTGCCCGCGTACTCCGACATGACGGCCCTGCCGCCCGCCCTCTTCCTCTTCCATAGCCCCCCAACGCTAGCCGCCCAAGGGGACGGCCCCGAGAAGTTGAAGGAGCCGGCAACACGGATGATGGGGTCGCCGGTGCCACATGGAACGGCGCCCGACACCTAGTCGGACCCGTCATCCTGCCGGCTACCACCCTCGTCGTCGCTGTCGCTATCCTCCTCGTCACTCTCGCTCGAGGAGGAATCTTCATCATCAGAAGAGCTCTCCACGCAGCACCTTGCACGAGTCCCGAAGTGCCCGAAGACCTCGAAGGAAAGAAGGCCACCCTCCATCAACTTGAAATGGAGAGTGAGCCCATCCGTCAAGCTGTGGATACGAGCAAACGTCTTCCATCCCCGACGAAGATACATCACATGAGGAGCAGGGAAGTCGACGCGGACCCACGTGCCACTGATCCCACAGCCCCTCATGTGCAGCCGCAATGACTCCGGCGGATCCAGCTCCATCTCCCGCGCGAATGGAGTCGGGAGACGAAGGCGACGGCGCGGCGGCCGACGCAACCTGATGAAGAACTCACAAGGGTCATCCCCAACATGGCCCTCCATTGGAGGAGGAGCTGCTGGCGGGGGCGAGGCCGGCGGGCCACCCCGTCTTCCTCTTCCCCGAGTGCCCCGGCCTCGCCCACGGCCTCGCCCCCTCCCCCTTCCCCTCGCGGCCGGCTCTGCCACCGCAGGCGCAGGAGAAGGAGGGACGCGTTGTCGAGCGGCGACCCTCGCCGCCACCGTTGAAGGGCCGGGATTTCCTCTCTCCATGACGAATGGAAGAGAGGAACAGAAGCTGAAGGAGGAAGAAGATGGGAGAATGCAGGGTGCCGTCCCTCCCCTCCCGCTCTTTATAAAGGAACGGGGTTGGGGCTCGACCGCCCCGCTCGGCCAATCATGACACGAAAGGCGCAGGGAGCCACGACCGACTCGCCGCCCCAACCAGGGACGACCCGGTTTCCCGCCTCCACCATTTGCCACCCCAAGCGCATGGGAGACACGTGGCAGACGTGCAGAACCGAGGGGGCAGGTGAGGCGACCTCTCCCCACCCTGTGATCGTGGGGGGTGGACGCCTTGAGGACCGCGCCTCGGCCCCATTCAGTAAATGAGCCACGCCTCCACGCCTCCCCCCGTTTATGGGGAAGGCGCGAAGCCGCCTCTTTACTACGATGTGACGCATGCCTGCGGGAACCGCCGCGTGCATGCCACCCACGTCACGCACACCCCTCCACACCGCGCCACGCGCGCGGATCGTGGGAGATGCATCGCGCAAAAAAGTCTTACCACGGTAAAAACCGTCCCGCCTGCCCGCGCACCGTTCTAGGCCTAGCCCAACAACGCGTCGCGCTTATGTGTGGCCCAGGCCCGGGGGCTCCTGTCGGTGTACAAAAATGGGGGTACACTTTTTGTACCCCTATGACTGTGCACAAGCAGTCTGAGCCACGGGCACCGCCGTACCAAGCAAGGCGAGGGAGGTAAGCCAGGGTAAGACCGAAGCACCGAAGAACAAGACCACAAAGAGCAAAGGAACGAAGCAAGTTCCCCCGGCAAGATCCTTGCCGGGAGCCAGTTCTAGCAGCCCCGGCATGATCCTTGCCTGGGCCGGCTTTAGCAGCCCCGGCAAGACCCTTGCCGCGGCAACTCGCCCCATGCCTACGGAGCAGATCACCCTTGAGTCCACTGCCCCCATGGGGCAAGGATTCGGGAGACATCCCCATAGTGGCATGCAAATCTTTGTGAAGACATTCAAGATCAGATACACACTAAGAAGATGATGACCCTTGGCGGGATCCCAGCCAAGGAAGACACAAGACCTCCGGCAAAGCACCTTGCCGGGGATGGCAGCAGGCGCCGCGGCAAGACCCTTGCCGGGGCCCCGACAAGGCCCTTGCCGGGGACATCCGCAGGGCCACCATCAAGCCCACGCTGACTAAACTTCCACCGCCTTATGCAGCTGCTGACCCAACCAGCTGGGCAGGCACCTGCGTGGCGACATGCAGATCTTCGTGAAGACCCACCATTGCGCCAGCTCAGCTGCCTGCCTACCTACATGGAATCTCAGGCATCGCTGGCCAGGGCGCGTGTCGACACAAGAAGGAGCGGCGACGGAGAAGACAGATCTCTCCCCCATCCCCGATAAAGCAAGGACACCTAAGCAAGACGCATTAGATGCGCCTTGTCATGTAATGCGAGGGATAACCTCGCATCACTGTACCCTTTCCACCTCCTGTGTGCCACTATTGCAACCCCTTTTTCTACAAAAGGAGGCCCAAGGCGACCAGGAGGAGGATTCGGCTTTTCGGAGCTCCTCACACCCCATAGCTAGCTGAAGAACACAGATATACAATCCACCAAAGCAGGAGTAGGGTTTTACGCATTCTCGCGGCCCGAACATGGATAAACGAACCGTGTGCTATCTGTTTGATCCGCTCTTCTCTCAACCACGCGCCCCGCAACCGTAGTAGGGATTCTTGTGATCCCATAGGTGTCGATCCAATACACCGACAGGATCCTAATCGATGTGGTCTCATCATAATGGCTCAGATGGCCCAATCAACAAGGCTCATTATTAATGAATTTCGGCCCACCCCTGCGGCCCATCCTAACAAGGGCTCTTAAAAGGCCGTCATTGGCCGAAAGCTCGATAGCTCGCGGGCCTCTAGCAGGCCGAAATAAACATCAATTTTGTCTCGACCCTTCTACTTGACGGGCCAGTAAGAAACCGAAAAAGTGTTTTGGGCCAAAAGAAGCCCAATTTACATACTAAATTTTTAACATGCAGAAAATCCTCATTGGTCAGGGCTGCTAACGGATTATCAGATCCAAATAGGAACCCGATAGCTTAACGATGACCTGTTATGGTGGATGCCACGTGTTAGTTACCCTTGAAGAAAACACTTCCATGACGCGCCTTTTATCGTCATGGAAGTGGACACTTCCGTGATGATATTTTTGGTATTGTCATGGAATAGTTCTATGACAGCACAGGCATTACTATCTTGATTCTGTCATAAAATCGTCATGGATGTACATGCGTGATAGAAAATGTGACCTACTGTGACCCATATGTATTTACTTTTTCTTCCACCTTTTCTGTTTCTTATGTTGACATGAAGGAAATAAAAGCAAGCAAGCAAGCAAACGAGAAAGGAAAAAAAAATATTTTTTTGTTTTTGCGAAAAATTTTTAGAAGCGGGGGAGATGAAAATGAGAGGAAAATTTCAAATAATGTAAGTTTATGAAAGTTTATGCAATGGTACTTGATAGATGTTGATGATATCTCCCCACCACGGTGCTAGAAATTATTCCTGGTACTTGTGAGTTGTGTTGGGATTTCCTCGAAGAGCAGAGGATGATGCAGTACAATAGAGATAATTATTTTCCCCAGTTACGAACCTACGTTATCAATCTAGTAGGAGAATCACACAATACCTCGTTAGTAGCACCTACACAAAACTAAAAAATACTTGCACCCAACGCCAACAAGGGGTTGTCAATCCCTTGATGGTAAATTGTAAGGACCAAATCTCGTACGGATAGATAGAAAGAACAAAAAAATAAGTAAATAAAATTGCAGTGTGGTATTATTGGATTTTAATGTATGATAAAAGTAGACCCTTGGGCCATAGTTTTCACTAGAGGCTTCTCTCTTGACAATAGCAAAAGATGGGTAAGCAAATTACTGACGGGCAATTGATAGAAAATCGAATAATCATGATGATATCCAAGGCAATGATCACACATATAGGCATCACGCTTGATACAAGTAGACCAACTCCTGCCTGCATCTACTACTCTTACTCCACACGTGAATCGCTATCCAACATGCATCTAGAGTGTTAAGTTCATAAAGAACGGAGTAACGCCTTAAGCAAGATGACATGATGTAGACTAAGTAAAACCATGAATGAATAAACCCCATCCTTTCATCCTTAATGAAAATATTACAAATACGTGTCTTGTGCCTTTCTATCACTGGGATATAGGTCACCACAAGATTAAACCCATCACAAAGCACCTCTCCCATTGCAAGAAAAATCAATCGAGTTGGCTGAACCAAATCAATAGACCAGGGAGAAATAGAAAGATATCATAATCATGCATAAAAGAGTTCAGAGAATACTCAAATGATATTCATAGATAATATGATCACAAACTAACAATTCATCGGAGCCCACAAAACACACCGCAAAAAGTGATCACATCGAATAGATCTCTAAGAACATCAAGGAGAACATTGTACTGAAGATCAAAGAGAGAGAAGAATCCATCTAGCTACTAGTTATGCCCCCATAGGTCTGTGGTAGACTAGTCACACGCCATCGAAAGGGCAGCAAGGTTGATGTAGAACCCCTATGTGGTTGATTCCCCCTGCGACAGAGTGCTACAAAAGTTCTCCAGATGGAATCCCTCGCAAATAGAAACTTGCGGTGGCAAAAAAAGTATTTCAGTGGCTCTTTGTTGGTTTCCCTATTTTAGAGAATTTATAGAGGCGGAGTTTGGTCAGATGGACGCTCGTGGGCCCCACAAGAAACCAAGGTGCAGCCTGGTGCCTTGTGGGATGCTCCTGCGTCTTCTGCCCCTCTCTCGAAGCTTACAGGGTCTCTTATGTCCAGAAAAAATTCTCTAAATTGTTTCATGGCAATTGGACTTTGTTTGGTAATTATATTGTGGAAAACCAAAAACAAGCAAAACCAACAACTGGCACTAAGTTAATAGCTTAGTCAAATTATCGATACTATAATAGCATAATAAATGCATAATAAACACCCAAGATTGATACTATAATAGCATGGAGCAATCAAATTATCGATACATTGGAGATGTATCAGCCTGCGCCATGGTATCCTGGTGACCCGCCTTATAGGGTAGGCTGTCCAGTGTTTACTCGTGAGCTGCGGCGAGTACAGTGGCCCAATTCCTGAAACTTGAACCTAGAGGTGCCAGAGAAGTACGATGGCAAGACTCACCCTTCAAAGTTCTTGAGCATCTACACCATTACGGGGCAAGCTATCAGGGCTCGTAACAACAAGATACTCGCCAACTACATCCCATTGGTGCTCAAGCCCAACGTTGGGTCATGGTTGATGCACTTACCAGAGAATTCCATCTCTTCCTGGGCGGACTTATGCTACAAATTTGTTGGCTCGTTTACTGGGGCCACAAAGTTCATGGTTAGGAAAGTGATCTACATGTCATTCCATAGAAGGAGGGCAAATCTTTGCGCAAGTACATAAAGAGATTCAGCTACTTATGTCACAACATTCCATACATTCATCATGCCGCCGTCATCAACGCATTTCACGAGAATGTGTGTAACCACAAGATGCGGGAAGAGTTGGTGATGAGTTCTATGCTCTGCCTAACAAGTGTGAAATGCGTTCTCGTGAAATGCGTTGATGACGGCGGCATGATGAATGTATGGAATGTTGAGCAACTTGTGTGTCGCCAAGCTCTATGCTCTGCCTAACAAGTGTGAACGAGCTGAAGAGGGGAGGAGACTTCCTAGGGAGCATGCTGGCGCAGAGGTCGATTCGGAAGACAACAACACCACCACCAGGAAAAACAAAGGCCGCAAGCACAACATGAAGTGCAAGGGAAAAGCTATGCTTGTCGTCGAGGGATCGGGCTACGCCGACACCACCAAGAAGGCCGAGGCTGAGAGTTCCGGCAAGGAAGTTGTCGGGTGCGCTTTGTGTCAGGCCTTGGTAGCTGTTGATAAGACAGAGGGCTCCGACAAGCAATATTGCACGATCCATCGCACCACCAAGGGCCGCGACCTCCCGAACTGCTGGCAAGTTGAGCAACTTGTTGAGAAGTAGAAAGCTGAATAAGAGAAGCGATACAACTAGAAGGGCTAGGATGGTGCTAGAGGGTCAGACAAGTAACAAGGTGGTCGAGGAGGTCACGACAACAAAGCCAGGAAGCAGAAGGAGAAGCCTATTAGAGGTCGTGAAAAGAAAGAAGGTGATGATGATGAGGACGAACAAAATGACCACGAGTCCAGTGAACATGAGTTCCAAAAAGCCACGGAAGCCATGTGTACTGATAGAGGCACATCTTTGCACTCCTCTCAGCACCAAATCAAGCAATGGGTGCGTGAGGTCAATGCGGCAGAGCGAGCGATCGATGCCCAGAAGCCACTCAAGTGGTCCCACACGCCCATCATTTTTGACACTAAGGACCACCCTGATAGCCCAACTGTGATCGGGTGTTTTCCATTGTTGGTTTCACGAACAATACGCTACCTTAAGGTAACACAAATGTTGGTTGGCGTTAGGGCTGGTCTGAACATGATCTCAGCTGATGTGATCAAGAGGCTGCAAATGTCTGATGAAGATCTCAAGAATACACACACGTTTCAAGGGGTCAACCCATGAAGGAGTCAGCCAAAGGGCAAGATCACGTTGATGGTCATATTTGGCAGTGAGCTGAACTACAGGACAGAGAAGATTGTCTTTGATTTCGTCAAGATTCCTTTGCCATACAATGGGATCCTTGGCCACCCGTCACTTGCAAAATTCATGGGGGCATCAGACTATTCCTACAACACACTAATGATGCTAGGGCCGATGAGCGACATCACCATCAACTCCGACAAGAAAGACACGCTCATTTGCATTGTTCAACTCTATCAGGAAGCAGTTGCAGCATCTGCCGCCAAGGCACTTGCTCCTGCCGACAAAGCTTCCGGGGGGGGGGGAGAAGACGGGCAAGACCTCTGACAAGGACTCCGGCAAGGCCACCTCTTTGTAGTGCTGCGCTCTCATTGAGGACGTGCCTGAGAGGTCTGTCGGTAAGAGCAAGAAATCCAAGGCAGCTTCACCAGCAATCAATAAGGTGCCCCTCAAGGAGGATGCCACGGGGGAGCTTTTACTATAAGTTCCACCCTTGACGACAAATAGGAAAACTCGCTCATTACCCTCCTGCGAGAGAATGCTGATGTGTTTGCATGGCAATAATCTGACATCCCTAGTGTTCCTAGGGAGTTAATCGAGCACCACCTTGTTGTCTGACCTTATGCGCAGCCCGTCAAGCAAAAGGTCAGGAAGCAATCTTTGGAATGGCAAGAATTTATCGCCAAGGAAGTAAAAAACTTGGAAGTGGCAGGCTTGGTCAGAGGAGTGCTCCATCCAACATGGTTGGCAAATCTAGTAGTAGTGCACCAGGCGTATGGAAAATGGAGGCTATGTATTGACTATGCTAATATCAATAAAGCCTGTCCAAAAGATCCCTTTCCCTTGCTGCTCATCAACCAAATTTTAGAGTCCATGCCGGCTATGATTTTCCATCGTTTCTTGATGCCTAGTTAGGGTATCAACAGTTTTTTTATGTCAAAGGAAGATGAAGAGAAAATCACATTTATCACTCCATGTGGCACATATTGCTTTTATACGGATGCCTTTCAGATTGAAAAGTGCTGGTTCAAATTTTCAAGAGTAGTCCAAATTGGTTTTGAGCCCTAGCTGAAAAGAAATATGGAAGCATACATGGATGACATAGTGGTCAAAACCAAGGACAAAGCAACACTTATACAAGATTTAGAAGAGACATTTGCAAATCTGTGCAAGATCAATCTGAAGCTATCATGAGAAATGTGTTTTTGGCATCGTATCTGACATGCTTCTCGGGTTCTTTGTGTCTCAATGTGGAATTGAAGCAAATCCCGACAAGATCAAGGCAATTGAGAAGATTGCAGCACCGAAGCGCGTCAAGGACGTGTGCCGTCTTGTCGGATGCGTTGCTGCATTGAGCATGTTCATCTCCAAGTCTACTGAGCCTGCCCTGCCATTTTTCAATTTTTTTGAAAAAGGTAGATCCAATGAAATGGACTCCAGAAGTGGAGGCTGCGCTGCAAGATTTGAAGAAATACCTTTCCTTTGTGCCGACTCTTGTTGCGTCAAAGCCACAAGAGTCATTGCTGCTATATTTGACGTCAACAAATCAAGTGGTCAATGATGAACTAGTGGCGGAGAGAGAAGTTGAAGACATAAAAATAGTAGATGCGTGCCCATCAAGCGGCAAGCCGAAATCTTCTTCGGAAAGTCCAGATGCTGACAAGTTAAGTGCAGATCAAGCAAATGCAACAGAACAACAAGTTGGGCAGAAGAATAAGTTGGTGCAGCACCTAGTTTAGTTTGTCAGCGCTCTGCTCCAAGTGGCTAGGTCAAGATATTCTGGCATGTAAAAGTTTCTTTTTGGTCTTCTTATGGCCTCAAGAAAGTTGCATCACTACTTCCAAGCACACCAGATTACCGTCGTCACTTGCTTTCGAATGCAAAGGATCTTGAGAAATCCAGACGCAACCAACAGGATTGCGGAGTGGGCGTTGGAACTGTCTAGATTAGACCTCAAGTGTGAGAGAACTTCAACTGTTTAGAGAAGAGCCTTGGCATAGTTCATTGCAGAATGGACGCCAACACTAGGCAAAGAAATTCAAGAGACAACTCTCCCCGGCAAGGAAGAAACTTAGGACTGGATGTAATTTGATGGGGCTTTTTCGCTGTAAGGTGCCGATGCTGGATTGCTGCTTGTCACACCCACTAGAGAGCACCTCAAGTATGTAATTCAGATGCACTTTCCCACGGAGAAAACGACAAACAACACTGCTGAGTATGAACAACTGCTTGTCGGTCTTAGGATTGCGACATACCTTGGAATCAGAAAGCTTATAATCAGAGGCGACTCGCAGTTTGTTGTGAAGCAAGTCAACACAGATTATCAGAGCCCGTTGATGGAAGCATATGTAGATGAAGTGAGGAAATTGGAAGAGCACTTTGATGGATTTCAAATAGCGCATGTTCCTCATGCACAAAACATCATTGCTGATGATCTGTCAAAGTGTGCCGACCTCAGGTTGCCTATGGAACTAGGGACTTTTCTGCTACATTTGACTCAGGCATCCGTAACGCCATCAACAAGGCAGAATAAGAGAAGAAAGTTTAACTCCGTCAAGTACTTTCCCACAGAGCTCCCAGAATCCATTGGCAAGGAAGTTGCCAGAGACAACACCAAGCTTGTCGGTCAGCAGCAACCTCCTGCAGGATTCCAAGTCCTTGTCGTTGGGACAAGCACTCCCGCAACTAAAGATATGACTTTAGTCCTTGTCGTCGAGCCATATGCTCTGGCATAGGTGCAACAGATCATCTAGTTCCTTCAAACAGGATAACTTCATGAAGAACAAGAAGAAGCTGAAAGAGTAGCCAGTCAATCCAATATGTATCAGTTGTGAGCAATGATCTATAGAAAAGACCAAATGGGGTGAAATTGAAGTGCATTTACCGGGAAGATGGACAGAAGCAGTTGGCAGAGATACATGGAGGCATATGTGGCTCTCACATAGGATCAAAGGCTCATGTCGGCAAAGCCTTCCGGCAAGGCTTCTATCGGCCGACTGCTCTCCAGGATGCAACTAAGCCAGTAACCAAGTGTGAAGCATGATAGTTTCATTCAAGCAAATCACGTCAGCAAGCTCAAGCTCTTCACACAATCCCTCTTTCCTGCCCCTTCTTTGGTCAGGGGACATGACATATTGTGCCCCTTCCCCTGTGCCATTGGGGGCTGCGAGTACTTGTACATTGCAATAGACAGGTTCACAAATTGGCCAGAAGTGGAGACAATGAGAAAGGTGACAGCATAGTCAGTCCTCAAGTTCTTTAAAGGATTAGTTTGCGGTTTTGGAGTGCCAAACAAAGTCATCACTGACAACAACACACAGTTCACCAGCCGCACCTTCATGTAGTAAATCCAAGACATTGGCGGCAAAATCTCTTTTGCTTCATTTGCTCACCCGAGGAGCAATGGCTCGATGGAAAGAGAAAATGGTGAACTATTGCGAGGTCTCAAGACAAGAACTTTTGACAAGCTGCAAAAGTGCGGAAGATGCTGGATTGATGAGTTGTCGATGGTTGTCTGGTCACTCAAAATGACACCAAATCGAGCCATTGGCTAGACACGCTTCTCCCTAGTCTATGGTGCAAAAAAGTGCTCCCCGCGGCAATCATATATGGGTCACCTCGAGTGCCCGCTTATGATGAGCTTGAGCAAGAGCAGCTGCACCAAGATGACGCCACGCTCCTTGAGGAAGATCGTCTTTGGGCTCTGTACGTGTTGCATGCTACCAGCAAGCTTTGCGACTCTACCATAGCCGCAAAGTTCATGCCTGAACCCTTGAGGAAGGCAACCTTGTTCTTCGAGAAATCAAGTTCGCTGAGAATTCAAACAAGTTGGTGCCAAAGTGGGAAGACCCTTATCGGGTAGTACAAGTCACCAGACCTGGAGCACTCCATTTGGAGACCGAAGATGAAACTCTTGTGCACAACTCATGGAAAATTGAGCATCTTCGCAAGTTCTACCCATGTGGCGCGGGTTGCCAGGCCGCCCAACAGCCACCTCTTGTATGATTCCTTTGTACAAAGCCGGACACAGACCCCGTGCATAGTGAAATAAAGCTAAGTATTTCACAACTCTTGTCAATTCACATGTTAAATTATATGGATGCTTGAATGAGATGTTGTACTACACATGCATTGCGTGAATATTAATAAATCGTCAAGGTTCCATATCTTTATTTTCTCTTCTTTCTTTTTCTCAAAAGACAGTAGGTTGCCTCGCGTGCAACTTTGCCGGGGGAAGTAATGGTATGGACATCAACAAGTGACGTTCAAGTTGACATTTTACAACAATAAGTACAACAAACAAAAACTAAGTTGCAAAATTTTGAAACAAATTCTTTATTGTAGGGCTACTTTTCCTTGAACATATTTGTATTTTGTATGGAAAACCTGCACGTGAAGGAACCTTGTCGTGATCGGTTGCGCCCTTACTTTGTTTTGATTCCGCCCAACAAGTCAAGTGGTTGCACTTGGATCATCAAAGTACATTGTCAACAACGACACCTCTGGTAGGCTGCTAAGGATCCGTTCGTCAAAGCACTCGGGGCAAGGGTGCGGGCACCGGCAGGTTTCAAACAAACGTAGGGTATAAGACATGTAAAAACGAAATCAAATAGGGGAAAACAACATACATTCATCAAAAACATAGAAAGTTTATATTACATCAATAGTTTGCGGCAACTCTAAATTAAGATATCTATTGTCTTTAATATGGATCACTGGGGACAAGATGAAGCGAGGCGACTAGTCCCTGCGCTCGCCTTCGACCCTTTTGACCTAACTCACCCTGTCGATGATGGGCGTGACAAGTTCCTCAAGTGCCTTGAGATCTACATCCTAGGGTGCACTATCAAGGATGTTGGTGAGGTTGATGCTAGGGTTCCTATACACCACCTTGATGAGGACTTTGAAGAGCAAGGTCTGGTAGTGCTTCTGGGACTCGTTGGCAAGATAAGTTGCTCGGTCAAAGTGGAGTACCTTGAGGACATCAACGACGCTCTCGAAGAACAGGGTCTGTCTGGCACTGGCGCTCACTCTGTCATTGGTAGAGTAGCTGAAGTTCGACAGACCCTTGGTGGATAGTTGTGCAACAAGCTTTTGGGTTGTATTGACAAGGTGTTCGGTCCAGATCATCATGGCCTTCTCAAAATCATTATAAGTGGTGGTGGTGCTGTCGAGCAGGTTCTTCTCACTCTGGAGCTCCTTGCACAAGGTTCTATCTTGGGCACTGCTCTCTTCAAGGGACTTGTCCAATGTCTCGAGCCTCAACTTCAGATTTGCAATGGACTCGTTGGCTGTGGCAAGATTATTGTTATTGTCACAAAGAGAAGTTTGCATTTTTGCAAACCTGTAAAGTGACTTCTCCCTATCAGCCTTGAGTGTCGTGATTTCCTTGTTGACGACCTCAAGATCTACCTTCAATTTGTTCATCGTGCCTTATAGCTCATTCTTGGCGGCATCTATAGGTTCGACAACATCGACGACATCGTTGAACTTTCTAGCATGGTCGGTGGCTTGAGCTTCAAGTGCTTCCTTATGCTTCTACTCCAGCTCCTGAGTCCGCTCCACGACAAGCTTTTCAACTTCTTCATCGTTACCGTGAAGCTTGGCGGCAAGTGCCTCCTCGTGAGTGGCAAGGTACTCTTCATGAGTGTCGAGACATTATGCTCCCTCAGACGAGCATCATGTGCAAAGATCCGCCACATGGCCTCCTCTTGTGCCTTTTCAGCGTCAAACTTCTTCAGAAGGAACTAGTTCCATTCCTTGGTCAGCTGTTGTCGGCCAGTCCTTAGCTCTTGGAAGGCATCAACATACCAGACCTACATCTCTTGGATGCGTTACTGGAAGTCTGCCTTCGCTGCCCTGGAGTCGAAGCTCTCCTTTAGATTGTGATGAAGTGCCTGGAGCTTTTGTAAGTTGTCACTGATGGCCTTCAGGAGCTGCGCTTCTTTAGATCCACTTCTGCTGGCACTTTTTCATCAACAATCTTGATCCCAACATCAATGGCATGATTGTCAAAGTTCTGCTCTTTAGTTGCTGCCTCGATGCTTGTCGTCCTTGAAATGTTGACAAACAAGTTGTCCCTAACCTTCAGATATTTGCTGGACGGAGTCTCTTTAGATGTTGAGGCATGATCCTCAGTAACTTCTTTGCCGGTAACAGATGTCCTTGGGGCTGAGCCATGTAACAGCCTAGTTTTTGGCCCTTTTCTTTTTCTTTTTCATTTATTGGTTTTTGCTCTGATTTTCTTTTTGGAGTGGTTCTGTGGCATTGCCACCTGGGAAATCATCCTCTTTCTCCCTCCCAAGTGGCTCATCATTCTCAAAACCTTGTCAAGAGCATGTCACTTCACTCATTGACCAAACCCTAAATTCTTTTTCTCAGGAATATTCTTTTTTTCTATTAAAGGAATAACCTCATCTGCCCTAGGTTGTGGAGCAACCTATATTTCTGTCCATCCAAAAATTCCCAAATAATTCTCATAATTTCTCTAGGTCATATATTGCTCAAATACGCCCAAACTTTTCCTGTCCTAGCCCAAGAATAATCCCCCAATAATTATTCTTCTTTTTTGTCCAGTATGGATTTCTGTGAAGGAAGTGCCACCTATCCTTTCCTGATTGCTCCCAAACCTTTTGGGCATTTTCTTATGTCCAAATAATTGCATCATGCCAGAATTCAACTTTATTTTCCTAGCCAATCTTCCTCAGCAAATTTTCAAACTTTTTGTCACACAGAAGGCATTGTGAGGGAAGTCCTAGCTAGGGTTTTCCAAATGACTTGAAATTTTGCACACTCCTTCATGTGCTCATAATATGACCCTCCTCCAAATTTCAGCCACATCCAATCATCTATGTGAGCACATGACCAAATCTTTGATTCTGACAATATTTTCAGGTGGTGAAGCAAGTGCATTTTATATTTCTTCAAAAATCCTGATAAATTACCAGATTGTGCTTCTACCCTTATAACATCTCTCCACCAAATGTGGCACCATTTCACTTAGCCAATATTTCTCTAAAATTATTGCAAGTTTTTGGTCAGCAAGGATGTTTGTGAAGCAAGTACCATTTTGGTAAATCCAATTGGTATGAAATTTTTACAGCATCATTGTATGGCCAAATCATAATCGTATGCCAAATTTGAGCTCAAGTTGATGCTTCATGTGAGTGCATCATCGTACTAAAGTTTCTGGACCATTTTGGTCAGTTGCAAAGCAACTATATTAATCCTTGATTAATTTCTGCTCAAACTCTCCAGGTGAAAGTGCAACTAATCCCCGGGTGGTTTTGGTAATTAATAACAACATATATATCATTGAACTAATATTTACTTGAGAATCATTTCAGAAAAGTTCGATGATATGGGTATGGAAATGTCTGAAGAAGTGGACCCCTCAAAATGCTAAGACAAGCATTGGCAAAAGCTCAAGACTCTATTTTTGGTTTAGTGATCAAAGATCACATTGAGTCCATAGGAAAAGCCAATACTATTAAAAGGGGATGAGGTTGTGTTAATGATCTAGTTGCTCAAGTGCTTGGTGATCTAGCTCCCTCAACTATCAGCACTCTTCACTACTTAACACACTCATAAGTAATCTCGGACAAATCGATTCTGCAAACTCAGTCCCACCGAGATGAACCACCTCAGTTATTCCTCCAAACCCTAATTTCTCGGTCCATCCGATTCTGAGTTTCGGTCTCACCGAAAATGGACTGCCAACCTTCTGTAACCAATTGACATCATTTCGGAATATCCGAGTTGTTACTTTCGGTCACACCGAGATGGCAAGCTCCAACCTTTGACTCACTTCGGACACACCGAGATGGTATTTTCGGTCCCACCGAAAATCCCAACGTTCACTATATTTGAACTTTCGGTCTGACCGAGTTTTCACTTCGGTCTCACCGAGATTGGTCAAATGTGTGTGTAACGGTTGGATTTTGTGTGGAGGCTATATATACCCCTCCACCCCCTCTTCATTCGTGAGGAGAGCCATCAGAAAGTCTACCATTCCTACCATACACTTTCTGAGAAGTGAACCACCTACCCTTGTGTTGAGATCAAGCCATTCCATTCCTACCATATGAAACTTGATTTCTAGCCTTCCCAAGTTGCTTTCCACTCAAATCTTTCTTCCACCACAGCCATATCAGTGAGGAGAGTTGAGTGTTGGGGAGATTATCATCTGAAGCACAAGAGCAAGGAGTTCATCATCATCAACACCGTCTATTACCTTTTGGAGGGTGGTGCCTCCTAGATTGGTTAGGTGTCGCTTGGGAGCCTCCGTCTTTGAGATGTGGAGTTGAACCAAGAAGTTTGTAAGGGCAAGGAGATCGCCTACTTCGTGAAGATCTACCCCGAGTAAGGCTAGTCCTCCGTGGGCGTAGGCCATGATGGAATAGACAAGGTTGCTTCTTCGTGGACCCTTCGTGGGTGGAGCCATCCGTGGACTCGCGCAGCCGTTACCCTCCGTGGGTTGAAGTCTCCATCAACGTGGATGTACGATAGCACCACCTATCGGAACCACGACAAAAATCTTCGTGTCACCAAACTGCGTTTGATCTTCTCCACCTCTCTTTTACATGTGCAATTTACTTTCCGCTGCTTATACTCTAGAATTGCATGTGTAGGGTGATACTTGAATTGATCCTAATTGTGAAACTGCCAAAAACATTGCATGATCTAAAAGCAGATTTTTTATATTGTCAAGTAGTCTAATCACCCCCCCCCTCTAGACCTACTTTCGATCCTACAAGTGGTATCAGAGCTTTGGTCTCCATTGTTTTGGTTTCCATTGCATTGGACTCCATAAGCTTGGTTTCACAACCTAGGAGAGTATGGCGTCTAGTGAGGGTAATTATCGTAGAGGTCCTTACTTTGATGGTACAAATTTTGCTAGATGGAAGCATAAAATGAAAATGCATATTCTTGGTCATAACCCAGCCGCATGGGGCATTATTTGTGTTGGTATGCAAGGTGATTTCTTTGAAGAAGGAAAAGTTCCGGATCGCGAAGCTACACCCGAAGAGTTGCGGATGTTGCAAAACAATGCTCAAGCTTGTGACATTCTCTTCAATGCTTTGTGTCCCGAAGAGTTCTACAAAATCAGCCGTCTTGAGAATGCCAAAGAGATTTGGGATACTTTGGTTGAAATGCACGAAGGTACTGAATCTGTGAAGGAATCAAAGCTAGATATTCTTCAAGGTCAACTTGACAAGTTCAAGATGAAGGATGGTGAAGGAGTCGCTGAAATGTACTCTAGGCTTGCTCTCATCACAAATGAGATTGCCGGCTTAGGAAGCGAAGAAATGACCGACCGATTCATCATTAAGAAGATTCTCAGAGCTTTGGATGGAAAGTATGACACCGTGTGCACTTTGATCCAAATGATGCCAAACTACAAGACTCTCAAGCCAACTGAAGTCATTGGAAGAATTGTTGCTCATGAGATGACACTTAAGGATAAGGAAGAGCTTCACAACAAGTCAAGTGGTGCTTACAAAGCTACAAGTGATGCTCCTACTACCTCAAGTGACAAGCTAATTTCCAATGAAGAGATAAGCCTAATAGTCAAGAACTTCAACAAGTTCTACAAGAATAGAGGCAAAGAAAGAAGCTCAAAGTCTAGATCATATGATGAAAAGAGATCTTCTAGTCGTGATCGAAATTGCTACAATTGTGGAAGACCCGGACACTTCTCAAATGAGTGTACGGCTCCCCACAAAAGAAGAGAAGAATCTCCAAGAAGAAGAGCAAGAGATGAGTCACCTCGGAGAGAGAGAAGGAGCAGAGATGATCGTTATGAACGAAGACCCTCTCGGAGAAGCAAGGATTCGGAGAGGAAAGACAAGTCATCAAGGAGCTACACAAGAAGAAGACATCAAGCTCATATTGGTGAATGGGTCTCCGGCTCCGACTCTGACAATCAATCCGATGGAAGCTATCACTCCGACTCCGACTATAGTCAAGATGAAGGTGTTGCTGGACTTGCACTCGTATCCTCCAACTCCAACTCCTACGACTTATTTGATTCACCAATTGAGGGAATTGGAAGATGCTTCATGGCTAAGGGTCCCAAGGTAACACACCCTGAATTCATTGACTTTGATAGTGATGAGGATGACTTGCTTGGTGAAGATGAGCTCTTGCATGATAAATCTAGTGAGCTTAGTAATGATGAAAATGCTAGTAGTCTTTATAGTCGAGAAGAGTCGAATGACAATGCTATGAAGGAGATTGAGCGTCTAACTAAAGAACTAAACACTCTTAAGTTAGCTCATGAAACAACTCAAGAAGATCATAGAGAGCTCCTAAGATCTCATGAGAAGCTACGCTTCGAGAAGCTCACTCTAGAGCAAGAACATGAGTTTCTGAAAGCGATCAATGACGATCTTCGAAAGAAGAGTTCTTCATATCTTGCCAAACGACTTCTCTTGTCTAATTTCTTGCCACCTATTAAGACTAAGCATGACAAGCATAAGAAAAATTCTTCCTCTAGTAGTAACAATAACAATGTTAAATCCAATATTGTTGCTTCTAGTAGTTCTCTTGATTCCACTAACAATGTTTCAAACCAAGTTACACTTGAGCAAGAAAATAGCTTATTGAAGGAAATCATAGAGAAAGGTGTCTACAAGAGTCTTGCCGGAAGCAAGAACTTTGAGGAGATTGTTCGCAAACAAGGAAGACACCGGAAGAATCAAGGGATTGGTTTTTAGCGAAAGTTCAACGCCGAAGGTGTTGAGTGGGAAGAAGGTCAATACCCTACTCCACAGTTTGTTTCACAAAAGGAGAAGTATGATCCTACTTCTTCCAATGTGGAACAAGCTCAAGATGACCTTCCACCACAAGACCACAAGCTAAAGGCCAAGGACAAGCTTCAAGAGGAGATTGATGCATTCATTGAAGCACCTCAAGCCATGGTCAAGTGGGTTCCCAAGGACACATCAAGTTCTACTTCGTCAAGCTCAACTACAACACCAAGGATTCCCATCAAGATGATGTGGATCCCAAAGAAGAAGAACTAGTAGGTTCTTGAGGGTGACTCCGCCAACAAACTTCACTCATATTCATTTTGGCAAGAACTTGTGCAATCAACTTCCACATCATGCACTTGTTCATGGAGTCACAAACCCTCTTGTTGGTAAGTCAAGGGACAAGGTAATCATTGCTTTCATGGACATCGTCTTTTGTGTACTTCACTCTATGTCTATGGATATTCTTGTTTGTTCCTTGTGGGACTAACCCATGTAGGTATTGAAAGTGCCCTAATCCAAAGGATTGCTCCCAACTTTTGATGATCTGCATCAACATTGAGCATCCACATCTTCAACATCTACATGAAGTCTTCTACGACAACCCAAGGTTAGTTTGACCCTTTAAAAGGGGTTCTCACATCTAGGGGGAGCTTTGCTCTAAAAATTGAGCTAAAGCATCTCCAAATGATGTGAACACATAAATGCTTTATGTAAAAGTGGTAACCCCACTTGTGCTTAAACGATGAGTATGACCTATGATCAAATGTTCTCATTTGGCTCCTAAGTCAATATACTCATATATAGATGACCTAGTCATCGACAAATTGTGTGCTAGTAGCTAGAGTGATTGGTTGTGCATGTTTGACACATATTTCAGTTGCTATCTTATTGTGTGAGCATGTTGAATGCATGATTTTATCCATTCAAGGACATCCATTTGTTGTTTTGATTGTTTTGTTTTCTCTTTCTGGCCAAATGGATGGACAAGAATGCCTAAGCACCTTTCCCTAGCTATCTATGCTTTCTTGTCTCAAATTCTATTCATGCTCATATCACAACTTTGAACAAGTCTTTTTCTGACAGTCCGAGTGAGGAGCACTCGGAACCACCGATTCGTCTAAGGCTGACTTCCAAAACCTTCTAAGTCCATTTCGGTCTGACCGGCTTCTCAATCTCGGTCCAACCGAAACGCTTAGACTGATCTAGGTTTCATCTCGGTGGAACCGAGTTCAAACTCTCGGTCTGACCGATATGCGTAACTGCACAGCAGTTATACATCTCGGTGACACCGAGTTTTTCAACTCGGTCCCACTGACAGCATGGGGTTATATATACCTGAGGGCTGCGCGAGATTCAATTCTTCAAACCGTTCGCCCCCAATACCCCTGCTGCCGTCGCCCTGGTCTACGGATCGTCGCCGTCGTCGCCTGTGCGCCCTCGCCGCAGGTCTCCGCCGCTGTCAACGGTAATCATCTCCACCGTTGCCGCCGTAGAGGGACACCACCAAGTTAGGGTGTGTCCCGATCCCTTTTCGTGCTCCCCTTCCGATTCTTGCACGATAGGCTTGCCATGATTCAATCCACGTTTGAAATATTCCCTATACATTAGTTCAGATCTTCTAGTTTCGAGGAAAATTCTTAGGTTTAGGTTTCCACGGAATGCATCTCGGTGAAGCCGATTTTTGAAACTCGGAATGACCGATTTGGCCTCTGGCCATTGCACTGCATCATTCGGTTTAACCGAGTTGTGCCAATCGGAATGACCGAAGCGTAGTTTCAGTGAAACCCTAAGTTATCGGTAGGACCGAAACCCATTTCGGTCTGACCGAAAGTGGTGTGTAGGTTTCTGTTGAGCACTTCGGTTGCACCGAAACTTGAAATCGGTTTGACCGAAATACATTCTGTGAAAACTCAAAACTAAGTTTTGAACTCATTTTTTTGCAAAAACCTCTGCAGTTGTGATAACTCTTCCACTCTGCCTATACCTTATCTTTTCACAGGTTTTTCAGCCATGTCAGATGTCAGTGACAGCCATAACAGGTCTGAATCTCCGTTTGCTGAAATTCCAGAGGCAGATACAAGTCCTGCTAGCAGCTCCAGTGATGATAGTGAGAGGAGCACCCCTAGTGGTTTGCCTCCTGCAGCCACCAGAACCAGGAAGAAGAGAACTTCTGATGATGAGGACTCTGACTTTGTTGCTGAGGAAGTTACCTCCAAGCCAAAGAGGAATGTGGTTGCCAAAGAGCACCAAGGGCAGCAGTCAAGGAAAGGCACAAGCAAAGTGAAGCAGTCAGCAGTTGCAAAGAAGCTCAACTTGGAAGAGCCTGCTCCAAGCAAGGTGAAGAAGACTTCCAAAAGGAAGAGGGTAGTATATGCTGAACCTCAAGATGATGCTGCAGAAGAAGAAGAAGAAGAAGCACCCCAGCCTCCTCCTCAGAAAGCTAAGTTCATGGGTGATGCTATTCGGGCTCAAGCCTCCTCTAAGCCCAAGAAGCCTGCTGAAGCCAAGGCAGCTCCAGCCAAGCCCAAGAGAACAACCAGAAGCATTCCAGCTTCTGAGAAGAACAAAGGTGAGATGCCACCGTCTGAATCAGATGAAGAGCATGTGTTGCTTAAGCTCCGTCCCAAGTTGCCACTCCACAATGATGCTCATCCTCAAGCTGAGGACATGAAGGCAAGGAAGGACAAAGGTCTCAGGCTATGGAGACAGTCTGATCCATATGCTGTAAGGAGAAGGACTGTTGTGGACCCCGGATTCCACACCAGAGAGCAGCAGGATTTCTATGAGACCGTGCTGATGGATAAGAAGCCCATTGTTGCTGACACCAGATATGTTGACTGGAAGTATATTGACAGTGAAGAGCATCGGGACTTCTTTCCCCATGTGCATGAGAGCTTTACTGCATGTGGAGTTGCTGATTTTGTGGGTCAAGAGCTGACAGCTTGGAATGACGAGATGATCATGCAGTTCTATGCCACAGCCCACTTCTATCCTGATGGCAAGATCACCTGGATGACTGAAGGTCAACGGTTTTCTTCGACTATTGAAGAATGGGCAGAACTTCTGAACGCTCCAGTGCAGAGAGAGGACGACATTAATGTCTATGGGATTCCTAAGAAGAGTCATGATTCCATGAAGAACATGTACAAGGAGATCCCGGCTGCTGATTTGGAAGGATGGAAGCTTGGCTCAGTGTACTATCTCCAGGCAGGTCTGACCACCACTAACACTATTCTGAGGCATACATTGATGCCTAAGTCTGGAGACCACCGGATGATTCGAGGCTATTCTATCAACATGCTGCACATTCTCGATGAGAAAGCACCTTTTAAGGTGATGGACTTGATGGTAGAGACCATTAAGAGGACTGCAGCTGACCAGAAGAGGTCGTGTGGGTTTGCACCGCAGATTCAGATGCTCATCAACGCCAAGTTTGGCACGGGCAAATTCATGTTGGATAGGAAGCACTTGCCACTGCAGCCAGAGCATGAGGACAACGTAGTTGTGATGGATGAAGAGGACCCTACCTCAGTTGAAGGACAGGCCAAAATCGAAGCTGCGAAGAAGGCTAAAGCTGACAAAGAGGCAGCAGCAGCAGCTAAGCCAAAGAGCTTTGGAGAACAAATTCTTGAAGCTACCCAGAGGATTGAACAACGCCTGGCCAGCATTGAGCAATCTCAGGAGAGCCTAGAGAGGATTGTCGAGGACAAGATCCACGCTCTGGACGTGAAACTGACTGAGATTCAGGTGTCTGTCAACAAGCTTGAGGCAGACATGGAGGAGACAAGGCAGGAGAGAGCAGAGCTTATGCAGGATGATCTAGTCCAGGACTCTCATCGCCAGACTGCTCAGGTTCCCAGAGGATCCAGATCTGCAGCTATCCCAGTGACAGACTCCAGGGCTACCACTTCAGCACCAGCTATAGCTCCAGCAGTTGCTCCAGCTCCAGCATCCACTCCTCCACCGCAGACATCAGCAGAAGTCTTCGCCGATGCAGCTATCTCTACACCGACATCTACCCAGACGGGAGCCGCCAGCAGAGCCCGCAGTGACGCTTAGCTCTATACCTTTTCGAACTTTTTGGTAACTTGTTGCCAAAGGGGGAGAAATTGTTATAGATCATAGGGCTTCGAGAGAAAGAGTGCTCTTTCGTCTTTCGTTCTTTTGCCGGTTTTCTTTGAGATACAGTGATTTCTTTTGGTTCCTGAAACTTTAAGTGTGCTTGCTACCACGTTTGATGCTACCTTAATGAGTGCTTAGTCATACTATGCCTTAATGTGTGCTTATTGCTTATCATATGCTATTCCTTATTGTATGGCTATTTACTCTTGTCTTGGTGATTGAGTGCATGTTACTCATTCTTATCATTTTGTGTGCTCCACCAAGATGTATGTGACATGGAAGAGTGACCCATAATCCTAATCGATTGTGCATTTGCATTCAAACGCAAATTTTAAATAATGCACAAATTTAGGGGGAGCTCTTGCTTATCACATACTTCTCAAAGCGACGATATCATTCATTGATTATATCTTTTGTCGAAGCTTTGATCTATATGTTGTCATCAATTACCAAGAAGGGGGAGATTGAAAGTGCAACTAATCCCCGGGTGGTTTTGGTAATTAATAACAACATATATATCATTGAACTAATATTTACTTGAGAATCATTTCAGAAAAGTTCGATGATATGGGTATGGAAATGTCTGAAGAAGTGGACCCCTCAAAATGCTAAGACAAGCATTGGCAAAAGCTCAAGACTCTATTTTTGGTTTAGTAATCAAAGATCACATTGAGTCCATAGGAAAAGCCAATACTATTAAAAGGGGATGAGGTTGTGTTAATGATCTAGTTGCTCAAGTGCTTGGTGATCTAGCTCCCTCAACTATCAGCACTCTTCACTACTTAACACACTCATAAGTAATCTCGGACAAACCGATTCTGCAAACTCAGTCCCACCGAGATGAACCACCTCAGTTATTCCTCCAAACCCTAATTTCTCGGTCCATCCGATTCTGAGTTTCGGTCTCACCGAAAATGGACTGCCAACCTTCTGTAACCAATTGACATCATTTCGGAATATCCGAGTTGTTACTTTCGGTCACACCGAGATGGCAAGCTCCAACCTTTGACTCACTTCGGACACACCGAGATGGTATTTTCGGTCCCACCGAAAATCCCAACGTTCACTATATTTGAACTTTCGGTCTGACCGAGTTTTAACTTCGGTCTCACCGAGATTGGTCAAATGTGTGTGTAACGGTTGGATTTTGTGTGGAGGCTATATATACCCCTCCACCCCCTCTTCATTCGTGGAGAGAGCCATCAGAAAGTCTACCATTCCTACCATACACTTTCTGAGAAGTGAACCACCTACCCTTGTGTTGAGATCAAGCCATTCCATTCCTACCATATGAAACTTGATTTCTAGCCTTCCCAAGTTGCTTTCCACTCAAACCTTTCTTCCACCACAGCCATATCAGTGAGGAGAGTTGAGTGTTGGGGAGATTATCATCTGAAGCACAAGAGCAAGGAGTTCATCATCATCAACACCGTCTATTACCTTTTGGAGGGTGGTGCCTCCTAGATTGGTTAGGTGTTGCTTGGGAGCCTCCGTCTTTGAGATGTGGAGTTGAACCAAGAAGTTTGTAAGGGCAAGGAGATCGCCTACTTCGTGAAGATCTACCCCGAGTAAGGCTAGTCCTCCGTGGGCGTAGGCCATGATGGAATAGACAAGGTTGCTTCTTCGTGGACCCTTCGTGGGTGGAGCCCTCCGTGGACTCGCGCAGCCGTTACCCTTCGTGGGTTGAAGTCTCCATCAACGTGGATGTACGATAGCACCACCTATCGGAACCACGACAAAAATCTTCGTGTCACCAAACTGCGTTTGATCTTCTCCACCTCTCTTTTACATGTGCAATTTACTTTCCGCTGCTTATACTCTAGAATTGCATGTGTAGGGTGATACTTGAATTGATCCTAATTGTGAAACTGCCAAAAACATTGCATGATCTAAAAGCAGATTTTTTATATTGTCAAGTAGTCTAATCACCCCCCCCCCCTCTAGACCTACTTTCGATCCTACACCAGGATTGTAGTTATTCATATTTAATCATAGCAGACAACTCCATTGACCCCAATCAAGTTCCTGTGGATCACTAGTAGACATTCAAGTTTACTGCAGTAAACTTCAAAGGATGATTATTATTTAACGACAAAGATCTTCATCGATCTACCACCGTAGTTGAAACCACCCCTGGAAGAACTTACCTCTAGACAATAGGTTCCATCTCATTTCCCTCGCTACATGCGAGTGTACGCGGTGACCGCGACGATGGCAAGCCTGTGCACGCACTATGTGTGCAGTGGCCGCGTCCAGTGGCTGTTTGTGCTTCGGCACCTCCTCCTCTCGTCGCCTTCGCGCGCGTGACCGTGTCCAACGTCTTTACCTCATCATAGCCACCCCCCTGGATAGCTCACCCCCTCCATCCGCTTCCTCACCAACGCTCACCGACGCTCGCCCACGGGCGAATAGTGGAGATTTGGCTTGAAGCTCGCTGTCTTCTTCCTCCCTGCGCTCCTTTGGCCTTCTCCTCCCCGTGAGAACCTCCCCTGCTCCTTCTACGTCGTCTACCTCCAAGCTCGCGAGCGTGGGCATGCGTCCGCAGCGACGCCAGCTCGACCCCCTCCTCCCCCACCTATATAAGCCCACTCCGAGGCCTCTCGACCTCACCACTCCACCGCACTCACTCCTCTAGCCCTCCCCGACCCCTCAGATCATTGCCGAAGCCCCTCCCCGCTCGCCATCGCCGCCATGGCCATCGTCGGGCTCCGCTCGAATCCGAATAATCCCGGGCTCCTCCCCTCTTTCTTCCACCCCTAGCAGACCACCTGGAGCACCCTGAGCCTCCTCACCTCCTCGTTTTCCTCTCTGGTGGCCCGGAGCGCCGTGCCCGCATCTTCCCGACACTGCTGTCCGCCGGCGTCAAAACTACGGCTGCCTCATCCATCTCCGACGACTGCTATGCCTAGGGCCGCTTCCGTCCCGTTCCGCTGCATCCGTGGGTAGGTCGAGCACCGCCTGCGGTGGCCTGTGCCACCGGCAAGTGCCGTCGGGGCCGGCTCTACCGCAGCAAGGCGCGGGCGCCAGCGAGGAGAAGAAGGAGACGACGACCCCCCTGCCAGCTAGCCGCGGGCCCCTCGCGTTAGCCCCTCAGCCGTTGACCCCACCCCTCCAAGTCAGATAAGTGGAGACGAACTCCCAGACATTTCGTTTTCTTCTTCGAAAAGCGTATTTTGCCTCTCCTTCAGCAGAAGTGCGTTTTCCTTTACTGAAGACGTACTTTCTCTCTGTTATAGCAAGGAATTCGTTTTACGGAAGAGAAGGCATATTTTCTGGAGTGCGCTTTCAGTTTTTCCGGCTAAGGGCTTGTTTGTGATGCTTTTATTTACAAATGGGTCCCTGGCAGAAAAATTATCCTATCATTTACCCATACCTCCAAATCAGGTGAATCCAAAGCCCACTTCTTCGTTTCGTCGAGCCCGTTCCGATGGAAACATTTTCACCATGTTTTGACATTCTGAAAATGACAATTTTTCCCTTGCCCTTAATCAGCCCCCTTTGAGAGAGAACGTTTTCCGGCGATTCTTTCCACGAGCTTCTCGCACTTCTTCCCGGTGATTTCTTCCACCCCAGGCAAGCCACACCCTCCATTTGCATGATTGCAATGCAGTGACATGGTTCTTTATTTCAACTTATTTAAAAGACTGCAGTACCTATGTATGATCTTGTTCATGGCATTTCTCGGAGTTGTATTTTTATCTTGTTATTGCCATAATATTGCTTGGAGTTCTAGGACTTATATTTTGATGATTATGTGGATGAGATGTTGCCTTGGGATTATTAGTGGCTTTTATGATCATTTTCATGGTGGTTTAGGATATGATATTTTGGGAGTATTTTCTTTGGATGTCATGTTGCCTTTGGATTATTAGTGGCTAGTATTATTTTCGTCATGATGCTAGTTGATATTGTGTTTTGGAGTATGATGTTGGAGATGATGCTTGCATGTGGATCATAGTTGGATAGCTACTTCTTGATATTTGAGTAGTATTATTATCGTTCTTCGATTCATCATGATAGAAGTGTCATGCTATCCTTGGAGTATTTTGATATGTCGATAATATGCTTTGGATTATTTGTTGGATATTGCTATGACTTGGATCACGGTTGGTAGATGATAGCAGAGTATCAGTAATCACTGTTATATGTTGGTGATAAGTTTCGTCATTAAGTTGGTCAGGTGCCACCGAACCGGACTTTTCTAGTGCAACCACATTTTCCTTTTATGGGAAGGCCCTATGCGATGATATTGTCGTGCCTCTCGCCAGTGCCTCCAATGAGGGAAGGTTATGGGCACGCGCTACGCTAATCAGGTAGACGGACATTAGCCTTGTGTGCCCGTAGTTGGATAGGGCCCTTTTTGTCCCCGTTTGGGACCTTTTTTGTTTTGCCACGACGGTGGCCGTTGGTGCCTTTGGTAGGCACGGCGCCACCCAGGACTGAACCCAAAAAGGGTGTTTGTCGGAGTGGCCGGGAGAGTTCATGGCAGTAGGTCGGTTTGTCGGAACGCCATTGGTCCACCCGTATGGGAGTGCGAGGCCATGGGTTCCGTGGTGTAGGTAAAGCGCGCTACCTCTGCAGAGTGTGTGTATTCAATCTATCGATAGCCGCGTCCTCGATCACGGGCATAAGTTTGTACTAGGTCACACCGTTCGATCAACACTCACATGACAGAATGACTTATAGGTGATTTATATGTTGATGTACTTTGAGCAGTAACAGTTTGGCAGGATGATGATGATGTTGATGGGATGATCTTGAGGATGATCATTCAGTTGTGATGTGGTCACGAGGTGATCATGTGGATGTTCCGTTTGTGATCCGTGAATGATCACCGTTTGGTTACGAGGTAACCCGTTGAACCAAGTGTGGTTCCGTTTGTGATCCATGAATGATCACTGTTTGTTTTTGATCACGAGGTGATCGAGATGGTATATTGCTTGGCCAGTTAGCCAAGAATGAGATGGTTGTTGAGATTAGAGATGTTGGTTTATCAGTATGATAGTGGTTTCATACCATGCGTAGTAGTTGCTTCATCATTGTAGTTGTTAATTAATTAACCTGTTTAATGCTATGTTATTGTCTTGTCTTGATGTTTATGGTTGTTGTGAGCTTGCAAGTATATTCAATGTACTGAACTGGTGTGTCATCCCAGATTGCAGGTGATGCCATGGTTGCTTGATTGCTTGTTGAGGTTTACGTTCGTGCGAGCTAGATTGTGTCCCAGCCAGAGTCCCTGTAGAGTGGAGTTCACCACCTTCGTCTTTGTTCCGCTGCTAGCATAGAGCAAGTGTAGTATCGCAGGCGTAGTGTCACCGTGCTGATGTGATTCTTTGTAACATTAGACCCTTGTATTATCATTCTTGTAATAAGAGCTAATTTGTTCTATGTCAAGCAGTGTCGTATTCCAAAGACTTCTCCTCGATCTATGGGTTGGAATATGGGGCGTTCCGGTTTCTCTGAGCTGGGGTGCCACAAGCCAACGCCAAGCGCTCCTGCGGCAGGGATGCCTCCAGTGGCCTTCGTGGACTTGTTGCTGGCCACTTTAACATCTTTCTTGGCGGCCTCTTCTTGAGAAGCCTTGGTGGCTGATGCATATCCGTCGTATCTATAATTTTTTATTGTTCCATGCCAATATTCTACAACTTTTACATACTTCTATGAATAACTTATATGATTTTCATGGACTAACATATTGATCCGGTGCCCAGTGCCAGTCCTTATTTATTGCATGTTTTTTGTTTCGCATAAAATCCATATCAAACAGAGTCCAAACGCGATAAAAATTTACAGAGAATTTTTTGTAATATATATGATTTTTGTGAGGCGAAATCAACGAGAGACGATGCCCGAGGGGCCCACAAGCCCTTGAGGCGCACCCCCTACCCAGGGCACAGCCAGGGGGCTTGTGGGCATCGTGAAGGTCGGTTGGAGGTGTCTATGGATGCAAGGAAGCCTACATCTGGATAAAAATCGTGTTAATATTTCAGCCCAATCAGAGTTATGGATCTCCGGGAATTTATGAAATGGTGAAAGGCCAAAAATAGGGAACTTAGAAACAGAAGGAAACAAAGAGAGAGATCCAATCTCGGAGGGGTTCCTGCCCCTCCGCCGCCATGGAGGCCATGGACTAGAGGGGGAATCCTCCTCCCATCTAGGGGGTCAAGGAAGAAGAAGAGGGAGGGGGTTCTCTCACCCTCTATCCCAGTGGTGCCAGAACACCGTCGGGGCAATCATCGTGTGACGACGATCTACACCAACACCTCCGTCATCTTCACCAACATCTTCATCACCTCCCCTCATTTATATTCAGCGTTCCACTCTCCCGCAACCCATTGTACCCTCTACTTGAACATGGTGCTTTATGCCTCATATTATTATCCAATGATGTGTTTCCATCCTATGATGCTTGAGTAGATTTTTGTTGTCCTATCAATGATTGGTGAATTGCTATGATTGGTTTAATTTTCTTGTGGTTATGTTGTTGTCCTTTGGTGCCCATCATAAGAGCGCGCGTGTGGATCACACCATAGGGTTAGTTGTATGTTGATAGGACTATGTATTGGATGGCAAGGGTGACAACAGCTTCAGCCTAGCATAGAAATTGATGCTTACGAGATTGAAGGGGGGCCAATATATCTTAAGGCTATGCTTAGGTTTTACCTTAATGAATGATAGTAGTTGAAGATGCTTTCTGGAGTTCCAATCATAAATGCATAGAATTCCAAGTAAGGGATGACATGCTAGCAGTGTCCTCTCCTACATAAAAACTTGCTATCAGTCTAGTAATGTAGTTAATTGCTTAGGTACAATTCCGCAACTCCTACCACCACTTTTCCACACTCGCTACACTAACTTAATTGTTTATTTATGTAAACAAACCCTATTTTTTATTTACGTGCTCTTTATTATCTTGCAAACCTAACCCACAACACCTACAAAGTACTTCTTGTTTCATACTTGTTCTAGGTAAAGCAAACATTAAGCGTGCATAGTGTTGTATCGATGGTCGATAATTTGAGGGAATATTTGTTCTATGTTTAGCTCCTCATTGGGTTCGACACTCTTTCTTATTGAAAGAGGACACAACTGACCCCCTACACTTGTGGGTTATTAGCGGTCTTGTTAGCGGCAACCTTGTCGGCCTCTATGGCAGCATCCTTCGCGCTCCCCTCAATGTCAACATCAGCGTCCATGATATCAGTTGGATGGGGATCTAGAGAAGGAGAAGGGAAAGAAATCGAATTCAAGAAAACAAAAACAATATAAGAAAAACAAGTGCCCAAAAGCAAGTGAATTGCCTGTGTGAGATTGTTGAGGAGGAACTCCTCCTCCGGCAGCATCAGTTGTCGTCGTGTGGCTACTGAAAACTATAATTGCCAGATCCCCTTCAACATGGATAGGCTCATCGGTGGAACCCCTTGCCGGAGATCCATCTCCGTAGAGCCACCTCTGGTTGTTCCGCTTCCTACCGCTCTTCTCCTACAAGCTCAGTGATGTCATTAGTAATGATCTCCACACCAATGCTCGCGAGCATAAAATGAGTCATGGACTCACGTTGGAGGCTTGTCTGGGGGCTACGTCGAGGACTGAGTGATACGTCTATGTCGTATCTACTTTTTCTCTTGTTTTGGACTCTAATTTGCATGATATGGCTGAAACTAACCCAGACTGACGTTGTTTTCAACATAACTACCATTGTGCTATTTTTTGTGCAAGATTAAAAGTTATCGGAATTGGATGAATTTTTTTTGGAGAATTATCTTGCAATAAATAAAAAATACATGAACCAAGACGCACTGGAGGGAGGCCCCAGTTGCGCATTAGGCACCAGGACGCGCCACCCCCCTTTAGCGTGCCCTGGTGGTAGTGGGACCCCCGAGGCTCCACTGACCCTAATTCTAGCACGATAAATTCCAATTTTTTGAGAAACAATAGGGGAGAAAGTTTCATCGCGTTTTATGACACGGAGCCACAACCACCTCCTGTTCTTCACCGGGAGGCCAGATCGGGAGCCCGTTCGGGGCTCCGAAGAGCGGGATCTTCCGTCTTCGTCATCATTAACCATCCCCCACCACCAATATCATGATGCTCACCAACGGGAGTGAATAATTCCACCGTAGGCTTGCTGGATGGTGGTGTGTTGGATGATATTCATCATGTAATCGAGTTAGTTTTATTAGGGCTTGATCCCTAGTATCCACTATGTTCTTAGATTGATGTTGCTATGATTTTGCTATGCTTAATGCTTGCCACTAGGGCCTGAGTGCCATGATTTCAGATCTGAACCGTTTATGTTTTCACCATTGTATCCATGTTCTTGATCCGATCTTGCAAGTCATACACACCTGCTACGTGTTAGGATCTGCATACCTCAAGGTGAAAGTAATGGGGATTCTTTCCGGTGATTACTGTAGTTTCAGGAGTTCATCTTTCACTATGTGTTAATGCTTTGTTCCGATTCTCTATTAAAAGGAAGCCTTAATATCCCTTAGTTTCCTTATGGACCCTGCTTCCATACGAGGGTCGGACAAAAGATATCATGCAAGTTCTTTTCCATAAGTTCGTATGACTATTTATGAAATACATGCCTACATTATATTGATGAGCTAGAGCTAGTTCTGTGTCGCCCTAGGTTATGACTGTTATATGATGAATATTAATCAACGATATCACTGATCCAATGCGCATGAGCTTTTCACATATTGTTGTTGCTAAGTTACTATTGTTGCTACTACTGTTACAATTTCTGGAAAGCTATTGATACTACTCTTACCGTTACTATTACTATCATTACTACTGTTATCAAACTATCATACTACTATGCTAGTGATCACTTTGCTATAGATATTTAATCTATAGGTGTGGTTGAATTGACAACTCAACTGTTAATATTTACAATAATTCTTTGGCCCCCTTGTGTCGAATCAATAAATTTGGGTTGAATACTCTACCCTTGAAAACTGTTGCGATCCCCTATACTCGTGGGTTATCAAGACATTTTCCTGGCGCCATTGCCGGGGAAGCATAGCTATATTTATTGATTCGCTTGGGATTTATATTTGATTATCACTATGAAGAATCTTAAGGATTATAGAACCAAGATCGTTCCCTCTAAGACGAGGGGAGGCACGTAACTGTTATCTAGCTTTGAACTTGATTCACCCTATGTTTTGAGTAAGCATGCAACACCAACACCTGCTATTAATTCTGATATGTCGCAAGTTAGTGATGATGCTACTTCTTCTATGAATGATGCTTTTGATGATGCTAGTACCTTGCTCAATAAGACTGCCACTAGGTGAATTTCTTGATGAACAACTTGCTAGAGCTAAAGAAATTGAGACTACTGAAACTGATGAGATTATTGAAACTGAAAACTATGACACACCTATTAGAGTTAGCTCTCCTAGATATGAATTGCTAGACATACATGAGGGTTATTTTATGGATGGAGAGGTAGCTAAGGATTTTCTTGCTTGTAAGGATATAGATGATCTTAAGAAATTGCTATGCAAGTTGAAAGAAAAATCTTTGAATGCTGGAATGAAATATGATCCTAAGTTTGCTACTTCACCTATCTTTGTTACTGATAAGGAGAGTGAATTTTTTGTGGACCCAGAGTTAATTACTTTGGTTGAATCTGATCCTTTCAATAGCTATGAAACTGAAACTGTTGTGGCACATCTTACTAAATTAAATGATATAGCCACCCTATTTAATCACAATGAAAAAATTCGCTACTACTATATTCTCAAGTGATTTTCGTTCTCATTAAAGGGCGATGCTAAGATATGGTAGAATACCCTTGCTCATGGTTGTGTGTGAAGTACCGAGGATATGATTTATGACTTCCCTGAAGAATAGTTTTCTTCTCATAAGAAACAAGCTGCCTTACAGGAAATATTTAACTTTGTGCAAATTGAACAAGAGAGTCTCGCACAAGCATGGGGGTGGCTTCTCCAATTACTTAATGCTTTCCCTAATCTCCCTCTTAAGAAAAATGAAATACTCAATATCTTATATAATCGTCTAACTAATGCTTCTAGGGACTTCCTAGATAGTTGTGCCGGTTGTGTTTTCATGGAATGAACTATTGAACAAGCTAAGGAATTATTGAATACTATATTGAAGAATTATGATGAATGGACAGGTAATGAACCACAACCTAAACCCACTCTGAAGAAGAGGGGTATTTGGTTCCTCAATCCTGAATATATGCAAGAGGCAAAGAAATGCATGAAAGAAAAGGGTATTAAAGCTGAAGATGTTAATAATTTACCACCTATTGAAGAAATACTTGGTGTTGACACACCACCGAAGGTGGTGGAGGTAAATTCTCTTTTAAAGTTTGATGAAGGTGATATCCCTTATAATAAACATCATAGTCAATGCTTGTATGAATTCAAAAATTAAATTAGGAAGCAAGATCATTTCAATGCCTATGTTATTAAACAATGAAAGCAAAACTCTGATATAATTGCTCGATTCAGTGACTTGTTGTTTAGAATCACTAATGATGTAAGAGGAGTAGGAAAACATGCTTCCGTGGTTCAAACTCAATTAGAACAAGTTTCTAAATATCAAAGTGAGTTACTCAATGAAATGAGTAATAATATGAATGATCAGCCATTAGGGGAATGACTAGACAAGGTAAAATGACTTAGGAGCCACTTTATTGTGAAGGTCACCCTAAAAGAATCGAACAAGACTCCCAAAGAATTAATGTTGATGCATCTAGTCCATCTAGAAATAAAAAATAAAAGTAACATGATAGTACTTTGCATACTTCAAGTGAACATGAGGTAGAAAAACCCTTTGAGGATGACAATGATGTTTCTATCTCTGATGTTGAAGCTCAGTCTGGTAATGAACATTCAACTAGTGATAATGATAATGATTATGATAATGATGATTTTCATGTAGGTGCTCAACCAGAAAATGATAAAGAACCAGACAATGATGTTGAGATAGAACCTGTTGTTGATCTTGATAACCCACAATGTAAAACAAAGCATTACGATAAAAGAGACTTTATTTCTAGAAAACATGCTAAAGAAAAGGAGATCCATGGGTTTAGTAACCCATGCCCTTTCCACCTAAAACATCTAGGAAAAAAGATGAAGAAGAATTTGACCGCTTTGCTGAAATGCTTAGGCTAGTCTTTTTGCGTACCTATTTGACTAATATTTTAAAGATGGCCCCTTATGCTAAACATGTGAAAGATATTGTCACTAATAATAGAAAAATACCTGAAGCTGAAATCTCCACCATGCTTGCAAACTATTATTTTGAGGATGGGGTATCTAAGAAATTAGGAGATCCTGGAATACCAACTATACCTTGCTCCATCAAAAGAAATTATGTCAAAACTGCTTTATGTGATGTAGGAGCTAGTGTTAGTGTTATGCCTTTATCCTTATACAAAAGACTTGATTTGAATAAACTCAAACCCACTAAAACATCGTTGCAAATAGTTGAGAAATCAACTGCCATACCTATCGGTATTTGTGAGGATGTGACTGTTCTAGTTGCAAATGTTACTATCTTAAAAGGTTTTGTTATACTTGATATGCCCGAGGATGACAACATATCGATTATCCATGATAGACCATTTTTGAACACTACAGGGGCTGTTATTGATTGCAACAAAAACAAAGTCACTTTTCATATTAATGGTAATGAGCATACGGTGCACTTTCCGAAGAAACAATTTCATGTGAATGGTATTAATGTTATTGGAAAGACTCCGACAGTTACTATTGGAGGTTTTCAACTCACTATACCTAGTAACAAAAGGAAACATGAAATACTTATTGTTGGGGGTATGCATATCCCCGTTGAGGTAACTTAGTGTTTTACGAAAATTCTTCTGGTCATGCTAATCAAAAGTAGTTGTTAAGAAGACTTGATCAACCTTATTAATGGATTATTTTCCAGAGGCATGTGGTCGATGAATTTAGTAGACACAACCTTCTGTATCCACTTCTATTTTCTATTGATTTTAGAGAAATACAATAAAATGACATGAATATCCTGTTTTCTGAATTATCCGTGCAATTAAAAAGTGCCCAAAAATAGAAGTGCTCAGAATGACATAAAATTTTGACATGATTTTTTCTGAATAATTAAGATTTTTTGATACAAAAAACATCACAGGGGGTGCCCCTGGTGCCCACTAGGCACCAAAGCGTGCCACACTCACCAAGTGCGCCCTAGTGGGTAGTGGGCCCCAGAAGACCCCCTCACTTATCCCTTCAGCTCACTTCATCACCTACCTCCAGAGAAATCACATTAGCTCTCTCTCTCTCTCATGTTCTTGCTCTCAACGTGCAGATTTTGATCTCTTTGATCGAAGCTCCATTTCTAAAACTATTTTGGGGATTGCTACTTCGTATGTGACTCCTCCATTGCTCCAATTAGTTTTTGGTTTAGGGATTTATATTTTGAGTAATTAGCTACTCTTGGTGCTACATAAAGTAAGTTTTCATGTTGATTTCTTTGAGTTCCAAGTAGTTTGAATGCTGGATTTAGCCTATGGACATATATAGGAGTAGTTGTTATCAATCTTGTGAAGTTTTAACATCATTTGGTGGCCAAACAATTTCAAAAAAATTTACTAGGAGAATATGAATATCTTTAGGAGAAGTTCTTCGAGGAGGAGGTCCTCTAAGGCATCATCATGTGAGGGCTCAATACGACAATCTTATGTAGAGCCTAGTGCAAGCTCGATGCGGGATGCCGACACCTAATCTTGCCTATGGACGTGTGATGAGTTCATGATAGGTGCAGGCATTAAAGAAGAATTTGAGAAGTATGTTCCCAACACTGTGCTCACACCCTTCATCACAGATAAGTGCACTCTGTACTAAAATCTTACTGAATCTTTCACCAAAAAGTTTAAGTATCATCCTCCTGAATTCGGAGTGTTATTTTGCCTTTATGATAGAACCTTTAGTGTCCCCTTAGAAGAATTTTGTGATGCATGAAAAATTCCATACTGGGGCTCGCTAGATGAACCACAAAATGTGAGTATGAATTGATTCTGAGGAGCCTCTGTTGTGGTAGCGATAGATGGGTTACACTAGCTAGTATAAAAAGTATTCGACTTCTCTCCATCTGTTACTTTGCACTTTTTAATGGTAAATGTGTCGTAGGTAAACAAGACTACAACACACTTTGTGCTCCTGATTTGAGACTTATTCATACCGCTTTAACGTGCATTAAGTGTCATAACCTTGGAGAAATTGTTGCACGGAGGCTTCAATGTAATGCTGACAATGGTCATTTATATGGAGGAATTTATGCCTCCTACTTAGCTGCAAGGCTAAGAGTTTATCCTTTGCTGAATGAGGTTGTTTTTCCTAATAGTTATTTAGACTTTGTTGCAATGCATTGTCACGAATTCATAAAATATAAGGCTGCGAACTACAACTATAACTTGATGTTTAATAAAAAACTATCATACATGTTATTTTGTCGGCGCCTGCTCTCTTTGATTACCAGGGAAAAGTAAGATATTACATTTATGACAGAGAGGCACGCGAGTACAACGTCGCGCTAGAAGCAACCATCCAGGCTGAGGAGGCTGTGCCGAGAGCCTCCATGAGCTATCATTCTAACTATTACCCGAGTCGCGGATGGTGATTGCCAAGCTAGGCGAAAGCCTAACCCTGGGGGAGTACGTATTTCCCACCGACATTACATTCATGTTCACATACTTCATTCCATTTGTCGGTGGTCATACTTTTTCATTGTATCATCCATGCTAGTTTCATTTTTCTCGCTTTCTTTTTGTGTGTTTGAAAAGCTTTAAGAAAACCCAAAAACATTTCTTGCTTCTTTTAGTTTTTTCTTTCTAGTTTGATTTAATGTAGTATCAAAATTAAAACCAAAAAGATTTCCCATTTCTTCTTTTTCTTATTGGGAGCTTTCCCGTGTAAATAGTTTTTCTCGTTTTTGATTTTCTTCCTTTAATTTCTTCTTCAAGAAAAACCAAAAACTCCAAAATAATTCAGTGTGTTTCTCTACACTTCTTTTCTTTCGTCGAGTCACTGGGAAGGCCATGATGAAAATGTTGAGTGGCTCTCATATGCAATATTGGTGATCTAATAGACAGCCTATATTATTTTGTCTTCCCAGAATAAAATGTTTGCAGATTCCAGCTTAGTCCACGATGCTCTTGCATTATTATTATCTTAATATCGTTTGGTCGTGCAAGTGAAAGGCAATAATACCAATATTTGATGAAGTGATCGTGCTAAGGAAAAGCGGGTACGAACTCAACTTGTTTTTGTTTTTGTATATATGTTTAGTATCCGTGATTCAACATTTTATGATTAAACATGTTTGCGATGACAATTAGAGATTATAGTTGTTCATTCCACGCTACAGGAATCAGCTTATTTGCCGTCTGCCATGGCGGACGACCAAGCACCAAAAGCGGACGGAAAAGCTATTTGTCGTCCGCCACCGACGGCAAACATGCTCGGCAAAGAGAGTGACGGTAGAGAGGTTCTTTGACGTCTACTTCATAAAAGCGAATGGCAAAGAACTTGGACGGTAACTAATAGGCATTAATCACGTTAGGTGGCTAACACCAGCCTTTGCCATCTGCCAGCGGACGACAAACATGCCCTCCCCTTTGCCATCCGCTGGCGGATGGAAAAGTAACCAAACAGTTAGCACCCAGATTGCATAGCTTGCTGCGACGTGGCCTTTTTGCCGTCCGCCACCGACGGCAAAGCGGCCTTTGCCGTTGATGGCTGATGGCAAAGAGGATGCATTGCCTCTTTTTTCTATTTTTTCTTATATCCAAGAAATTTCATATATATGAGGTAACCAAGGTTGTTATGCCATTTCAAACCTAAGTAAGCTAATTATGCAATTATTTACATAAGTAAGCCAAGTGTATGTCATTATTGAGCAAACCTAGGTAACTAAGCATATTAGAGATAACTTAGCATATTAGAGCTAACTTAGGTCATTTCGGAGGAAATAAATCTATGTATAGATCATTTTGGAGCTAAGTAAGCTAATTATGTCATATTGGAGGAAGATATGCTGAGTCTAGGTCATTATGGTAAGCATTTTGGAGGAAATAAAGTTAAGTCTAGGTCTTTATGCATTTGGTAAGCAAAACACTAGAGAAAATTTACCGTCATCACGGAGGTGAAGCACCACCGTGGCTCGTGCCGGTACCACCACCTGGAGAAGGATCGTGTGATGCTTGTCTAGAGGCATGCTGCACCAAAGATCATTTTCAATGTCTCGTTAGCATGACAACACTCAAATGTTAATACTATTAACTAATGACCATTCAAATTAAATTCACCGTGCTCCTGGTAGCAATCTCTTGCATCAATGGAGGGGTCTGGCCAGTCTTCTGGCACACAGACTGCACATTTAGTTTTCACGGGTCAGTCATACTAGTTAGTAATGAAACGAAGAACATGCATGACTTGGCTAATATGTAGAAGAAATTTAACACGAGGAGCTCATACATGGCCCGGTTTTGCATGTCATTCCGTACCCTCTCCTCCTCCATCAACCTTGGCGTCTTCTCCTCCAACTCTAGCTCCCTCTCTACCAGAAGCTCCTTTGTTCTATCTCTCTCCGTCCGAAGGGCAACCTACCACACCACTCCTCGTTAGCATTGTAATCTGAGTCTGTATAACTAACCTGGAAGGTGAGCTCGATTGGCCGTGGACGAGGCGTTATCTTAGGATCTGGGCTCGTTTGGCGTAACTTGATCTCCGAGAGAGTGCGGGGACAATAGATAGTCCATCTCCAATGGTTATTGAGCCATGGGACCTCCCGCCACCAAATATCATCACCAGCTCCGGATAAAACGACCCGCTCGGGTTAAAGTCCTCCCCTTTCCTCGCCTTCCCATGATCTCTGTACTTCACAAGCTTTTGTGGAAGGAGATGTTGGTGAAGTTCTCTGGATGATCGAGGTCAGACGCTGAGAATGCATTGGCCTTCTTGTACGTGCCAGTATGGGCCGTGGCATAGAGGTCGAACACCTCTAGCCCTGGTGCCATATTGTATCCCGCCTAAAAGAGAGGAACATAGTATTAGTAATTAAAGGCCTCAAGCTAGCATGACAGAATGAAATGCATGAATCGTGAAGCAAACCACATACCCAGTTCCGCCCGCACTGAAATAAGTTGCCGCTGACTTGATGGTGTGGCACACCTCACATTTTGGCATGCTTGTCCTTGTCACCTTTGTGGATGGCCCACCATGCATCTGAGCACCACTCATCCACCAACGCCTCCCAACAATCCATCTTATTATCACACCATCTCGGGGAACCTAAGTTAGTAAAGAGAAACATGTCCCCTTGGCCCTCGACCCGTCGACCCCTCGGAGACCCTCAACCACTCGGTGATGAGGATTAAAAGCCAAGTTTTGAAACTTCAAACAACCAAACTGACAAAAATTCAGGGCATACAAAGAGAAACAAAAGACGAAATAGTACATAGTGAGAGGTTGTGCAACTAGGATGATTTTCTGCACCTGATTTTTTAATGAATTAGAGACGACGATGGCGAAGAAGTCGAAAGAAACCAATGGTTCCTAGTTCTGCACCATCATCCTCTCAAATTCATTAAAAAGTTGTTACAGAATATCATCCTAGTTGCACAACCTCTCACTACATATTGTTTCATCTTTGGTTTCTTTTTCTATGCTTTGATTTGTTGTCATGCGTCAGTTTGGGTGTTCAAGTTTCAACACTTGGATTTTAATCCTCGACGATCATCGACCCCTCGACCCCACAGTGATCATCGACCCCTCATCAACCCTCGACCCCTTGACCCCTCAACCCTCGACCTAAACTAAACTAAATATAAACCTAAACCTAAAAAACAGAAGAAAAATAATAATCTAAACCTAAACTACACTAACTACACTAACTAAACCTAAAAATCAAAACAAAAACCTAATCTAAACTTCTATTCCTCCCTCTTTTCTTCTTCTTCTTCTTCTTCTTCTTCTTCTTCTTCTTCTTCTTCTTCTTCTTCTTCTTCTTCTTCTTCTTCTTCTTCTTTGTCCTTCTTTCTTCCGCTTTCTTCTTCTTCTTCTTCTTCTTCTTCTTCTTCTTCTTCTTATTCTTCTTCTTCTTCTTCTTCTTCTTCTTCTTCTTCTTCTTCTTCTTCTTCTTCTTCTTCTTCTTCTTCGTCTCCTCCTCCTCCTCCCTCCTCATCCTCGTCCTCCCTACTCCTACTCTTTTTCTTCTTCTAAACTAAAACTAAAACTAAACTAAACTAAACTAAAACATAAACCCAAAAGTAAAATTAAAAAAATAGAAAAAGGGTGAAGAACTCACCGCAGGGGAGGGGCGGCCGGTGGAGGAGGAGGGCGGGCCGGTGGAGTAGCTCCGCCGCAGGGGAGGGAGCGGCGCCGCGGCCTGCCGGGCCAGCAGGACGGCAGCCGCAGGGAAGGCGACGGGGCGGCCCCGGGAGGAGGGGGAGGACCGGTGGAGGGGGACGGGGCGGCCGCAAGGAAGGGCGCGGGGCGACGGGGCAACGTGGACGGGGCGACAGTGGTGCGGTGGCAACGGCCCGGTGGAGGGAGGCCAGGCGCTCGCAGGGGAGGGGGCACGGCGACCGCAGGGGAGGGGAACGGGGTCGCGGGACGGCCGCGGGGTTGCATGGACGGGTCGGCGAGGGGTAGTGACGGTCAGGGGTGCGGTGGCTGGTGGCGTTGTTGTCGGGTGCGCATGGGGGGT
>LR738709.1:167403689-167419042 GCA_902687465.1 Secale cereale
AGAGAGGAGAGAGAGAGAGGGGGGACGACCATTACATATTCAACTCTTTGCCGTCTGCCAGCGGAGGGCAAAGATGTGAGGCTGGTGGGCTGTTAGGGTTTGGGCCTCCACTAGACCCCACCCACCTCTTTTCCATCTGCTAGTGGACGACAAATAACTGGAAGATGGAGAAGAAGGTCTTTGCCGTCAGCCAGCTCTTTGCTGTCGATCTTTTAGAAGCTGACGACAAAGCCCTTCTTTGTCGTCCGCTAGCCGACGGCAAAGATCGGACTGATGGCAAATTCTCTGTTTCCAGTAGTGCCATGCTTAAGTAGCTAGGAGTGGGTAATGATTTATCTTGGGTGTCAACATGCATTAAAAGGTTTTGATGTAGTATGATGATATGGTATCCTCCTTTGAATGTTTTGAGTGGCTTGACTTGGCACATGTTCACGCATGTAGTTGATTCAAAACCAAAATAACTCCCACGATATTTATGTTCATGGTGTCTATATCCTACTCATACTAGTATTCAATGGTGATTATTCTCAATGCATGATTATGACCGTTTTCACTCTCTATCTGGTTGCTTCTCGAACTAATTGCTCGCATTCGCCCGTACTAAGAGCGAATACTGCTTGTGCATCAAAATCCCTAAACCAAAGTTATCCAGATGAGTCCATTATATCTACCTATATGTGGTATTACTTTGTCATCCCAAGTAAATTTGCATGTGGCACTTCTAAATATTCAAATGAACATCTATTTTGTGTGCACGTATCGCTCATGGAGCGACGCGGGGTGGTTAGTATCGTCCATGCTAAGCGGGTTATTCTCATGATGAGTGTTTATTCACTCGTTCTTGCATGAGAGGGACCGGTAATTAGGATGCCCAGTCCCATGAAAAATAACAACAATATTTAAATCAAACTCCCCCGGACTGTTGTTGGTATGGAGGGCACTCGAGGATTCGGCTAGCCATGGCTTGTGTTTGTTGGTGGAGGGGTTGTTAATTTTACTTTTACCGCTTGGGAACCGCCACTAATTTGTTTAGCATGGAAGATATTGAATACTCTTGGCCGTGACGTTGACAAGAAAGGTATGCCTCTCAAAAATATATTTATCTGAGATTAAGATTCGATCTCTCGCACCTCTGCAAATCTCCGCTTCCCTCTACGAAGGGACTATCTATTTACTTTTTATGTTGAGTCATCACCTTCTTAAATAAGCACCAACCGTAAGAGCACTATTGTAATTATTGTGCATTGAGTATAGCTAATGTTGAGTGTTAGCATGACTGGGTCTCTTCTACCATGAATTACAATGTCTAGTCGCTGCTTGAACTTTGGAGGTGCTTTGCATTTATGTTTATCAGTCTCAGAAAGGGCTAGCGAGATACCATCATTGTCATATTATATCATGATTGTTCTTAAAAAGTGTTGGCATTTGAGATATTTTATCATTGCTCACTAATTTACTATGAAATTGAAATGAATGAATATAATTTTTAAGAGTTATCGTTTGCATGGTTAGTTATGATCTTTGCTGAAAACTTGGCTATTATTTAATCATATATATAAACACAAGAACAAAAGAGTTTGTAAATTTTTTTCTTTATCACTTTTAGTTTGTCAACTGAATTGCTCAAGGACAAGCAATGGGTTAATCTTGGGGGAGTTGATACGCCTTCATCGTATCTACTTTTCCTAACGCTTTAGCTCTTGTTTTGGACTCTAATTTGGATGATTTGAATGAAACTCACCCAGACTGACATTGTCTTCAGCAGAACTACCTAGTTGTTGTTTTTTGGAAGGAAATAAAAGTTCTCGGAATTGGATGAAACTTTTTGGAGAATTATTTTGCAATAAATAAAAAATACTGGAACCCACCCATTGGAGGGGGCCCCTAGATGCCAACTAGGCACCAAGGCGCACCACCCCCTCTAGCGCGCCCTGGTGCGTAGTGGGGCACACGAGGCACCGCTGACCCTAATTCCAGCACTACAAATTCCTATTTTTGGAGAAAACATGGGAGGAAGTTTCATAACATTTTACAATACGGAGCAGCTGTCTCCTCCTCCTCTTCTTCATCGGGAGCCCAGAACTGGAGTGCGTTTGGGGCTTCGGAGAGGGTGATCTTCCGTCTTTGTCATCATCAAGCATCTTCCATCACTAATTTCATAATGCTCATCGCCAGGAGTGAGTAATTCCTTCATAGGCTTGCTGGACGGTGATGTGTTGGATGAGATTCATCACGTAATATAGTTAGTTTTGTTGGGGCTTGATCTGTGGTATCCACTATGTTCTGAGATTGATGTTGTTATGACTTTGTTTTCCTTAATGCTTGTCAGTAGGCCACAAATGCCATGATTTCAGATATGAACCATTTATGTTTTCACTATTATATCTATGTTCTTGATCCGATCTTGCAAGTCATACGCACCTACTACGTGTTAGGATCCACATACTCCAAGGTGACAATCATTGGAACTCTTTCCGAGGATTACCGTAGTTTGAGGAGTTCGTGTATTCACTATGTGTTAATGCTTTGTTCCGGTTCTATATTCAAAGGAGGCTTTAATATCCCTTAGTTTCCTTATGGACCCCGCTACCACGGGAGGGTAGGACAAAAGATGCCATTTAAGTTCTTTTCCATAAGCACATATGAGTATTTATGAAATACATGCCTACATTATATCGATGAGCTAGAGTTAGTTCTGTGTCGCCCTATGTTATGACCGTTTTATGATGAATATTATCCAGCGATATCACCGATCCAATGCCTAAGAGATTTTCACATATTGTGCTTGCTAAGTTACTATTGTTGCTCCTACTGTCACAATTGCTACAAAATGGTTGCTACTACTGTTACCGTTACGATTGCTATCGATACTACTGTTATCAAACTATCATACTACTGTGCTACTGATCACTTTGCTATAGATATTCGATTTCCAGGTGTGGTTTACTTAACAACTCAATTGGTAATACTTACAAATATTCTTTGGCTCCACTTGTGTCAAATCAATAAACTAGGGTTGAATACTCTAACCTCGAAAACTATTGTGATCCCCTATACTTCTGTGTATCACGAAGCTCCGAGCTGATGACGACAAGCTCTGGTTCTGGATTGACCATATTGCTTGCTGGAGGCTCATCACCCATCGAGGCCTTCACCCTCTTCCGCTGGTTCAGCTCCAACATTTCTATATCTCCGTGAAAACAAGACAAAACCAAACAGACAAAGATCAACAATTCAAGCATCAAGAATCGACAAGTGTGACAGAGTTCCTTTACTCTTCTTATTCTCTAGAGTCACTAAAGGCAGAGATGTCAAAATCGACTTCTAGCCCAGTGTTGGTGGGAGGAGGTGGGGTAGGAGTACTAGCGCGCTTGGCTCCGGCAGGAGCAGCGGGTCAACATGATTCTGCTGCTCAAGCCGCCAGAGTAGACGTGCGTGATGACCCTGCCGCCCCTGTTGACGGTGCGGCTGTATGTCTCGTACGTCATGCGGGCTGCTGTCGGGCTCCTTGCCGCTGCACAGCCTTTCCGGTTGCCCCCTTGTCCGCAACTTCACTTCTTGAGGAAGGCGGATGCACTGGATCGCTAGAGGCAGCTCTCTAGAGGACGCATGACTTCGATAGCAAGACTGGGGGCTCCTTGTACAACCGAACCTTGGCTGTATCCTCGTTAGGGGAGTCGCAGGCAGCCTCTTCGCCCATCTCCCCGGCAACCTCGTCTTGATCGGCAAGCGTATCCTCCGGCAGCACTTCTCCTTCACCGGCGTCGGCCTCCATGAAGCCAAAGTTACCAGCCTTTGCGGCTAGCTTTGCCTCTTCTGCCATACTGGCAATGTAGGCCACTTCCTCATCAGTTGTGGGGCAGTCGTGATCTGTCTCTTCACGGATGGATGTCTCTGTCAAGTTATCAAAGCTCTTGCAAGCGCTCTACAAACGTCTCATCCCAAGTCATGTCAAGGGCATAGGCGCTGCACGTCGGCATCATGGCGATGATGGCGCTTAGAGCAGAGTTGTTGCACAAGGGAATTATGCCTACCTGCAACTTGTACTTGTTGTCTTGTGTGAAAAATTGTTGGGAGAGGGACATGTGCTCCAGGACTATCAGGTTGTCGTGTAGGCTAGTGTAAAGCCTCGTGATGTCAACGGCATTCTTAAACTCCCAAGCTGGTCTCCCCTTGTTCTACAGAGGGACAACCCAGCGGTGAAGGAAATCAGCCCCAACCATCTAGATGGTGAGGCCCACATTTCTGAGGCGGTGGGTCCTGGTAATGGCAACGGTGAGCTTTTGGTAATTCTTGTTGAAATAACTCCATTCCTTGCCGCGGACCACTTTCGTGTGCTGAGCACGCAGAACGGTGGGAAATCCTTCTCCTTGATCTAGCACCACTCACCCCGCCACTCTTCCCATTTCTTGTGCAAATTCCCATCTGGATAGATTTCTTAGTTCCATGCTCCAGGGATTAATGGAGCCAGAAAAGGCACCTCCAAATTAAATGCGGGGGATGAAGTAGTGGTGGCAGAGAGGCGTGCTGCGAACGACTCCAGCAAAGTTTTCACAAAGATGTGCACAGACTGACATGCATGTCACAGAAGTTGGCGTGAAATCAAGAAGGCGGAAGCCAAATGTGTACATGATATCATTGAATAAATCAGAAAAAGGACTGCAAAGCCCGTAGTAAAAATAGTATGTGAAGAAGGGGAATTTATCTGGTCTTCCTTTGATGGAGTCAAGAAGCACGTATGGGGAACCCTGAGCCGGCGTCTCCCCCCCAGACCCACATGTACGCGTGCCGTTCCAACAGATTGCTCTTGTCGATCACACTTCTATTTATTTACAACTCAAAGATTACAACTCAATTACTAGAACAAAATATTACTCTATATGGATGCCTCCGACGGTGTACCGGGATGGGCAACGAATCTAGAGTGACATGTATGAAAAATTATGCATGGTGGCCTTGCCACAAATACGATGTCAACTACATGATCATGCAAGGCAATATGACAATGATGAAATGTGTCATAATAAACGGAATGGTGGAAAGTTGCATGGCAATATATCTCGGAATGGCTATGGAAATGCCATAATAGGTAGGTATGGTGGCTGTTTTGAGGAAGATATATGGTGGGTGTATGGTACCGGCGGAAGTTGTGCGGTACAAGAGAGGCTAGCAATGGCGGAAGGGTGAGAGTGCGTATAATTCATGGACTCAACATTAGTCATAAAGAACTCACATACTTATTGCAAAAATCTACAATCATCAAAACAAATCTACAATCTACAACCATCGCGCGATCCTGACCTCCACACAAAGGATGGCAATCAAAGAAATACCTCATGCTTCAAATTTGTCACACAACGGTTACCATACGTGCATGCTACGGGACTTGCAAACCTCAACACAAGTATTTCTCAAATTCACAACTACTCTACTAGCATGACTCTAATATCACCATCCTCATATCTCAAAACAATCATCAAGCATCAAACTTCTCATAGTATTAAATGCACTTTATATGAAAGTTTTTATTATACCCATCTTGGATGCCTATCATATTAGGACTAATTTTATAGCCAAAGAAAATTACAATGCCGTTCTAAGGGACTCTCAAAATAATATAAGTGAAGCATGAGGGATCAATAATTTCTATAAAATAAAACCACCACCGTGCTCTAAAAAGATATAAGTGAAGCACTAGAACAAAATTATCTAGCTCAAAAGATATAAGTGAAGCACATAGAGTCTAATAAATTCTGATTAATGTGTGTCTCTCCCAAAAGGTGTGTACAGCAAGGATGATTGTGGTAAACTAAAAAGCAAAGACTCAAATCATACAAGACGCTCCAAGCAAAACACATATCATGTGGTGAATAAAAATATAGTCTCAAGTAAAGTTACCGATAGACAAAGACGAAAGAGGGATGCCTTCCCGGGGCATCCCAAAGCTAAGGCTTTAGGTTGTCCTTGAGTTTTACCTTGGGGTGATGATGATACCATAGACCTAGGGTAGGGTCACAGGCCTGACCTAAGTACCCTACCCAAGGTCACTGCCCTAGAAGCTCAAGGACATTCCAAAGATGACAGAAGCTGTGTGATGTCTACTACGCAACCTTCTTCTTGTAGACGTTGTTGGGCCTCCAAGTGCAGAGGTTTGTAGGACAGTAGCAAATTTCCCTCAAGTGGATGACCTAAGGTTTATCAATCCGTGGGAGGCGTAGGATGAAGATGGTCTCTCTCAAACAACCCTGCAACCAAATAACAAAGAGTCTTTTGTGTCCCCAGCACACCCAATACAATGGTAAATTGTATAGGTGCACTAGTTCGGCGAAGAGATGGTGATACAAGTGCAAAATGGATGGTAGATATAGGTTTTTGTAATCTGAAAATATAAAAACAGCAAGGTAGCAAGTGGTAAAAGTAAGCGTAAACGGTATTGCAATGCGTTAAAAAAAGGCCTAGGGTTCATACTTTCACTAGTGCAAGTTCTCTCAACAATAATAACATAACTGGATCTTATAACTATACCTCAACATGCAACAAAGAGTCACTCCAAATTCACTAATAGCGGAGAACAAACGAAGAGATTATTGTAGGGTACGAAACCACCTCAAAGTTATTACTTCTGATCGATCTATTCAAGAGTCTGTAGTAAAATAACACGAACCTATTCTTTTCGTTCGATATATCATAGAGTTTGTACAAGAATAACACCTTAAGACACAAATAAACCAAAACCCTAATGTCAACTAGATACTCCATTGTCACCTCAAGTATCCGTGGGCATGATTATACGATCTGCATCACTCAATCTCAGATTCATCTCTTCAACCAACAGAAAGAACTTCAAAGAGTTCCCCAAAGTTTCTACCGAAGAGTCAAGACAAAAACTTGTGCCAACCCCTATGCATAAGTTCACAAGGTCACTGAACCCGCAAGTTGATCACCAAAACATACATCAAGTAGATCACGTGATATCCCATTGTCACCACAGATAAGCACATGCAAGACATACATCAAGTGTTCTCAATTCCTTAAAGACTGAATCTGATAAGATAACTTCAAAGGGAAAACTCAATCCATTACAAGAGAGTGGAGGGGGAGAAGTATCATAAGATCCAAATATAATAGCAAAGCTCGCGATACATCATGATCATGCCATCTCAAGAACACAAGAGAGAAAGAGAGAGAGAGAGAGAGAGAGAGAGAGAGAGATCAAACACATAGCTACTGGTACATACCCTTAGCCCCGAGGGTGGACTACTCCCTCCTCTTCATGGAGAGCGCCGGATGATGAAGACGGCCATCGGAGAGGCATTCCCCCCCCTCCGGAAGGGTGCCAGAATGGTTTCAGATTGGTTTTCGGTGGCAACAGAGGCTTGCGGCGGCGGAACTCCCAATCTAGGTTATTTTCTGGAGGTTTCTGTATATATAGGGGGTGTTGGAGTCGGGAACAACTAAATGGTGTCTCCGAGCTGTCCACGAGGCAGGGGGCACACCCAGGGGGGCACCCCCCACCCTCGTGGGCAGCCCGGGAATCTCCTGGTCCTCCTCTGGTACTCCTTGGGCTTCTTCTGGTCCAAAAACGTCCTCCGTTGAGTTTCAGGTCAATTGGGCTCCGTTTGATATTCCTTTCCTGTGATACTCGAAAACAAGGGAAAAACAGAAACTGGCCCTGGGCTCTAGGTTAATAGGTTAGGCCCAAAAATCATATAAAAGTGTATATAAAAGCCCATAAAACATCTTAGAAGGATAATATAATAGCATGGAACAATTAAAAATTACAGATACATTGGAGATGTATCACTGCCGATTGATATGGCCCAAGAGAGCAATTCATTCGACATCGTACTTCAATCGGATAACCCAACTCCACTCAGAAGGATGAATCCACTTGACCGTACGAGAAACCACTCGACTCCTGAATGTCCAAGGTCTCATAAGGTCAGCAACGGTCGGGCATTCACTCCACAGTAATGATAGCCTTTATTATCCTTTATTACATACGTTATCAGTAACATCCTACTTTTATGTACGTTGAACCCTCTGTAACGTGGGGCAGCTGGGGTCCTGGCGCACTCTATATAAGACAACCCTCCTCCGATACAAGGGTTTGCACCCCCTGTAACACATACACACATACATATTCCAGTCGACCGCCTCCGAGCACCGAGACGTAGGGCTGTTACTTCCTCCGAGAAGGGCCTAAACTCGTAAACACCTTGTGTACAACCTCACCGTAGCTAGGATCTTGCCTCCTCCTATGTACCCCCTATTCTTACTGTCAGACTTAGTACCACGACAGTTGGTGCCCACCATGGGGCAGGTGTCTTAGCGACTTCCTGTGAGGTTGCAAGTTTTTACCCGATCTCCATAATCATGGTTTCCAGCGGCAGTCTGGCATTGGGCCCTGAGATCCGACTCGGCACGTTCATCTTCATCGCCGACGACTCCGACTGGCTCCAGGAGGCCCCCACGATGCCGAGGCACTGCCCGTCCGTGGAGCAGCGCACTTCCACGCTAGTGCTTGCGGCGTCCTTCTTCGGCAGGCGTCGACTCAGTATCGGTCGGATCCTCTGTCGGCTGTTGCCCCCGCTGGTAGCCGCCGCAAGCGATCCGGTCGGTCGCGGCTCCAGCGGTGGGTGAAGCGCACGGTGGCCCACCAATCGGCCACCCCCAAGTCACGGCCATCGAGCCCGACGAGTAGCACTACGGGCCGGTCGACATGTCGAATAGTTCCGTAGACACACTTTCCGAGTGCAGGAGCAGTGACCACGCGGCAGAAGTCCTCAAGGTCGACTCACAGCGTAGTCCACTGGGGTACACTCGCGGCGGAAACGGCGGCAGCGATGATTGTCAGTCGTACGACCACGACGGGTACATACCCGAGCCCCTCACTACCGAGCATAGGGAAGAGCTCTGTCGTCGCAACGAAGATGCACTCTATAACCCCATCTTGGGAGAAACTTGAGAAGCCCGAGCTCTGGAAGCCACACGCCTTGCCACTTTGGCCGAGCGCGCGCGGCTGGAGAACCTTCAGCATTCGCTCGACGATCGAGCCCGTCAATTGATTCCTGAATCCAGTCGACGGCCGCGACAGTTGTACCCTCGCGAACCTCAGGTATTCCGTACTCTGACTTATAACCTTGTGGCTGTAGCCCACATCGTAGAATCGATCCAGCCTTCCCAGTCGGAGGCTGGAAGGAGCCTGCAGCAGATCCGGGCACTACTTCGAAGGGCCAGAGAGAAGAATGCAACCGTTTCCCAGTCGCGCAACAGGATTCACATCAGATCGGTGGTGGTGGACACCGTATGGTCGGCCCATAGCCCAAGATCGCCTCTGCGGCGTGAGGGTCGTGGAACCTGCCAAGAGCAACACCTGGGTCGGAATTATGATCAGCATGACCGTCGACTAGGTCACAATGATCGCCGTCGAGTGCCTACGCCTCCTCCCGGAAGTGGATCGTACTCGCCCCGGCGACACGACGGCAGGCGTCTGCATGGTGACGAGCGAAGGGTCCATGTAGATCCCCGAAGACCTAGCTTTTATGCGAGATCGATTCCTGTGCAAGGCCTGGTCGACAGGAACTGGGCCTACCAAGAAGGACAAGACACAGATCGTCCGAGTGGCAGCAGAGCGTCTGTTTCTGGGCCCGAGTGTTTCAGCAACGCCATCAGGGCCGCCGAGATTCCCCCCAACTTCAAATTGGCAGCTGGAGTGAGCAAGTTCACCGGCGAGTCAAAGCCAGATATGTCAGGCCCAAGATGCGATTCTATCCCGATCACGTAAGCGTCACGTGATCGGGATAGAATCGCATCTTGGGCCTGACAAGTTGGTATCAGAGCCTCGACCGACCATAGGAGCCCCCTTGATTGATCGTAGTTTGGCCGTTGTTGAGTCTAGCAGAAAACTTTTTTGCGAAGTCTAGTTATATCAGAGAGTAGGAATTCTTTTTACTCCTCAGCCCCTTCGTCGCTCTGGTGAGGAATCTTGACGTATGTGTTTTGAATTACCCCTCTCCCCCTTCAATTTTTTTAGGATCACGTGGTTAGTTCTTCGTTTGTTGCGTTGTTAGTTCTTTCATCTGGTGCATCTCTCGTCAAGTGCATTCAACCCTCTTCTTCTTTGCAAGTTCAACCTCAGTTCTTTTCAACTGATGGTGTTTCCCCGTCTGATGTGGTCTTTTCTTTTCCCACCCTCCCACCCTTTTGCGTCTCGGAGCCGGAGTCCTTAATCGAGTATCCTTTCTACTCGTGTGAGTCTTGCTTTCTTTCATCAATTGTTTCAATCGGTGAATTCTCGTCTAGCTCGTCATCCTTCATCTCTTTTCTTCTCCCGGAGAATTATCCTCTCGTTCTATATTCTTCACCTCTTCTTCTTTTCCGGTGGATTCAATTCAAGTATCTGGTGTTCTTCATATTCTTTTCCCTCTGCTCAAGTGTTTTCCTCTTGCTCGTTCACCTCTCGCTTATTAATTGTTCCGGAGTTTCAAAGACACCTCAGGAGATTTGTTTGTGTTCCAATTAATTCGAGGTTGTCACCTCATTCGAGTCATTTAATCGTTCCGGTGCATTATCTCCTCTTGTCAATCAATTCTCAACGGAGTTTTCTCTTCGGTGGGCTCATAACCCACAGGTCTTTTCCCAGGATCTTACTTGACTCCTCTAATTTCCCGGAGTGTTCCAAAATTCTTTCAAGTGTGACGTCAGTATGGATTCCATCAGTCATATGCCTTCTCCAAGATCGGTTGTAATTCTTTTCATTGTTGCTTCAACCTCCCTTCTTTCATTATTCCGGAGTATTTATGAATTATTTTCTTGTGTTCCTCCGAAGGCCATCATTTCAGAAGATTTCTTCGTTCTCAGTTTTCAACTTCGTCCTCCAAATATTCTTCATTGATGCCTTTTTGTTCGTCTCACATTCTTCCGGTGCTTGTTCTAGTATTCTTTAATCAGTTTACAATCTCTTCGTTCAAATTCCCTCGAGTGCTTTATTCTTCCCGGAGATTCATTCTCTTGTGTTCACTCAATCTCAATTCTTCACGGTGGCTTGTCCTCTTGCATCGTTCAATTTCATTCCTTACGGTGGTTGTTCTCTTCCATCACTCAATTTTTATTCTTCCCGGTGGTTTGTTCTTTCCTTCAGTCGGCTTCAATTCTTTACGGTGATTCGCTCAAGAATTCTTTTCGGTGTGATCATATCAATTCATTCGTTCATTCCAATTCTACCGGTGTTCCATGAAGATTTTCGCAAGTTCGCGAGATACCTCTCGTTAATCTTTTCAACGGGAATAAGTGATATGCAAATCCATTGCTTCTCATCAATTTAAATTGATGGAGGATAAGCATAACATAATTCTTATTCATTCTCGTCAAGTTGACTTATTCCTTCCTTCGGAGTTTATTCTTGACGAATAAATTCTAGTTCCAAGTGCTTCAATCTTTTCTTTCCCGGAGTTTAAGTTTTTCTCGGCTATCTCGTCGGAACCCCTTCATAATCATCGCAAGGCTTTAATCTTATTATTTTATCCGTCATTCTATATCATCATCCTTTCATACTGGAGTTCTTCATGGTGGTTCCCCATGAGTTAATTCATTCTTTGAGTGTTCATCAAATTCTTCTGGAGCAGATCAAGCATTCCTATTCTTTTGCCTCTTGGATGCAATTAATTCTCCGTATTCTTTTGAAGTGGACTTTTGCATTTCTTTGTCATCTCAGCTATTAGGTCTTTTTGTTGCGGCGGTAATTCACCTCAAGTTTTGAGATGTTTTCAATAAGTCCACAGCAAGCTTATTCTTTTGTTGTTGATTTTCTCAGCAACTCCGTTCAAGTCTTTCTTCCTCGTTCATGTCACTCGTGCTCAAAGTTGTTCTTGTCTTATCCGATCTTTTCAGTTCACTCTTTTAATTCTTTCGGAGGATTTTCTTATTCATCCCATCATGGATCGTTCCATCTTCTCAAGTTCTTGTTCCATTCCATTCATATTCAACCGGTGTGCTATTTCTTTCAGTTTCAGCCGGAGTGCTGCCCGAATTCCTTCGTGGAGATTCCTTTTCTATCTCTTTTAACCGGAGTGGTTTCAAATTAAATTCTTGTTCCTTCAACTCGTGCTTATATCCTTATCCTCTTGGTTCTCGTCTTATGCCTTGTTGCTTATTTTACCGGAGCTTCTCGAATCTCGTTCATCTCCGTTGCATCCTTTCTTTCAAGTGGTTCAACCTCTCAAGGTTCTTTGCTTCACTCTTTGTCCTCGAAGAACTTTGTTCTTCCTTTTTCCCTTCCGTCTCGTTCCTAAGATCTCAGGACGAGATCTCTTGTTCGTAGGGGAGTGTTGTGACACCCCGAGACCGGTGCGCCAGGTGTCAGCCAGTTATTCGTTGTCGGTGCCATGTCATCTGCTTGCGTGTTGCATCTTGCCATGTCATCATGTGTGCTGCATCATCATGTTTTCAAAACTTGCATCCGTTCGAGTTCCCTCGTCCTCTCCGTTGTCCGTTCTGAGCCCAGACACACTTGCACGCGCCCGCGGTGCCTTCGAATATTTATTTTATGAGTGGCCGGAAAACGTTCTCGGAATGGGTTGAAACTTGGCGTGTGGTCTTGTTATAGTGTAGACAGGCCGCCTGCCAAATTTCATCGCATTCGGAGCTCGTTTGATAGCCCAAAGGATATTTATAGCGGCACTAGTCGCCAGTTATTTCGTCGGATGTTTTCGGTCTCCGAAAACCCCGTGGGCCTCTCCCTCTCTTCTCTTCCCTAAGCGCAAGGCCTTCTACACAGCCCACCTAAGTCACCTACCTCCCCCCTCCGCTCGGAGCCGCACGATCAAGATCGTACGGCTCGAAACGGAGCAAAAACCCCCAAACCCTAGGCTTTTCCCTATATAAACACCCCCTCCATGCCATTTTTGGGCATACCTAGCCTAACCTACCCCCCTAACCTTTCCCAACCGTAGCCACCTTCTCCTTCCTCAGTTTCAGTGCCCCTCCACCTCGCTCCTGCCACTTGGCGCGCCCCCATTGGGCCACGTCAGCCGCAACGCGCCCCTCCTCCAATGCCCAGCCGCCACGTGGCTAGAGCCACGTCGCCCCGCCGCCAGTCAGTGCCCAGGTCGTCCTCCCGCCGCTCTCCGCCGCGCGAGGCCCGGCCACGGCCCGCCCCCTGGCTGGATCGGGCCCGAGCGCCGCGTCCCGCCTGGCTCGCTCGAACCGCCCCGCTGCTTCCGCTCGATCCGCTCGGATCGGAGCGCGCCGCCGCCGCCGGCCACCTCTCATGCACCGCCACCGTCCCCGACGTCGTTGCTCCTCCGGCGAGCCCCAGCCGCCGCCCCGTCGACCAGCGCATCTGCTCGAGCCACTGGCTCCGCCCCTCGTCGGCCCCGTTCGAATCCCGCAGGAGCTCCACCGCCCCGCCGGGTTTCTTGCTTGCCGCCGGTCTGCCCCGAGCTCCACCGCACCTTCCTCCCTGGTCCGCCAGATCCGTCAGCCAAAAGCCGACCCCCACCGTTCCGCTCCGCGCTGTCCCGGTACCACGACGTCCACCTGGACGGCCCCGTACCCGGATGCCTCGAGCCTCCGAACCAAACACAGCTCGGACCTCGCTGCACCGCGTCGTCCTGAACCCCTCCGCCCAGTTTTCCTCGGGGTGAGAATTTCGACTAAGTCTTTTTCTGTCAGCTTTTTGTTGCATCTTTGTGAGCTTGTAACTAGTTGTGTGCTTGTCTAAATTGAGTGAATGACATGTCAAAATGATTGTGGTGATATGCTCTACACTTTGCACTTTGTTCCATTGTGCCATGCATGTTTGACTTCATCTAGATTCTCTAATATCTGTTGCAAGGATGCTACTTGTTATAATCTGCTGCTACTTGTTATTTTCATGCCATGTTTGTGATATGATAACTTGATGCATGTTTATCCAAATGATGCATATGATATGTCAAAATGTTTATCATGAGATGCTTTACATGTTGGTTGCTATAGCATGCATGTTAGAGTTCATATTTCCATGTTTATCTCTGTTGCAAAAGTGCATTTGGCTGTTAAGTTCTGAAACTTGTTATGAGATGCTGATTTCACATGCCCTTTGCTATGGATGTGTTTGTCCTCATGCCACATGTTTAGTTGTTTTAGAAGCACAATGATGTGTTCTTTGCTATGGTGCATTTAACTTTCCATGATATGCCTTGTGTTGACTTAAACATGCTTGTAAACATGCCATGATAATGTTACTGTTTTAACACTTAGTGAAATTTCACTAGTCTGTCATATCCTGATGCTAGGTTTGCTTGATGCCCTAGGCAAATCCATGTTAGTTTTGGGGTGGTCATTGATCATTCCTTGCTGTATATGTTGTTGTCTATCCATTCATGCCTTAACTTTCCCATATGTCTTTCTGTAGCTTATTTAATTCTTGCTCCCAAGTTGCTATAAATATTACTGTCAGGTTTTTAGTGTCATGATCAAAATGTTGTAGCTTGTTGCTATTGATCCATGCCTCCTATGGAGTTGCTCCAATGGAGTTGTTTGCTGTAGGATATGTCTAATTCAGGTCCATGCTTCTTGTCACCATGTTTGAGTGCTGTAGAGTATATATTTCTTGCTCCGAAGTTGCTATGTGGCTGTTAATTACAGCTTTGCATTGTTTCTTGTTTCATGTGTGTCTTATAGCCCGTTGCTCCGTTTTGGGTGTTCCTTATATGAAACTTGTGTGATTTTGCATGTAGAATCATAATATCATATTGTTTTCATGTTTGGAGTGAGTTTGCTTGATGTTTGGGTGCATCTTGCACCGTTGCCATGCTTGACTTGTTTTGCTCATATCTTTTAGGCCGTAGCTCCGAATTAAACAAACTTTATATGAAACTTGACTAGAATTTCGTGTAGATCATATTGGTGCACGTTCACTTGCTGTTTAACAACTTTTACTTAAGGTTTGTTCAGATCTGGACTAATTTCAAGTTATGCATATGGGGACTTGCCGGATTTGTTATATGTAGTTTCCGGCCTCATTTAAACTTGTTGACTTGTGTTGTTTTTGAGTGCTTCCTGCCTTGCCATGTTTTGCATCTTATATATACTTGTCTTGCATCATACTTGGTTGAGCATATTGTCATATTCTTGTGTTGTTTTTCTATGCTTCCTACCTTGCCATGTATTGCTTCTTGTATAGACTTGTCATGCATCATACCTTGCCATGTATTGCATCATATAGACTTGTGTTGTTTTTCTGTGCTTCCTACCTTGCCATGTATTGCTTCCTGTATAGACTTGTCATGCATCATACCTTGCCATGTATTGCATCATATAGACTTGTGTTGTTTTTCTGTGCTTCCTACCTTGCCATGTATTGCTTC
>LR738709.1:167419153-167555855 GCA_902687465.1 Secale cereale
GCTTCCTGTATAGACTTGTCATGCATCATACCTTGCCTTGTATTGCATCATATAGACTTGTGTTGTTTTTCTATGCTTCCTACCTTGCCATGTATTGCTTCCTGTATAGACTTGTCATGCATCATACCTTGCCATGTATTGCATCATATATAGACTTGTGTTGTTCTCCTGTGCTTCCTACCTTGCCATGTTTTTCTTCCTGTATAGACTTGTAGTGCATCCTATATAGAACTGTCTTGCATCATACTTGGTTGAGCATATTGTCATGTCTCGTGTGGTGTGTTTACGTGTTGCTTGCTTCTTCTCGTTAGTGCTTGTTCCGTTGCGTTCGTGGGGATTCGTTCGTCTACCCGTGGTTCTTCTTCAAGGCTTCTTCTTCGTCTTCTTCATGGATCCGTTCTTCTTCCTTGCGGGATCTCAGGCAAGATGACCATACCTTTGGATACCTTTACTATCTTTGCCATGCTTAGTGTCTCGATGCTATCGTTATATGTCACGCTACCCATCATTATTGTCAGCCTCTCCTTGTTGCCATGAAACCTCTAACCTTTGAAATCTTCCTAGCAAAACCACTGTTTGGCTATGTTACCCGCTTGCTCAGCCCCTCTTATAGCGTTGTTAGTTGCAGGTGAAGATGAAGATCGTTCCAGGTGGGAACTTGTTGTTGGAATATCACAATATGTTATATTTATAATAACACACCTATATACTGGGCATGGGTGGAAGGCTTGGCCTTTTGCTCGGTGTTTTGTTCCACTCATGCCACCTTAGGCGCCGATAAATCGGCATTATGTTCCTTGATTTTGCGTTCCTTACATGGTTGGGTATATGGGGACCCCTTGACACTTCGTCTTTGAATAAAACTCCTCCAGCAAGGCCCAACATTGATTTTAATTTGCCTCATAATAATAACTTAATTAATTAATTAAAATTGCATAGGGGGTCACGTCCCCGGGGATTCTTTCTACATAGCAGGGGGGGCCAGTGCTGATGGTGTTAGTCCCAAACGGGCGGACTGCGGGGCCACCACGGGGAAACCCGAGGATTGGCTCCCGTAGGATGTCCCATCCGGTCATGGCCTGAGACGAGATACGCGCGGCTACTATCAAGGTGTCGGCACGCCGGGAGGTCTTGCCGGACTTGTTTTACCATGGTCGAAATGTCTTGTGCACCGGGATGATGAGCCTGATCGGATTTCCCTAAGATAAGGGGTGATAATATTATATTTATCACTTCAGCCGATCGTGAGGGCTTGTGATGGGCTAAGTTGGGAAACCCCTGCAGGGTTATGATCTTTCGAAAGCCGTGCCCGCGGTTATGTGGCAGATTGGAATTTGTTAATGTCCGGTTGTAGAAAACTTGTCAAAGGATCCGAAGTAAAACACACAACTGCGTGAGTAACCGTGACTGTCTCTTTTCACTTTGAGAAGAGAACATGGTGGGGTTATGTTTGCCTCGTAAGTAGTTCAGGATCTTTAGCGATCACTACTAGTTTGCGACCGTTTGTGTAGATGCTCATCTTATTCTTGTACTCGTAAGTTAGCCACCATATTTATGCTTAGACGCTGCTGCAACCTCACTACTTTACCTCTTCCTACCCATTAAGCTTTGATAGTCTTGTTACCCATGGTTATGGGATTGCTGAGTCCTCGTGGCTCACAGATACTACAACAACATTTGCAGGTGCAGGTTTCCGATGTCTTGACGTGAGAGCGATGATCGTTGTTTGAAGTTCTTTCTTCTTCTTCTTCTTCAGTCTTGGGTTAGGTTCCGGGTCGGCAGCCTGGGATAGCAGATGGATGTCGTTGTGCCTTTTTATGTTTGCATCCGTAGTCGGATGCTTTGTATTGATGTTGTTGTATTCACGTGACTTGTATGTATTGTTGTATCCCCCATGTATGTATGTAATGGTACGATGTAATGATATCCATCTTGCTAAGCGCCCGAAATGCGGTTGTGCCCCAATCACGTAAGCGTCATGTGATCTGGATAGAATCGCATCTTGGGCCTCACAAGATACTTGGCTAGAAGATTACCGAGTGGCTGTGCAGATTGGTGGTGGTAATGATGATGTGGCTATGAAGCACCTCCCCCTGATGTTGGGGTGCTCGGCCAGAGCTTGGCTGAATCAGTTGGCCCCTGGGAGCATTTTCAGCTGGGAGGAGTTAGCCCGAGTGTTCGTCAGGAGTTTCGAGGGGACTTGCAAGCAGCCCGCCGGACTGGCAGAGTTATAGCATTGTGTTCAGAAACTGAATGAGACTCTGAGGGATTACATCCAGAGGTGGACCACTCTACATCATACAATGGAGAACGTGTCCGAGCATCAGGCAGTCTACGCCTTCAAAGAGGGCGTACAATACAGAGAGCTCAACCTGAAGTTCGGTCGGACAGGAGATATGTCTTTGACTCGGATGATGGATATAGCCGGTCGGTATACTAAGAAGAAGAAGCAGATAGACTCGGTAGTGGCAAGAAAACAGTCGGCCGTGATGATCAGAATTCCAATCGGAAACCGAAGCGTAAAGCAGAGCCTGCAGTTCCAAGAGAGGCTACGGTTGTTACCCAGGTGAAAGGTAAAGGGAAACCTAAAGGTCCTTGGATCCCCAAGAAAATGAAAGACCAAGCAGGGAATGACGTGCTTGATTTACCGTGTCCTATTCACATGAAGAATGATGAAGAGGGGAATTTGGTTTACCCCAAACATACCACTCGACAATGTCGACTCCTGATTCAGAACTTCCAGAAGGACCAGCCCGCAGAGAAGGAGAAAGAATCCGAGGAGACTGAGGACAAAGAAGGGGATGGAGGTTACCCCCAAATCAACTCCACCTTGATGATTTTCGCCGATGTTGAAAGCAAGAGTCGACTGAAAGTTGTCAACAGAGAAGTCAACATGGTTGCTCCGGCAACAACGACGTACCTAAAGTGTTCTAAGACCCCCATTACATTCGACCAGTCCGACCACCCCGTGCACATTGCTACCCCGGGCGGTAAGCGTTGGTGCTCGACCCAGTTGTCGACGGTACACAGTTGACTAAAGTCCTGATGGATGGCGGCAGTGGTCTGAATATCCTGTACGCTGAAACCCCACGGGGAAAGGGCATTCCGATGTCCAAGCTGAGTGAGAGAACATGAGATTTCACAGAGTCATCCCCGGGAAGAAGGACGACTCACTTGGTCAGATCACCCTTGATGTGGTTTTCGGCGCCTCGACTCACTACTACCAAGAAAAGTTGACATTCGAGGTGGTGGACTTCCACAGTGCTTACCATGCAATTCTAGGCAGGCCCGCCTATGCCCGTTTCTTGGCTCGACCGTTTTATGTGTACCTCAAACTGAAGATGCCAGGACCCAAGGGCGTGATCACTGTCATTGGAGATCGGCAGAAAGCAGAAGAATGCTTATAGAAAGGCGCAAAAATTGCTGACGAGCAGATGGCAGCAGTAGAGATGGATGAATACCAGAAGAATGTGGACCCGAGTGATTTGTTGCGTGCTAAAAAGCCTGCTTCCGAGTCAGCATTCCAGTCGGCAGGAGAGACGAAGCATGTGCATATTCATCCTACTGACCCCAATGCCGCTCCGACTCACATCTCAACCACACTCGATATCAAATAGGAAGAACCGCTCATCCAGTTCCTCTGTGAGAACTGGGACATCTTCGCATGGAAACCATCCGACATGCCAGGCGTACCCAGGGGACTGGCTGAGCACCGTTTGTGGGTCGACCCGAAAGTGAAACCTGTGAAGGAACATCTCCGGCGGTCTACCGTGGAGAAGCGGAAATCAATTGGCGAGGAGGTGGCTCAGTTTCTGGCAGCTGAGTTCATCCGCGAGATTTACCACTCTGAGTGGCTCGCCAATGTAGTTATGGTCCCCAAGAAGGACAAGTCGCTCCGCATGTGCATCGATTTCAAGCATATCAATTGGGCCTGCCCGAAAGATCATTTCCCTCTCCTTCGCATCGATCAAATCATCGACTCGACTACGAGGTGTGAGCGTTTGTCTTTTCTGGATGCATATTCCGGGTACCATCAGATCCGACTGTTTGGGCCCGATGAAATAAAGACAGCCTTCATCACCCCATTCTGGTGTTTTTGTTATGTTAGCATGCCTTTTGGTCTCGAGAATGCCGGCGCGACTTTCATGCGCATGATCCAAAAGTGTCTGTTGAAGCAAATCAGTCGGAACATGGAAGCGTACATGGATGACATCATGGTCAAGTCACGTAAAGGTTCTGACCTACTGACTGACCTCGTTGAAACATTCGCAAACCTGAGAAGTTATGATATCAAGCTCAACCCGTCAAAGTGCACATTCGGAGTCCCGGGCGGCAAGTTACTCGGTTTCCTCGTTTCCGAACGAGGGATAGATGCTAACCCAGAAAAGGTCAGCGCTATCCTCCAAATGAAACGCCTTGTGCGTATACACGACGTTCAAAAGCTTATTGGTTGTTTGGCCGCGTTGAGTCGATTCATCTCTCGTCTCGGTGAGAAGGCATTGCCTCTCTATCGACTGATTAAGAAGTCTGAAAGATTTGAGTGGAATTCTGAAGATGAAGCAACGTTCGAGGAACTCAAAGCCCTGCTTTCCACCCAGCCGGTGCTTGCTGCCCCAGTCAGCAAATAGCCTCTATTATTGTACATCGCAGCCACTGGACAAGTTGTAAGCATAGTACTCATGGTCGAGCGGGAAGAAGAAGGCAAAGCCTACAAAGTCCAATGCCCAGTGTATTACATTTCTGAAGTCTTGACTCCCTCCACGCAGAGATATTTGCATTATCAGAAACTTGTGTATGGGATCTACTTGACCGCTAAGAAAGTTGCACACTACTTCTCAGATCATTCAATTTTAGTCATCAGCGACGCTCCGTTATCTGAAATTTTGAACAATCAGGATGCAACCAGTCGAGTGGCTAAATGGGCGATTGAACTCCGTCTGTTGGATATCAAGTTTGAAGCAAAGAAAGCTATCAAGTCTCAGGCAATAGCAGATTTTTTTGCCGAGTGGATCGAACAGGAGCAGCTGACTGAGATCCAGTCGGATCATTGGGCCATGTTCTTCGATGGATCCAAGATGATGAATGCATCCGGTGCAGGTGTGGTCTTGGTGTCCCCCAGAGGTGACAAGCTCATTTATGTCCTATAAATTTACTTTGATTCTTCGAACAAAGAAGCTGAATATGAGGCGCTTTTGTACGGGTTGCGTATGGCCATTTTACTCGGCGTCCATCGCCTAATGATATACAGTGACTCGGACTTAGTGGTCAATCAAGTAATGAAAGAATGGGAAGTCAGGAGCCCAGCAATGACCAATTATTGCAGCGTAGTACGGAAGTTAGAAAAGAAGTTCGAAGGTTTGGAGCTCCACCACGTGCCCAGAATCAAGAATCAGCTTGCTGACGATCTCGCGAAGATAGGCTCCACTCGGAAACCTATCCCCAAGAATGTGTTCTTGGAGCATCTACACACCCCGTCAGTCAAATAAGACCCCTTCACAGAGGAGTCCCCGCAGCCGGTAAGTGCGTCCAATTCGACTGAAATTGAAGTCCCATCTATGGTCGACCTGGTCATGGAAGTCTTGCTGATCACGCCCAAATAGACAGTGCCATACATAGCATACTTGCTCAGGCAGGAACTCCCAGAGGATGAGGAAGAAGCTCGTCAGATTGTCTGTCGGTCCAAAGCCTTCACTGTGATACAGGGTCAGCTCTACAGAGAGAGTGTCACGGGAGTCGCTCAGTGTTGCATCACCCTCGAGGAAGGTCGAATGATCCTGAACAAGATTCACTTGGGAACCTGCGGCAACCATGCTTCCTCCCGGACCATTGTGGCCAAGGCATACCGAGCCAGTTTTACTGGCCCCGTGCGAACGAGATGGCGAAAGATATCACGACAAATGTGAGGGCTGTCAGTTCTACTCAAACATGTCCCAAAAACCCGCGTCTTCCTTGAAGACTATCACGCTGGTTTGGCCGTTTGCCGTTTGGGACATGGTCGGGCCCTTCAAGACAGGCAGGAGCGGCTTCACTCATCTGCTTGTGGCAGTCGACAAGTTTACCAAATGGATCGAGGCCAAGCCCATCAAGAACCTCGGTTCGAGCACCGCTGTCAGCTTCATCAAGGAACTGATATTCAGATATGGAGTCCCCCACAACATCATCACTGATAATGGCTCCAATTTTGATTCAGACGAATTCAGAGCATTCTTTTCTTCCCAAGGTACTCGAGTCGACTACGCATCTGTAGCGCATCCGCAGTCGAATGGACAGACAGAAAGGGCGAATGGCTTGATCCTCCAAGGGTTGAAGCCACGGCTGATGCGCGACCTCAAACGTGCTGCTGGTGCTTGGGTGACTGAGCTGCCATCTGTTCCGTGGGGGCTTAGGACAACCCCGAACCGGTGGACTGATCGGACCCCCTTCTTCATGGTGTATGGCGCCGAGGCCGTACTTCCGAGTGACTTGCTGCACAATGACCCTCGGGTAGAGCTCTTCTCAGAAGAAGAAGCAGAACAAGCTCGCGAAGATGCTGTCGACCTCCTAGAAGAAAATTGCGAGATGGACCTGATCCGTTCGTCCATATACCAGCAGGACCTGCGTCGATTCCACGCCTGCAATGTTCGATGCCGAGCATTCCAGGAAGGAGATCTTGTGCTCCGAGTACGTCAGAAATGACCTCACAAGATTGCTCCAGCCTTGGAAGGTCCCTTCATCATCACCAAAGTTCTCCACAATGGGGCATACCACCTCTACAACATAGCCAAGAAAATAGATGAGCTGCGCTCATGGAATACGGATCTGCTCTGCCGCTTTTACACTTAAGGCACTCGACCAGACGAGTTGTTATAAGAATCCTCCAGTTTGTTTTTCAAAGAAAAGTTTGCAACAATTCTATAATGATTGTTGTTGCAAAGGCACGTGTTCTCAAATCCCCCAGTGGGTGGCTTAGCTGCGAATCCAATTCGCCTAAGTTTCAAAAACACTCCGAGTGAAGAGCGACCCTCTCACTCGGGGGCTTAGCTGCGAATTTGATTCGCCTAAGTTACAAAAACACTCTGAGTGAAGAGCGACCCTCTCACTCGGGGGTTAGCTGCGAATTTGATTCCTCTAAGTTACAAAAACACTCTGAGTGAAGAGCGACCCTCTCACTCGGGGGTTTAGCTGCGATCCGATTCGCCTAAGTTACAAAAACACTCGGAGTGAAAAGCGACCCTCTCACTCGGGGGCTTAGCTATGAATCCGATTCGCCTAAGTTTCAAAAACACTCCGAGTGAAGAGAGACCCTCTCGCTCGGGGGCTTAGCGCTCGAATCCGATTTGCCTAAGTTATAAAAACACCCAGAGTGAAGAGCGACCCTCTCACTCGAGGGATTAGCTGTGACCCCATAATCGCCTAAGTTACAAATACACTCCAATTGAAGAGTGACCCTCTCACTCGAGGGCTTAGCTGCGACCCGGTAATCGCCTAAGTTACAAAAACACTCCGAGTGAAGAGCGACCCTCTTACTCGAGGACTCGATAGCGCTCCGAGCTACGCCACAAGTACAATGTGAATTGGCTCTCCGAGCTACACCACAAATACAATGTGGCTCAGATCTCCGAGCCACGCCACAAGTACAATGTATCTTGGCTATCCGAGCTACGCCACAAGTACAATGTGCCTTGGCTCTCCAAGCTATGCCACAAATACAATGTGGCTCGGATCTCTGAGCCATGCCACAAGTACAATGTACCTTGGCTCTCCGAGCCACGCCACAAGTACAATGTACGTTGGCTCTCGGAGCTACGCCACAAATATAGCGTACCTTGACCTTCCAAGCTACGCCATACGTACAATGTCCACTTGAAACTAAAAGATCTAAAGGCATCAGAAGCAAGGCAAGCATATTCCAAAGGAAATCGTGTTCATATAATGACCCACAAGATTCGGGTAGAAGTACTTGGGCATCAAGCCCGCTGATACGTCTCCGACGTATCTACTTTTCCAAACACTTTTGCCCTTGTTTTGGACTCTAACTTGCATGATTTGAATGGAACTAACCCGGACTGACGCTGTTTTCAGCAGAACTACCATGGTGTTATTTTTGTGCAGAAATAAAAGTTCTCGGAATGACCTGAAAATCAACGGAGATTATTTTTGGATTGTATAAAAAAATACTAGCAAAAGAATCAAGACCAGTGGGCCCACACCCCATCCACGAGGGTGGGGGCGCCCCCTGTCTCGTGGGTGCCCTGACGCTCCACCGACCTCAGCTCCGACTCCATATATTCACTTTCAGGGAGAAAAAAACCAGAGAGAAGGATTCATCGCGTTTTACGATATGGAGCCGCCGCCAAGCCCTAATCTCTCTCGGGAGGGCTGATCTGGAGTCCGTTCGGGGCTCCGGAGAATGGAGATCATCGCCGTCATCATCATCAACATTCCTCCATCACCAATTCCATGATGCTCACCACCGTGCGTGAGTAATCCCATCGTAGGCTTGCTAGACGGTGATGGCTTGGATGAGATTTACCATGTAATCGAGTTAGTTTTGTTAGGGTTTGATCCCTAGTATCCATTATGTTCTAAGATTGATGTTGCTATGACTTTGCCATGCTTAAGGCTTGTCACTAGGGCCCAAGTGCCATGATTTCAGATCAGAACCTATTATGTTTTCATGAATATATGCGAGTTCTTGATCCTATCTTGCAAGTTAATAGTCACCTACTATGTGTTATGATCCGGCAACCCCGAAGTGACAATAATCGGGACCATTCCCGGTGATGACCGTAGTTTGAGGAGTTCATGTATTCACTAAGTGTTAATGCTTTGGTCCGGTACTCTATTAAAAGGAGGCCTTAATATCCCTTAGTTTCCAATAGGACCCCGCTGCCACGGGAGGGTAGGGCAAAATATGTTATGCAAGTTCTTTTCCATAAGCACGTATGACTATATTAGGAATACATGCCTACATTACATTGATGAACTGGAACTAGTTCTGTGTCACCCTATGTTATAACTATTACATGAGGAATCACATCCGACATAATTATCCATCACTGATCCAATGCCTACGAGCTTTACACATATTGCTCCTTGCTTAGTTACTATTCCATTGCTACTGTTACAATTGCTACAAAAATACTACTGTTACTTTTGCCACTGTTACCGTTACTTCCATACTACTTTGCTACCAAATACTTTTCTGTAGATATTAAGTCTTCCAGGTGTGGTTGAATTGACAACTCAACTTCTAATACTTGAGAGTATTCCTTGGCTCCCCTTGTGTCAAATCAATAAATTTGGGTTGAATACTCTACCCTCGAAAACTGTTGCGATCCCCTACACTTGTGGGTTATCAAGACTATTTTCTGGCGCCGTTGCCGGGGAGCATAGCTATATTATTTGACTCACTTTGGATTTATATCTATTTATCACTATGAAGAAATTGAAAGACGAAAAAACTAAGATTTATCCCTCAACTACGAGGGGAGGTAAGGAACTGCCATCTAGCTCCGCACTTGATTCACCCTCTGTTATGAGTAAATTTGCGACACCTACTCCTGCTATTGAATCTGATATGTTGCATGTTCTCGATGATGCCACTTTTGGTATGCATGATACCTATGATGAAAGTACTTCTATGCTTAATAATACTGTGCCACTAGGTGAATTTCTTGATGAACAAAATGCTAGGGTTAGAGAGAATGCAATTACTAAAACTAGTAATATTGATGAAAGTGATGATGAAGATTCTCCCCTAGATATGAATTGCCTGTTGTGCCTGAGGGTTATGTTATGGATGAAGAAACTGCTAGAGATCTTTTAGCTTGCAATTATAGGTATGATCTTAAGAAACTTTTAGCTAAGCTGAAAGAAAAATCTTCGAATGCTAGAATGAAATATGACCCTGCTTTTGCAACTTCACCTATCTGTATTTCTGATAAGGATTATGATTTCTCTGTCGATCATGAGTTCATTACTTTGGTTGAATCTGATCCTTTCCATGGCTATGAATTTGAAACTGTTGTGGCACATCTTACTAAATTGAATGATATAGCCACCCTATTCACCAATGAGGAAAAAATTCTCTAGTATTATATCCTTAAGTTATTTCCGTTCTCATTAAAGGGTGATGCTAAAATATGGTTTAGTTCTATTGATCCTGGTTGTGTGCGTAGTTCCCAGGATATGATTTATTACTTCTTTGCAAAATATTTTCCCGCTCATAAGAAACAAGTTGCCTTACGGGAAATATATAATTTTTTGCAAATTGAAGAAGAGAATCTCCCACAAGCTTGGGAGAGGCTTCTCCGATTACTTAATGCTTTGCCTGATCATCCTCTTAAGAAAAATGAAATACTTGATATCTGTTATAATGGACTAACCGATGCTTCCAGAGACCACCTGGACAGTTGTGATGGTTGTGTTTTCAGGGAAAGAACTGTTGATCAAGCTGAATTGCTATTGAATAATATGTTGAGTAATGAAAACAATTGGACACTTCCTGAACGAGCTCCTAAGCCAACTCAGAAGAAAAGGGGTGTTCTATTTCTCAATCCCGAAGATAAGCAAGAGGCAAACAAATCTATGAAAGAAAAAGGTATTAAAGCTGAAGATGTTAAGAATTTAATTACCACCTGTTGAAGAAATACATGGTCTTGATGACCTGACACATGTAGTAAAGGTATATTCTCTCTATAGATTTGATGAAGTTGATATTCCTTATAATAAGTCTGCTAGACAATGCTTAGATGAGTTTGACAATTTTATTGTCAAACAAGAAAATTTCAATGCTTATGTTGGTAGACAATTGAAACGTAATGCTTATGTGATTGAACACTTGAGTGATTATATGTCTAGAGTTAAAGGTGAAGTTAAACTCATTAGTAAACATGCTTCTATGGTTACTACTCAAGTAGAACAAGTACTTAAAGCACAAAATGATTTCCTTAGTGAATTAAATAGTAAGAAAAATGATAATGCTGTTAGAGTTGTGACTAAAGGGGGCAGAATGACTCAGGAACATCTGTATCCTGAGGGCCACCCTAAGAGAATTGAGCAAGATTCTCAGAGAGATAATGTTGATGCACCTAGTCCTACTAAGAAGAAGAAAAAGAAAAATGATAGGACTTTTCCTGCTTCTAGTGAACCTGTTATTGACACACTTGAGAATCCCAATGATATTTCTATTTCTGATGCTGAAACACAATCTGGTAATGAACATGAACCTAGTGATAATGTTAATGATGATGTTCATGATGATGCTCAACCTAGCAATAATAATGATGTAGAGATTGAACATGTTGTTGATCTTGATAACTCACAATCAAAGAATCAATGTTTGATAAGAGAGACTTCGTTGCTAAGAAGCACGGTAAGGAAAGAGAACCATGGGTTCAGAAACTCATGGCTTTTCCTACTAAATCATCCACGAAAAAGGATGATGAGGATTTTGAGTGCTTTGCTGAAATGATTAGACCTATCTTTTTGTGTATGCGTTTGACTGATATGCTTAAAAAAATCCTTATGCTAAGTATATGAAAGATATTATTACAAATAAAAGGAAGATACCTGAAGTTGAAATTTCCACCATGCTTGCCAATTATACTTTTAATGGTGGAATACCAAAGAAACTAGGAGATCTAGGAGTACCAACTATACCTTGCTCTATTAAAAGAAACTATGTTATAATTGCTTTATGTGATCTTGGAGCCGGTGTTAGTGTTATGCCTCTCTCTTTATATCGTAGACTTGATCTGAATAAGTTGACACCTACTGAAATATCATTGCAAATGGCCGATAAATCAACTGCTATACCTGTCGGTATTTGTGAGGATGTGCCTGTTGTGGTTGCAAATGTTACTATTTTAACGAACTTTGTTATTCTTGATATTCCCGAGGACGATAGTATGTCGATTATCCTTGGTAGACCCTTTTTGAATACTGCAGGGGCTGTTATTGATTACAACAAAGGCAATGTCACTTTTCATGTCAACGGTAGTGAGCATACAGTACACTTTCCGAGCAAACAACCTCAAGTCCACAATATCAATTCTATTAGAAAAATTTCAATGATTACTATTGGAGGTTTTGAATTTCCTCTTCCTACTGTTAAGAAGAAATATGATATTCTTATTGAATTTCCACCATGCTAGTATCACTGTGGGGGAATCTAGAGAAATCACACAAGCTACCATAGGGAGCATTCATTTTCCTTCCATACATTATTTTGCTCTCTTCATTGGTGGATGCATTAACGGTAAAGATGAGGCTTGCCACATGTGCGTTCCAGATCTGAGTGTCCTCAAAAGCGCTGTACTAGGTGATAGACAATATAATTTGGGGGCTATTGTTGCACGAAGGTTACATCTTAACGGTTTGAATGGTGATTTGTTTGGTGGAATTTATGCAACTCGTGTGGCTAATTATCTTCATATACCCATACATGAGAACGATGCGAAGTGGCCTCCGACGTATCTAGATTATAATGCTATGGTTCGCCATCAGTTTGTTGAGAGGAATGAACAATCCCTCCAGTACCGACTACTGTTTGACAGGCGTCGCACTGTCCATATTGCTCTCCCTGCTCCTACTTTCTTTGACTTTCAGGCAAAAAGGAGATATGTTATAACCAGGGAGGAGGCGAACGAGTATGAAGAGAGGACGGAGGCGGCTCATCTCCAAGCTGCAGCTCATGAGGCAATAGCCACTGCATCTCAGTACAACCCCAACTATGACTTTGGATATCCATCAGGCCAGTACTGGCCATAGACCAACTTAGGCCAAAATCCTAAGCTTGGGGGAGTACGTATTTCTCACCAACATTACATTCATGTTCACACACTCATTCCAGTAGTCCGTGCTCATACTTTTTCATTGTACCATCCATGCTAGTTTAATTTCTTTTCTTAGTCTTTGTCTTGTGTGTCAGAAATCCGAAAAACAAAAAAATAGTTGTAGCTTTTAGCTAGTTTACTTTCCATGCCTGTAGTAATGTAACTTAAAGAAAACCCAAAAAGATTTCTCGTTCGTCTTTTGCTTGTTGGGAGCTTTCCCGTGTAAATAGTTTTATTTCTTTTCTACGGGGGTCAAGATGAGAAGACCTTGATGAAAATGTTTAGTGGCTCTCATATGCATTATTGTTGATTTAACCAAGAGCTCATATTTCTTTGTATTCTCCCTTGTCTTAAATGCTTGCAGATTCCAGCTTAGTACAATGCACGTGCACTATTATTATTATCCACACCGTTCGGTCGTGCGAGTGAAAGGCAATAATGACGATATATGATGAACTGATTGAGATGCGAGAAGCTGGTATGAACTCGACCTATCTTGTTTTTGTAAATATGAATAGTTCATCGTTCCTGATTCAGCCTATTATGAATGAAACATGCTTGCAATGACAATTAGAGATTATAGTTGCTCATGCCATGCTTAATTAGCTAGGAGTTTATAATAGTTTGCCATGCGTGCCGACATGCTATTAAAATGGTTGTGATGTGGTATGATAGGGTGGTATCCTCCTCTGAACGATTCAAGTGGTTTGACTTGGCACATGTTCACGCATGTAGTTGAAACAAAATCAACATAGACTCCACCATATTTATGTTCATGGTGATTTATATCCTACTCATGCTTGCATTCATTGTTGATTAATCTTAATGCATGTTCATGACTGTTATCGCTCTGTAGCTGGTCGCTTCCCAGGCGCTTTCTAGCCTTCACTTGTACTAAGCGGGAATACTGCTTGTGCATTCACTTCCATAAACCCCAAAGTTATTCCATATGAGTCCACCATACCTTCCTACATGCAATATTTACCTGCTGTTCCAGGTAAATTTCTATGTGCCAAACTCTAAACCTTCAAATGAAATTCTGTTTTGTATGCTCGAACAGCTCATGTACCGACTAGGGCTCTCTATATCTTCCATGCTAGGTGGGTTATTCTCATGATGAGTGGACTCCGCTCATCATTCACGAGAAAATGGCTGGTAACCAGTATGCCCAGTCCCATGCTCAAATCAAATCAAAAAAATTAAACAAAACTCCCCCAGGGCTGTTGTTGGTATGGACGGTACCCCGTGGATTCTGATGGCCGTGGAGTGTGCTTGTTAGTGGTGAGGGAGTATACACTTTACCATTCTATTTGTGAACCTCCTATAAAGTGTGTAGCATGGAAGATATCGAGATATCTTGGTTGTTATGTTGACAATGGAAGTATACCACTCAAAATATTATTTATCTCTATTTCAAAACTCAAGCTCTGGCACCTCTGCAAATCCCTGCTTACCTCTGCGAAGGGCCTATCTATTTACTTTTATGTCGAGTCATCATCCTCTTATTAAAAAGCACCAATCAGAGAGTACCGCTGTCATTTGCATGTATTGCTATTAATTTACATTGAGTATGATTGTGACTGGATCTCTTTTACCATAAATTACAATGTCTAGTCAGTCCTTGATCTTCAGAGGTGCTCTGCAGTTATGTTTTGCGGTCTCAGCAAGGGCTAGCGAGATACCATCTTGCATATCATATTACGATTGTTTTGAGAAAGTGTTGTCATCCGAGGTTTATTATTATTACTCGCTAGTTGATTATGTCATTTATACGAGTAAACATGAGACCTGAAAGTTATTGTGAATGTGTTTAGTTCATAGTCTTTGCTGAAAACTTGAATGCTGGCTTTACATATTTGCAACAACAACAGTAAACTGAGTTTGTTAAAGTTTTTCTTTATCACTTTCAGTTTGTCAACTGAATTGCTTGAGGAAAATCAAAGGTTTAAGCTTAGGGGAGTTGATACGTCTCCAACGTATCTACTTTTCCAAAAACTTTTTCCCTTGTTTTTGGACTCTAACTTGCATGATTTGAATGGAACTAACCCGAACTAACGCAATTTTCAGCAGAACTACCATGGAGTTATTTTTGTGCAGAAATAAAAGTTCTCAGAATGACCTAAAAATCAACAGAGATTATTTTTGGAATATATAAAGATACTGGCGAAAGAATCAAGACCAGGGGGCCCACAGCCTGTCCGAGAGGGTGGAGGCGCGCCCCCTGACTCGTGGTCCCCATGAAGCTCCACCGACCTCAGCTCCGACTCCATATATTCACTTTCGGGGAGAAAAAAATCAGAGAGAAGGATTCGTCGCGTTTTACGATATGGAGCCGCCGCCAAGACCTAATCTTTCTCGGGAGGGCTGAGCTGGAGTCTGTTCGGGGCTCCGGAGAGTGGAGATCATCGTCGTCGTCATCATCAACCTTCGTCCATCAGCAATTCCATTATGCTCACCGCCGTGCGTGAGTAATCCATCGTAGGCTTGCTCGACGGTGACGGGTTGGATGAGATTTGCCATGTAATCGAGTTAGTTTTGTTAGGGTTTGATCCCTAGTATCCATTATGTTCTAAGATTGATGTTGCTATGACTTTGCCATGCTTAATGCGTGTCACTAAGGCCCGAGTGCCATGATTTCAGATCTGCACCTATTATGTTTTCATGAATATATGTGAGTTCTTGATCTTATCTTGCAAGTCAATAGTCACCTACTATGTGTTATGATCCGGCAACCCCGAAGTGACAATAATCGGGACCACCCCCGGTGATGACCGTAGTTTGAGGAGTTCATGTATTCACTAAGTGTTAATGCTTTGGTCCGGTAATCTGTTAAAAGGAGCCCTTTATATCCCTTAGTTTACAATAGGACCCCGCTGCCACAGGAGGGTAGGACAAAAGATGCATGCAAGTTCTTTTCCATAAGCACGTATGATTATATTCGGAATACACTCTTACATTACATTGATGAACTGGAGCTAGTTCTGTGTCACCCTATGTTATAACTATTACATGAGGAATCGCATCCGTCATAATTATCCACCACTGATCCAATGCCTATGAGCTTTTCACATAATGCTCCTTGCTTAGTTGCTTTTCCGCTGCTACTGTTACATTTGCTACAAAAATACCACTATTACTTTTTCCACTGTTACCGTTACTTCCATGCTACTTTGCTACTAATACTTTGCTGCAGATATTAAGTCTTCCAGGTGTGGTTCAATTGACAACTCAACTACTAATACTTGAGAGTATTCTTTGGCTCCCCTTGTGTCGAATCAATAAATTTGGGTTGAATACTCTACCCTCGAAAACTGTTGCGATCCCCTACACTTGTGAGTTATCACTCGCGAGTGTTTAATGGTTACAGAATCACTCGACATTCCGAGGCAAATTGCGCCGGAGCATAAAGTTTGTTCACTCTTCAGGAGGAGGGGGACTTGCAGGCGCGAACTACTCATCCAGGTTGATTCCTTCAGCGATGTGAGTGGCGGCTTCCAGGAAAGTCTCCATGAATGATTGGAACTGGAGCTTTTTGGTGTTAGCAACCTTAAGAGCATCCATCCTCTCTTCCTTCACCTCCTTATGGTGCACACGGACCAGAGACAGTGCAACTTCAGCACCACACTGGGCGGATGACTTCTTCCACTCCTGCACTCGATCGGGGATCTCATTGAGTTGAGTCATCAGAGACTCGAGGTCATTCTCAAGCACCATCCCCCGCCAGAGCGCAGTGTCGAACCGGGACATCACCGCCTTCAGCCGAGCAAGGTAGCTGGTGGCACTGGTGAGGCGAGACTCTAGTCGCAAGACGTTCATCGCAACATCATCCTTGATGAGGGAATTGGCGGGATCCAGACCCGTCTCGATTCGCCCAGTCTCCTCCTCAAAGTTCTGGCAGAAATCTACACACACAAAAATATGATGAGCTAACAGTCGGGATATGAGTCGACAACTATGATTCAGTCGGATAAAAGAAGATACCTTCAAGCATGAGGAACATCTTTTTGGTGAGGTCGCCCAGATAAGTCTCCAGTCCGTCTTTCTTCTACGAGAGATTCCCTACCTTGTCGTCCAGAGCACGATTAGCCCTTTTCAGTCGCGTTACCTCTAAGTTGGCCTCATCAAGGGAGGTCTTCAGCCTGGCATTTTCATCCTCTAGCTTGCCGACTAAAGCCAGCTTCTGTTACGTAAGTTAAGTTTTCTCCTGCGCCTTCTTCTGCGTCGCCGCCAGGTCAAGATCCTTCTGCTCCAAAGCTGCCTTCATTTGATCTACAAGAGATAGTGCCAAACGAATGAACCCGAGGATATCCATGGCACACTCAATCAAATACAGTCGACGAGTTCTATACTTTTCATACTAGACACTTCATCTTTGGCTTTCTGCAAGTGCTCCATGGCCAGCCCTAGATCAAGATTGAGTTGGCTCTGCTTCTTCTCAAGATCCACGAATTGAGCTCCAAACTCACAAGATTTCTGTAGTCGGCAAAGAAGACATACCAGTCAATAAAGTCTAAGACAGTCATTTTCACTTGGAGAAGTACAGAACACAAAGTGTTACAACACGAGAATTCTAAGACTACTGCCGAGTCAAACACTCAACCGTAGCCTCGGGGACAACACACAGTGGGTGCACTCAGCGTGCCCCCACCGGTTCCCACTCGACCGGATCTATCCTATACGAGCAAAAAAAGGGAGTCACAGTTTGTTCTTAGACCATGGTCGACTGCCAACAGTCGACCACAGTCTCTGGGACTACACCCAGTGGGTGCACTCAGTGTGCCCCCACCGGTTCCACTCGACTAGATCCGTCCAGCGCGAGTGGAAAGAGTTCAAAACAAGGCAACAACATCAGTTCTATGACCATAGCCGACTGCATTCAGTCGAGCATGGCCTCGGGGACTACACCTAGTGGGTGCACTCAGTGTGCCCCCAATGGTCCAATTGCCACAGCCCGACCGAAGGACGCACTAGTGGGCGGAACATCATCTTATGAACAAAGCTGCAGTTTTCAGATCGAACATCCTAGAGAATAACAGTCTGTCAGAAAGGACGTACCTGGATGTTGGTCCGAAGGGCTGAACTAGCATTATAAGCAGCCATGCTAGCCTCATATGCTGCCTTCGTCCGCTCCATCATAAGCCCTGCTTGACGAACGACTTCCTTAGCCGCGCTCACAGGGTCCTCCGGGACATGATGAGTAGCAAAGAGCACAGACGGCGGGGCAGTCGGAGCAGCTGGAGGATCCACAACCTGGACAGTCGAGGCAGACAAACAATCAGTAGACACGGGAACAACAAAAGAGACCGCGGTCCGAGCCACGTCCCCTTGTCGCTGGGCATCCGAGCCAGCGGGCGTCTTTCGACCCCTCCTTCCCATGATTCTCCGGGGCTCCTCTACGTGCTCATCATCATCATCATCATCAGGCAACTGGATAACATTGCGCGACGCTGAAAGAACATTCGACAAAAAGTTAATTCAGGCGACTGACAGACTGGTGAACGAAAGCAAATATATTATCAAAGAACTGCACATGCGCTGGATGTGGCCGCGTCTGCAGTCTCCTCGTCGGCGCGGCCCTTGTTGATCTCCATAGAGGTTCCGGAAGCGGCAGCGCGGAAGATTTCAGAAAACTGTCGGTAAAATATACTGGTGAATCGACAAAGGCGCATCAGATATCTTGAACGAAAGAAGAGCATAGTGGAATGACACTCACGTGGAAGCAATCGGAACATCCACCTTTATCTTGGGCAGGGCCTTGCGAGGCTTAGAAGCAGCGACCTTGGGCTGTTTTGAAGCCTTCTTAGTCGGGTTAGGGGTGGACGTCCGCGTGCGCTTTTGCACCTGGGAGATGGAGGGAGCCGTCTTGGCACGCACGTTCTCCGGATCATGAGTCTCCTTGGAGCATTTCTCGGTGTGGGGCGGTGACTCGACTTCTTCGCCACTGCTCGAGTCCTCGATCTCTTCATCGGGCTTCCAATCGGAGGCTTCGCCGACGCCCTCAGCTTCCTCCTGGATCTGCTCTCCGTTGGGCACCGAGTATATCTCAGTATCGATCTACAAAGCAAAGGGTCGATCAAATATCAATCAGATTCACAAACACCTGCAAAGACGAATCAAATAATTTACTCGGGAATCAGAGTCAAACCTTGTCTGGTTCGTGGTCTGCTTCGAACGGGCAGACTCTCCTAGTCCCCCGAGGGTTATCCTTGTTCCCAGTAATGCACTTCAAGCACTTCTCCACCGTCTTCTCGGCGGCCTCCTCTGGGTGAACCTGAGAGGTGTCGTTGGTGCCCGAATACATCCACATCGGATGGACTCGAGCTTGGAGAGGCTGAATCCGTCATTTAAGGAACACCTCCAGCAAGTCCATCCCAGTGAATCCGTCGTGGACCAGCTGGACCACTCGATAAACCAGCATGCCTACCTCTACTTTCTCAGTCCGGCTCACAAGCAATGGGGGAGGATGGCCGACTCGATCTAGGGTGAATGGAGGGAGTTCGGTCGACTGACCGGGAGTTGGGATGTCCTTGCAATAAAACCAGGTCGACTGCCATCCTCTGACCGACTCGGGAAGGACCATGGCAGGAAAGGTACTCCTACCCCTAGTCCGGATGCCCAGGACGCCGCACATTTGGATCACGTGCGTCTTCTCGTCACTCGGATTTTCCTTCTTGACGGATTGGGAACGGCAAGTGAAAATGTGTTTAAACAAACCCTAGTGCGGTCGACACCCCAGGAAGTTCTCACACAAAGAAACAAAAGCAGCGAGGTACGTGATGGTATTGGGAGAGAAGTGGTGCAGCTGAGCGTCGTAGAAGGTCAAGAAGACTCGAAAGAAAGGATGCGGGGGCACAGAGAAACCTCGATCGACGTGAGTCGCGAGGAGGACGCATTCACACTCTTGCGGCTGCGGCTCGAGCTCATCCCCCGGCGGTCTCCAGGAACCATGGGCGATCAGCCCCTCCTCCACCAGCTCCTCCATGTCTTCCACCTGCACCGTGGACTTGATCCAATCCCCCTGGATCCAGCCAGACGGAAGTCCGGTCCTCGATGTCGACCCCCGATTGGTTTTCTTGCCCTTCCCGGTCGCCGACGCCTTCTTCGCATGCTCCAGAGCCGCCATCTTGTCCTTACCCATGGGGGCGAGCCGTGCACAGGAGGAGCAGCGATAAGCGAGGAGAGATGGGCAGCAGAGCTGCAGAGGAAGAAGATGAAATTGGGCGCACAGTGCCCTCGCATCGGCCGTGGCACTCTTTTATAGCCCGACAGTCGAGTGACTGACTTGTGGACCCAAGCGATCCTGTCAAATCCCGCAACGGACGCACGCCCGATACATGGCGAAACAGGCGGTACAGAAATCGAGGTGTCCGGGTATATCCAGTCCGATTACCGCGGTTCGCTCCATCCCGCGCGCTTCCCCGAAATTCGAATCCTGCGAAATCTGGAGAACACGGAACAACCAATCGTGTCGAAAGCTGCGCGCCCCGCCAGCACTCGAGACTGTATACGTAAGTTCACTCGACGGTTTCTGAATCGATTAAGGCGACTAAGTTGAGGTTGAAGGGTCAGCCCGATCTCCCAGTACGAGGAAGATGCCCCTGAAGCATCTGACTTGGATTGGGATCGACCTCAACCCTCTTCTTCACTCGGAACTCAATCCATTTGGGGGCTACTGATGATACCACAGACCTAGGGTAGGGTCACAGGCCTGACCTAAGTACCCTACCCAAGGTCACTTCCCTAGAAGCTCAAGGACATTCCAAAGATGACAGAAGTTGCCGACTGATATGGCCCAAGAGAGCAATTCACTCGACAACGTACTTCAATCGGATAACCCAACTCCACTCGGAAGGATGAATCCACTCGACCTTACAAGAAACCACTCGACTCCTGAATGTCAAAGGTCTCATAAGGTCAACAACGGTCGAGCATTCACTCCACAGTAATGATAGCCTTTATTATCCTTTGTTACAGGCGTTATCAGTAACGTCCTGCTTGTATGTACGTTGAACCCTCTGTAATGTGGGACGGCTGGGGTCCTGGCGCACTCTATATAAGCCACCCCCTCCTCCGGTACAAGGGTTCGCACCCCCGGTAACACATACACACATATATATTCCAGTCGACCACCTCCGGGCACCGAGACGTAGTGCAGTTACTTCCTCCGAAAAGGGCCTGAACTCGTAAACACCTTGTGTACAACCTCACCGTAGCTAGGATTTTGCATCCTCCTACGTACCCCCTATTCTTACTGTCAGACTTAGTACCACGACAGGTGCCTTGGGAATCCCCAAGCTTAGGCTTTTGCCACTCTTTATTCCATAGTCCATCAAATCCTTACCCAAAAACTTGAAAACTTCACAACACAAAACTTAACAGAAAATCTCGTGAGCTCCGTTAGTATAAGAAAACAAACCACCACTTTAAGGTATTGTAATGAACTCATTCTTTACTTATATTCGTGTTAAACCTACTGTATTCCAACTTCTCTGTGGTTCATACCCCCCGGTACTACTCATAGATTCATCAAAATAAGCAAACAACACACGAAAAACAGAATCTCTCGAAAACAGAATAGTTTGTAGAAATCGGTAACTTTCGAATACTTCTGTAACTCTAAAAATTCTGAATTGAATTGGTGGACGTGAGGGATTTGTCTATTAATCATCTGAAAAAAATCAAATTAAAAACACTCTCCAGTAAAAAATGGCAGCTAATCTCGTGAGCGCAAAAGTTTCTGTTTTTTACAGCAAGATCGCAAAGACTTCACCCAAGTCTTCCCAAAGGTTTTACCTGGCACGAACACTAACTAAAACACAAAACCACATCTAAACCGAAGCTAGATGAATTATTTATTACTAAACAAAAGTAAAAGCAAAGAAAATAAAATTGGGTTGCCTCCCAACAAGCGCCCCTAGCTAGGCACAAAACAAGAATAGATCTAGGCATTACCGTAATGATAAGGTAAATCACGAAAACTCATCTCATATTCCCTACGTTCAGCAGCAATTTTTTTTGTGGCAAGCAAAAGTAATCGAAAGGACTAAATTTAATGGGACAAAAGTCCCCAAGATCACGCTCGGGAGGTATGGGTTCCTCCTTTGGCGCCTCATATTGCACAACCAATTCATCATTATAAGCATTCTTCTAGCAAAAAGTCATGAGCCTTTGCTCGAGAGGAAAGCCTAACCCATTGTTCTGAATAGCAAAATCATTGTTCAGTTCAGAGATTCTATCAACTAGAACATTGATAGGAACCTTTTTTCTAAGGTTTTCGTTATAAGCAACATGATCTAAAGATTGTAAACGCATTATGTCTTCTTGATTAAAAAGGATAGCTTCTATGGGAGGGCGACCTACGTCCACCCTATAATGCGTAAAAATTTCTTTGGCCTCTTTCCTTATAAATTTGAACTCATGTGCCAAAAAGATAGTAGCTTCTCTCTTAACAGAAGAATGCTCAATATTGGAAAATTCTAGAAAAATTCTCTGAATGCAAGGATGCATGTGGATAAATTGTCTTTCAAGTTCAACTACAAGCAAGGATATAGCATCTACAAGACTACTGGTTCTATGAAGAATAGATCCACCCATAGTGGGCAAAGCACCGACACAAGTAAAGAAATCTTGAATAACTCCTTTTCCAATAATATTACCACTACCAATCCGAAACTTTTGTGTGTGTAAAGTAGTAGATTCCTCATGGGGATAGTTAAAAGCATCAATGTTTCCCCCATCATCACTACTATCTTTTTCAGTGATAACATCCCCCATTTCAAACATGATAGCAACAAACCGCACTAAGGACGAACACACAAGAGGCAAGCGAACAGAGGCGAATGGAAAAAGGGAGAATAAAATAGCAAAGGTGAAGTGGGGGATAGGAAAACGAGAGGAAAATGGCAAATAATGTAATGCGAGGGATAAGAGTTTGTGATGGGTACTTGGTATGTCTTGACTTGTGCGTAGATGTCCCCGGTAACTGCGCCAGAAATTCTTCTTGCTACCTCTTGTGCATGCGTTGTTTTTCCCTTGAAGAGGAAAGGGTGACGCAGCAAAGTAGCATAAGTATTTCCCTCAGTTTTTGAGAACCAAGGTATCAATCCAGTAGGAAACTACGCGCAAATCCCTAGTACATGCACAAACTATTAAGAACCTTGCAAGCAACGCGATAAAGGGGTTGTCAATCCCTTCATGACCACTTGCAAAAGTGAGATCTGATAGAGATAATAAGATAAATATTTTTGGTATTTTTGTTGTATAGATTGAAAAGTAAAGATTGAAAAATAAACTACGATAAAAATAGCTAATTGACGGGAGATTAATATGATGGAAAATAGACCCGGGGGCCATAGGTTTCACTAGTGGCTTCTCTCAAGATAGCAAATCTTACGGTGGGTGAACAAATTACTGTCGAGCAATTGATAGAAAAGCGCATAGTTATGAGAATATCTAGGCATGATCATGTATATAGGCATCACGTCCATGACAAGTAGACCGAAACGATTCTGCATCTACTACAATTACTCCACACATCGACCGGTATCCAACATGCATCTAGAGTATTAAGTTCATAAGAACAGAGTAACGCATTAAGCAAGATGACATGGTGTAGAGGGATAAACTCATGCAATATGACATAAACCCCATATTTTTATCCTCGATGGCACCAATACAATACGTGCCTTGCTGCCCTGATGTCACTGGGAAAGGACACCGCAAGATTGAACCCAAAACTAAACACGTCTCCCATTGCAAGAAAGATTAATCTAGTAGGCCAAACCAAACTAATAATTTGAAGAGACTTGCAATGATATTAAATCATGCATATAAGAATTCAGAGAAGAACCAAATATTGTTTATAGATAATCTTGATCATAAACCCACAATTCATCGGATTTCGACAGACACACCGCAAAAAGTATTACGTCGAATAGATCTCCAAGAAGATCGAGGAGAACTTTGTATTGAGATCCAAAGTGAGAGAAGAAGCCATCTAGCTATTAACTATGGACCTGAAGGTCTGTGGTAAACTACTCACACATCATCGGAGAGGCTATTGCGTTGATGTAGAAGCCCTTCGTGATCGTTTCCCCCTCCGACGTAGCAAAAGAAAAGGCCCCAAGATCGGATCTCGCGGGTACAGAAGGTTGCGGCGGTGGAAATAGGGTTTTGTGGTGCTCTCGTATGTTTTCAGGGTATATGAGTATATATAGGAGGAAGAGGTACGTCGGTGGAGCTATGAGGGGCCCACGAGGGTGGGGGCGAGCCTACCCCCCTGGCGCGCCCTCCTGCCTCGTGGCCACCTCGTGGCTTCCCAGACTTGTACTCCAAGTCTCCTATATTGCGTTTGTTCCAAAAACGATCCTCACGAAGGTTTCATTCCGTTTGGACTCCGTTTGATATTCCTTTTCTGCGAAACACTGAAATAGGCAAAAAACAACAATTTGTACTCGGCATGTGGTTAGTAGGTTAGTCCCAAACATAATATAAAAATGCATATTAAAGCCCATTAAATATCCAAAACAGATAATATAATAGCATGGAACAATAAAAATTATAGATACGTTGCAGACGTATTAGACACCCATCCCGGGAGCGTGTCAAAGGAATATGATGTAGGTGGACGAGGCAATCCTTGCCGGGGAACGTTGCCGGCTTGAGACCTCATGGGGCAATTAATGCGTTTGTCTTCACATGTCAGAGTTTGGTATTTGGCACTGTAGCCACTATTTACCCTCTGTAAAGACCATTTTGCCATAGTGGTGAACCCTTTGCCTATAAAAGGAGGCCCATGGCTACCTATACAAGGGTAGAAATGTTTCGCATTTACACGCATAGCACCACTTCACTCGCACCTTGTCGACAAGAGTGCTCCTTATAACTAGGGCATATACACATCCAGCACAACAAAGCAGGAGGAGGGCCTTACGCTTCACAGCGGCCCAAACATGGGTAAATCTCTGTGTTGGTTGTTCATTCTGCTCTTTGTGCTTGACGATCTCCCCAGTTGAACTGCAAAGGGGTCGACATGATCCCATAGACGGTCGTACACATGACACTGAACCATGCATTGACCATTGGGTCCTCAGCACCATTGATGTTGTTTTCTACTTCGGCGCTTGTTTCTGTTGCGCCTGGATTTTCTGCTGATCTCACGAGCTTCTGAGATGCCGGATTCATTCCTGAGGGAGCTGTGGGCTAGCCAGGTGTCCTTGCCTGTGCAAAAGTGAGTCATCAAGGAGGTGTGGGCCGTCATGTTTAAGAAGTGATTCCATAATTTCTGAGCTGATTCACCCTCCTTCTGGACTATGTGGCTTAGGTAGTCAACATCTAGGGGGCAAACATAGGTACCCTGGAAGTTGGCCCGACATGCCTCCTCGAGCTCCTCCCAGCTTCACATGGAATTTCTAGGGAGACTGTGAAGCCAATGCCTTGCTGGTCCTTTGAGCTTGAGAGGTAAATATTTAATGGCATGGAGGTCATCACCCCGGGCCATGTGGATGTGAAGAAGGAAATCATATGCCTAGATGTCCAGGTTGGTTGTTCTGTCGTATTGATCGATGTTGTGGGTTGAAACCCTTCTAGGAATTGGCGCTCCATGACTTCATCTGTAAAACATACATGATATGTAGGCCCTCAAAGACGAGTCACGTCTTGTTGAGCACGAGACATTGCTCTAGCTCAGACTTGCTCCCAAGTCCTTTCATGCCTATCTAGACAAGTGTCATAGACGTCTAGAGCGGCTGGTGAATGGATCCATGACCAATAAACGGATCAGGAAGGAGCTTTGTTAGCTTGTAGCTTCGCATGCAGGTCGAAGAGCTCGGGGTGCTTGACCGCACTGTTGTCGTAAAGGCGTGTTATAACATGGGGTGCCTTTGGGTGCCACAGTTGGCCGATCTCGCCCTTTAGGGGGTCGTTCAGCTTGGCCTACATGGTCGTGCATTTGTGGCTCGTTATCTTTGGCCTCATTGTCAAAGTCAGGTAACCGCCACCTGTTCGGAAAATATTTGGGTCCGGCTCCGGTCTCGAGGTCCACTCTGAGAGCAAGGAGTTTCAACCATTTGTTATTGAGCGCTTTCTCGTGAGTATACAGCTCCGGTTGCATCTTTTTCAAGCTACGCGCGGTTGCTATTAGCTGTCGCTAAAAACACGCCTTCTCAGATGGATTTATGGGTGCGACGAAGTATTCGGGTCTGAGGGTCACATCATCCTCGAACTCTGGCATATAATCCTTGTCTGACACATCGTCGAAGGTGCCCATGTCCTTGAGGTTTTCCTCCGCGGGCGTACCAACGGGTCCGTTTAACAGGACGGGTGTGGCTTGATTGTCCTCGCCCAGCTTTTGAACGGCCTCGGGGGTGGCACCATTATTTGCGGCGCCCGAGGTGCTGGTCAGACTCCTGCTTCTGTTTTTGCCCTTGGATTGCCTCTTAGGGCGACTACACATAGGGTTTTCATTTTGTTTTTCTTCAGACTTGTCCTCAGGAGTGTTGACCATGTATTCATCATATGTGGACATTGTGTCCTAGTTCCCTATGTGGGGGTATGGTCATGGATGGTTATTCTTAAGGATCACCATCGATGTCTTCGTCCATGTTGGTGGCCTCGTGAGAGTCATAGTCGAGCGTACTAGTCAGGCCCTCGATCATGGAGACAGGTTGTGTGGTCGGTGGGATAAAAATTTCTAGATCATCGACTTTACATCCGATTTGACCGTAAATGGCAGATGAGATCGCCAAGTTTTGGATCCGATCCAGCATGTCATTAATTTGCGAGAGCTCCTCGGGCTAATTTGGAAAAATCTGTTCAGGCCACTTTACGTGGTGCCAACCTCTTCCTTGCCCGAGGTTGATCCCTGGGTGGCAGAAGTGGTTACTACATTGATCTCTGATTGCGCGATCGGTGTTACCAGGTCCGAAGACAAACCCGACACAAAAGAAGCGTTTGAGAGCATAGCCTTTAAGCCGAACGCACTGACCACCAGATCTATCTCTAGGGTCAACTCAGGGGGAGGGCGGATCCAAGTATCCCATTATACGCCGTCTCCGGGTGTCAGGCCCAAGATGCGATTCTATCCCGATCACGTGACACTTACGTGATTGGGGCACAACCGTATTTCGGGCGCTTAGCAAGATGGATATCATTACATCGTACCATTACATACATACATGGGGGATACAACAATACATACAAGTCACATGAATACAACATCATCAATACAAAGCATCCGACTACAGATGCAAACATGAAAAGAACAACGACATCCATCTGCTATCCCAGGCTGCCGACCCGGAACCAAACCCAAGACTGAAGAAGAAGAAGAAGAAGAAGAAGAAGAAAGAACTCCAATAAAAGGACACATCGCTCTCACGTCAAGACATCGAAAACATGCACCTGCAACTGTTGTTGTAGTATCTGTGAGCCACGAGGACTCAGCAATCCCATAACCATGGGTAACAAGACTATCAAAGCTTAATAGGTAGGAAGAGGTAAAGTGGTGGGGTTGCAGCAGCGGCTAAGCAATATGTGGTGTCTAACTTACGAGTACAAGAATAAGATGAGCATCTACGCAAACAGTCGCATCTAGTAGTGATTGCTAAAGATCCTGAACTACCTACAAGTCAAACATAACCCCACCGTGTTCTCTTCTCAAAGTGAAAAGAGACAGTCACGGTTACTCACACAGTTGTGTGTTTTACTTCGGATCCTCTGTCAAGTTTTCTACAACCGGACATTAACAAATTCCAATCTTCCACATAACCGCGGGCACGGCTTTCGAAAGATCATAACCCTGTAGGGGTGTCCCAACTTAGCCCATCACAAGCTCTCACGATCAACTGAAGTGATAATTATAATATTATCACCCCTTATCTTAGGGAAATCCGATCAGGCTCGGCATCCCAGTGCACAAGACATTTCGACAATGGTAAAACAAGTCCAGCAAGACCTCCCGGCATGCCAACACCCTGATAGTAGCCGCACGTATCTCGTCTCAGGCCACGACCGGATGGGCGATTCTACAGGTTATACCAGATACCTCGAGTTTCCCCGTGGCGGCCCCGCAGAACCCCCGTTTGGGACCAACACCATCAGCACTGCCCCCCCTGCTATGTAGAAAGAATCCACGGGTAGAGCTAACTCCCTATGCAATTAATTAATTAATTAAGTTGTTATTATGAGAAAATAAAAACCAATGTTGGGCCTTGCTGGAGGAGTTTTATTCAAAGACGAAGTGTCAAGGGGTCCCCATATACCCAACCGTGTAAGGAACGCAAAATCAAGGAACATAATGCCGGTTTATCGGTGCCTAAGGTGGCATGAGTGGAACAAAACACCGAGCAAAAGGCCAAGCCTTCCACCCATGCCCAGTATATAGGTGTGTTAATAATAATAATAGATATTGTGATGTTCCAACAACAAGTTCCCGCCTGGAACGAACTTCATCTTCACCTGCAACTAACAACGCTATAAGAGGGGCTGAGCAAGCGGGTAACATAGCCAAACAATGGTTTTGCTAGGAATGTGTCAAAGGTTAGAGGTTTCATGGCAACAAGGAGAGGCTGACATAAAAGATGGGTAGCGCGACATGTAACGATAGCATCGAGACAACTAAGCATGGCAATGGTAGTAAAGGTATCCAAGGGTATGATCATCTTGCTTGAGATCCCGCAAGGAAGAAGAACGGATCCATGAAAAAGACAGAGAAGAAGCCTTGAAGACGAACCACGAGAAGACAAACGAATCCTCACGATCGCAACGTAACAAGCACTAACGAGAAGAAGCAAGCAATACAGTAAACACACCACACGAGACATGACAATATGTTCAATCAAGTATGGTGCAAGACAGTTCTATATCGGATGCACTACAAGTCTATACAGTAAGAAAAACATGGCAAGGTAGGAAGCACAGAAAAACAACACAAGTCTATATATGATGCAATACATGGGAAGGTATGATGCATGACAAGTCTATACAGGAAGCAATACATGGCAATGTAGGAAGCACAGAAAAACAACACAAGAACATGACAATATGCTCAAGCAAGTATGATGCAAAACAAGTCTATATATGATGCAAAACATGGCAAGGCTGGAAGCACTCAAAAACAACACAAGTCAACAAGTTTAAATGAGGCCGGAAACTACATATAACAAATCCGGTAAGCCCTCATGTGCATAACTTGAAATTAGTCCAGATCTGAACAAACCTTATGTTCAAGTTGTTAAACAGCAATTTAACATGCACCATCATGATCTACACGAAATTCTTGTCAAGTTTCATATAAAGTTTGTTTAATTCGGAGCTACGGCCTAGAAGATATGAGCAAAACAAGTCAAACATGACAACGGTGCAAGAAGCACCCAAACATCAAGCAAACTCACTCCAAACATGAAAACAATATGATATTATGATTCTAAATGCAAAATCACACAAATTTCATATAAGGCTCACCCAAAACGGAGCAACGGGCTAAAAGATACACATGAAACAAGAAACAATGCAAAGCTGAAACTAACAGCCACATAGCAACTTTGGAGCAAGAAATATATACTCTACAGCACTCAAACATGGTGATAAGAAGCATGGACATTAAGTAGACATATCCTACAGCAAACAACTCCATTGTAGCATCTCCATAGGAGGCATGGATCAATAGCAACAAGCTACAACATTTTGATCATGACGCTAAAAACCTGACAGCAATATTTTATAGCAACTTGGGAGCAAGAATTAAATAAGCTACAACAACCCAAATGAGCAAGTGAAGGCATGAATGGATACAAAACAACATATACAACAAGGAATGATCAATGGCCACCCCAATACTAACATGGATTTGCCTAGGGCATCAAGCAAACATAGCATCAGGATATGACAGATTCCATACTTGGTGAAATTTCACTAAGTGTTAAAATAGTAACATTATCATGGCATGTTTGTAAGCATGTTTAAGTCACCTCAAGGCATATCATAGCAAATTGTTAGCACCACAACAAAGAACACATGATGGAGATTCTAAAACATCTAGGCATGTGACAAGGGGACAAACACAACAATAGCAACGAGCTCCTCAACTAGGCATCTCATAACAAGTTACAAAACCTAACAGCCACATGCACTTTTGCAACAGAGATAAACATGGCAATATGAACTCTAACATGCATGCTACAGCAACCAACATGTAGAGCCTCTCATGATGAACATTTTGACATATCATTTGCATCATTTGGATAAGCATGCACCAAGTTATCACATCTCAAACATGGCATGAAAATAACAAGTAGCGGCAGTTTATAGAAAGTAGCACCCTTGCAACAGATATTAGAGCATCTAGATGGAGTCAAACAAGCATGGCACAATGGAACAAAGTGTAGAGAACATCACCACGATCATTTTGACATGTCATACACTCAATTTGGACATGTACACAAAAAGTTACAACATCACAAAGATGCAACATTATAAGGCAGAAAAGAACTTGGCCAAAATATACCTAGCGAAAAAACGGGACGACGAGGTACTGGGACGAGGTGGTTCCACGGGTCGGGGATCATGTTTGGTTGGTGGGACGGAGGGGTCCAGGGACGGAGCTGGACCCCGCGATGCCGGGACGACGATGTTTCGGGACACGCCCGTGCGAGGCGCGTTTGGATCCAAGGATGGGGATAGCCTGGGATGGGCTCATCCCAGCGCGGGGAAGAAGAAGCCCCATGGTGCGGCGCTACTGTCGCAGGGAGGCCGGAGGGCGAGGAGAAGATCCAGGGACGGCGGGGTTCTCCGGATCCGGGCACAGGGAATCCATTCCCGCCGTCAGAATGGGCCCTGGATGCCGGCGACGAAGCTTGGAGGAGCTTGGGTGCCCATCCATGGCGGCCTCCTGGGAGAGAAGCCGGAGAGGTGTGAGGCAGGGAGGAGAGGGAGAGGAAGGAGAGGCGCGGGGAGGGTCCGGCCTGCGGTGGTCGCCGGCGGGCGGCTCGCCGGCGTGATGCGGCGACGGTCAGGCTCCCGATCCAGATCCGATCGAGGGGAGCCCTGACTCCTGACGGCTGCGGCGACCGGGCGTGGACGCCGTGCGGGGCTCGGCCCATATCGGCCTGGGGTGGGCCGCGGCCGGGCCCGGCAGGCCTGCGGTGGTGGAGGCGCTGGGAGGCCGACGTGGCGCTGCGGAGTGGAGGGAAAACGGATGCGCGGTGGCGGCTGCCCTATGGCGGCGTGCCAAGTGGCGGGAGGGAGTTCGCCGGCGTGCAAATTGAGGTGGTGGCGGCTGGGACGTTAGGGAAGACTAGGGGGTTAGGTTTAGGCCAAAAATGGCAGGTGGAGGGTCTATTTATAGAAATGGGGCTAGGGTTTGGGGGTTTGAGGCCGTTTTGGAGCCATCGGATCACGATCCAACGGCACCGGAGCGGAGGGGGAGTAGACTGGGCCTAGTGGGCTGTGTAGAGGGGTTGTGGGGAGAGTAGAGAAGAGGCCCGCAGGGTTTTCGGAGACCGAAAACGTTCGATGAAGTAACCTGCGACTAGTGTCGCTATATATATCCGTTGGGCTATCAAACGGACTCCGAATGCAACGAAATTTGGCAGGCGGCCTGTCTACACTACAATAAGACCACACGCCAAGTTTCACCCCATTCCGAGAACATTTTTCGGCCACTTATAAAATAAATATTCGGAGGCGCCGCGGGCGCGTGTGAGTGTGTCTGGGCTCAGAACGGACAATGGAAAGGACGAGGGGACTCGGACGGATGCAAGTTTTGAAAACATGCTGATGCCACACACATGATGACATGGAAAGATGCAACACGCAAGCAGATGCCATGGCAACGACGACGAATAACTGGCTGACACCTGGCGCACCGGTCTCGGGGTGTCACACCGGGGTAATGGTATCAAAGGGTTCGTGCTGATTCGGGGTCCACCCCAAGAGGACTAGGTATCCTTGAACATCCGCTGTGTATTTCAAGCTTCCGGACATGATGAGTTAGTTTGGGGCGAAATTCTCCACACGGCCTAGATGGCCGGTTGGATCACCATGTAACACAATGTTGCCAAAGGCGAAGAGCTGACTGGGGATGAAGATGTCCCCACAGCCGATGTTGCAGTCGATTTGTAGACGAGCCATCGACCCTAGGTGACCAAATAATGAGCTCTCAATGAAAGCACTAATGTCAGTATCAAAACTAGCAGATTTCGTGTAGCGGTCCTGAGCTGTTAGATCGGGTCGATGGGTTGGAAGAGAGAACACACATAGTTTTACCAAGGCTCGAGCCCTCTTTATGGAGGTAATACCCTACGTCCTGCTCTTGCCTATATTATGGTAGTATCAATGTACAGAGTTGATCTACGTTGAGATCATGAGTTGTAGTCTAAACCCTAGGGGTATGATGAAGGGGCGTATGGATGAATGAATCCCCTCTAACCCCTCTAGTTTATATAGGCACCACAAGCATCTAGGGTTACACATGGTCGGTTTCTATCTAAGAAGCTATATATTGAATCTGATCATATATGCTTGAAGTACATGCCAAGTCTTCTGTCGCCGCACGTTGAAGGCCTCCGGAGTCCCTCCTTCTTAATGGGCTAGTGATCCGGCCCATACATTAGTCTGGTTGGGCCAGGACCCCCTAGTATAGGACACCGTTAGAAAGGAATAACATTTATACTAGCACCCATATCACATAAACCATGATAGCGATCATCTCCAATCTTAACGAAAACAACATGCATGCCAACAACTTTCTTATTCTTATCAAACATATCTCGTTCATTTCTATTAGGTTTAGCGATTCTAGCAGCTTCATCACAGAAATAAATAGCATGCCCATCAATATTATCAACCAAGAGATATTTAACTATTGAAATAGTAGGTTCCACTTTAATTTATTTGTAGCCTTTGCATGTTCCTTAATCCTAATAGGGAAAGGCGATTTCTCAATGTAAGCACGAGACACAATAGGATTAGCAGTATAAGCAAGTTATTCATTTTTTGTAATCATTAGTTCCTCACAAATATATTTAATGGGTTTATGAAATTGAAAACACTTCTCCTTAGGGAGATCAACATGAGCATCAAAGGATTCACAAAATGTACCTACTGTCTCAGAATCAAGTCAATATTTTGCCCTATGCTTTTGAAAAACATATGTTTCTACAAAAGACATAACACAATAAAATTCAAGATTTATACCTAAATCATTACCTTTGTCGTCCTCCCCATATTCATAGTTGCGTTTAATTATCGAATTCAACACTTCTTTTTGAGAAATAACAAAAAGAAGAAGAATCAAGCAATGTTCTATCATTATGAGAAAGTCGAGCATAAAGTTTTCTGTAATAAGAAAGTAAATGTTATTCATTATGCTAGTCAAACTCTAGACAGTGCTCAACGAAGTTATGCTACTACTAGAAAAGAATTCGTAGCAGTTGTGTTTGCTTGTGATAAATTCCGATCGTACATTGTTGATTCCAAAGTAATTATCCACACTGATCATATTGTTAGAAGATATCTTTAGAAAAAGAAAGATGCTAAACCTAGACTCATTAGGTGGGTTCTCTTGCTGCAAGAATTTGACTTACATATTGTTGATAGGAAAGGAACTGAGAATCCCGTAGTTGATAACTTGTCTATGTAAGAAAATGTTCTTGATGACCCACTACCTATTGATGATAGTTTTCCCGATGAGAAATTGGCAGCAATAAATGTTTCTCATAACACACCTTCTGACTATGCTAATTGCATTGTTGCTAAATACATACCACCTAGTTTCACTTACCAACCAAAGAAAAGATTCTTCTATGATTTAAAATATTAGTTTTGGGATGACCCACATCTTTATAAATAAGGAGTAGATGGTATTATTAATCGTTGTGTACCTAAGCATGAACCTTAACGAATCCTGCGGAAATGTCACTCTGAAGCTTATGGAGGACATCATGCGGGAGATAGAACTGCTCACAAGGTATTGCTCGTAAGTTTATTGGCCTACTCTTTTCAAGGATGCTCGTAAGTTTTTCTTATCTTGTAATGAAAGTCAAAGAATTGGTAATATCAGTAAGCATCAAGAAATGCTTATGAATTATTCACTTGTTGTTGAACCATTTGATGTTTGTGTTTTGGATTATATGGGACCTTTTCCTTCCACTAACGGTATACGCATATTTTGGTTCTGTTGATTATGTACCTAAGTGGGTAGAAGCTATTCCAACTAGTAGTGCTGATCACACCACTTCCATTAAAATGCTTAAATAAGTTTTTTTCCCAAGGTACGGAGTCCCTAGATATTTGATCACTGATGGTGGTTCACACTTCATTCGTGGTGCTTTCTATAAAATGCTTGCTAAATATGATATCAAGCATAGAATCGCCTCACCCTATCATCCCTATTCTAGTGGTCAAGGTGAACTAAGTAACAAAGACATACAACTAATATTACAAAATACTATCAATAGGTCTTGAAAGAATTGGTCTAAGGAATTAGATGATGCACTTTCAGCCTACATGACTTCTTATAAAAATACTATGGGTATGTCTCCCTACAAAATTGTTTATGGGAAAGCTTGCCATTTGCCTCTTGAGTTAGAACACAAAGCATATTGGGTAATTTAAGAACTCAACTATGATTTCAAACTTTCCGGTGAAAAGAGGTTATTTGATATTAGCTTCCTAGATGAATGGATGACCCAAGCTTATGAAAATACCAAATTATTCAAAGAAAAAGTTAATAGATGGCATGATAAAAGAATCCAAAAGCGGGAATTCAAAGTGGGTGAATATGTTCTTTTGTACTACTCTCGTTTTAGATTTTTTGCAGGAAAACTTTTCTCCAAGTGGGGAGGACCATATGTTTTTGAAGATGTTTATCGCTCTGGAGCTATCAAAATAAATAATGCCGAAGGTACTAACCCGAAGGTGGTTAATGGTCAAAGAATTAAACATTATATCTCAGGTAATCCTATTAATGTTGAAAGCAATATTATCCAAACTATGACACCGGAGTAACACATAAAAGAATCATTCCAGAACACTCCGGGATCGTGAAAAAAGGGAGGTATGTGATCGATAAGTAAACGGACTTTGAAAAATCTAAGAAAGATCTTAAGGGCATTAGTCCCACTATATGACAACACAAGATAAAATTGGAAGAAAATGCTAAACCAGTTATTGATCATCAGCGACGGTTAAATCCTAAGATGAAAGAAGTGGTAAGGAAGGAGATACTGAAGCTCCTAGTGGCAGGTATTATCTATCAAGTTGCTGATAGCCAGTGGGTAAGTCCAGTCCATTGTGTCCCAAAGAAAGGAGGTATGACTGTCGTTCCTAATGATAAAGATGAATTGATCCCGCAAAGAATAGTTACAGGCTATAGGATGGTAATTGATTTCCGTAAATTAAATAAAGCTACTAAGAAAGATCATTACCCCTTGCCATTTATTGATCACATGCTAGAAAGGTTATCCAAACATACTCATTTCTGCTTTCTAGATGGTTATTCTGGTTTCTCTCAAATACCTGTGTCAAAAGGGGATCAAGAAAAGACCACTTTTACTTGTCCTTTCGGTACCTTTGCTTATAGATGTATGCCTTTTGGTTTATGTAATGCACCTGCTACCTTTCAAAGATGTATGATGGCTATATTCTCTGTTTTTAGTGAAAAGATTGTTGAGGTTTTCATGGATGATTTTTCTGTTTACCGAACTTCTTTTGATGATTGCTTAAGCAACCTTGATCGAGTTTTGCAGAGATGTGAAGACACTAATCTTGTCTTGAATTGGGAGAAGTGCCACTTTATGGTTAATGATGAAGGCATCGTCTTGGGACATAAAATTTCTGAAAGAGGTATTGAAGTTGACAAAGCTAAGGTTGATGCTATTGAAAAGATGCCATGCCCTAAGGACATCAAAGGTATACGAAGTTTCCTTGGTCATGCCGGGATTTATAGGAGGTTCATTAAGGACTTCTCCAAAATCTCCAGGCCTCTAACTAATCTCTTACAAAAAGATATTCCTTTTGTCTTTGATGATGATTGTCTAGAAGCATTTGAAATACTTAAGAAAGCATTGATCTCTGCACCTATTGTCCAGCCTCCTGACTGGAATTTACCCTTTGAGATTATGTGCTTTGCTAGTGATTATGCTGTAGGAGCTATTTTAGGGCAAAGAGTTGATATGAAAATGAATGTTATCCAGTACGCTAGTAAAACTATAGATAGTGCCCAAAGAAATTATGCTACCACTGAGAAAGAATTTTTAGCAGTTGTATTTGCTTGTGATAAGTTTATACCCTATATCATTGATTCTAAAGTAACTATTCACACTGATCATGCTGCTATCAAATACATTATGGAAAAGAAAGATGCTACACCTAGACTTATTAGATGGGTTCTCTTGCTGCAAGAATTTGACTTGGATATTATTGATAGAAAGGGAGCTGAGAATCCCGTAGCAGATAACTTGTCTAGGTTAGAGAATGTACTTGATGACCCCCAACCTATTGATGATAGCTTTCCTGATGAACAATTAGCTGTCATAAATACTTCTCGTACTACTCCATGGTATGCTGATTATGCTAATTATATTGTTGCTAAGTTTATACCTCCTAGCTTCACATACCAGGAAAAGAAAAAGTTTTTCTATGATTTGAGACATTACTTCTCGGATGACCCACATCTTTATAAAGAAGGAGAAGATGGTATAATTAGACGTTGTGTACCTGAGCATGAATAGGAATAGATCCTACGCAAGTGCCACTCCGAAGCTTATGGAGGACACCATGCGGGAGATAGAACTGCACACAAGGTATTGCAATCCGGTTTTTACTAGCATACTCTCTTCAAGGATAATCGTAAGTTTGTCTTATCTTGTGATGAATGTCAAACAATTGGTAATATCAGTAGACATCAAGAAATTCCTATGAATTATTCACTTGTTATTGAACCATTTGATGTTTGGGGCTTTGATTATATGGGACCGTTTCCTGCCTCTAATGGGTACACACATATTTTAGTTGCTGTTGATTACGTTACTAAGTGGGTAGAAGCTATTCCAACTAGTAGTGTTGTTCATAACACCTCTATTAAGATGCTTAAAGAAGTTATTTTCCCGAGGTTTGGAGTCCCTGGATATCTATTGATTGATGGTGGTTCACACTTTATTCATGGTGCATCCCCTCATCACCCACAGACTAGTGGTCAAGTAGAACTAAGTAATAGGGAGTTGACATTAATCTTGCAAAATACAGTTAATAGGTCTAGGAAGAATTGGTCCAAGAAACTTGATGATGCATTATGGGCCTATAGAACTGCATACAAAAATCCTATGGGTATGTCTCCATACAAGATGGTATATGGAAAAGCTTGTCATTTACCTCTTGAGCTAGAACATAAGGCATATTGGGCTATTAAAGAGCTCAATTATGATTTCAAACTTGGCGTTGAAAAGAGGTTATTTGACATTGGCTACCTTGATGAGTGCAGAACCCAAGCCTATGAGAATGCCAAACTGTTTAAACAAAAACTTAAAAGATGGCATGACAAAAGGATACAAAAGCGTGAGTTTAACGTAGGTGATTATGTCTTGCTATACAACTCTCGTTTAAGAACTTTTGCAGGAAAACTTCTCTCAAAGTGGGAAGAACCTTACATTATCGAGGAGGTTTATCGTTCCGGCGCTATAAAAATACACAACTTCGAAGGCACAAATCCTAAGTTGGTGAACGGTCAAAGAATCAAACATTATATGTCATGTAATCCTATAAATGATGAAACCAATATTATTGAAATCGTAACCCCGGAGGAATACATAAGTGACACTTTCCAGAATGATTCAGCCTCCGAAAGGGAAGAGGTATGTGATACGGTAAGTAAACCGACTCCAAAACAGTTCTAAAGACAATTTTTCTCCGTTTTGGAATTTTTAGAAAAATAGAAAAATAAGAAGCAGTCCGGAAGAGACACGGGCCGTCCACGAGGGTGGAGGGCGCGCCCCCCTTCCTAGGGCGCGCCCCCCTACCTCGTGGGCACCCCGTGTGTCCCCTGGACTCCGTTTTCCTGTGGGTTACTCCTCTTGGTCGGTAAAAAATCATTATATATACTCCCGAAGGTTTTGATCTCTGTATCACGCAAAAATCCTCTGTTCTTGTTTAGAGCTGTTTTCTGCTAGGGTTTGCGAAGCCAGGCATCATGTTGTCTCCCTCCTCCAACAACGAAGGTAACGATGCTTGGCTAATGAAGATAGATCTGAAGAGGGAAGGACCCAAGGAGATCCACAAGGAGAAGAAGATCAAGATGGAGGTGGAAGATCCGCCTCCGGCAGCGGGAGAAGAAGACACCTCTAAATCCCTTCCTAATCTATTTACCTCAACAGAGATAGAAGCTTTCAGGATTATTGAGTTAGCTCATATTCGAAACAAGCATCTCACAAGTGAAAATATTTTGTTGAAGGATTACATAGCTGCACCCAAAGGTATTATCCGCAAGCTGGAGGATCTCCTACGCTCGATATATGAGGATCCACCGTCACTACTTACAACTCCATCATCACCATCCCCGAAGAAGGAGACATAATCATATGGGTATGGGCACTCCCCTTGGCAATTGCCAAGCTTGGGGGAGTGACCCCGGTATCGTATCACCATCACTCCTATCTTTACCGTTTTACTTAGTTCGATCCTTTTGGTAGTATCTTGATTTATTAGAATAAAGTTAGCATGATCTAGTTCTGAGCTTTTGCTTTGTGAGCTTTACCCTTTGTAATCGAGTCTGTGAGCTATATAATAAAGATTAGTGTTGAGTCAAGGGCTTGATTTCCTCACTTGGGTGATGATAAAAATAAATAAAACATAAAGAGTATCAAAGAGATCATATTGATCCTATGGTAAGTAATGACTTCACATACAAGAGTATGATAAATAGAAGTTGTTGGGAGGTGACAAACATAGTTTTGGTCATCGTTGCAATTAATAGGAAGTAATAAAAGAAGAGAGGCTTCACATAAAAATATACTATCTTGGACATCTTTTATAATTGTGAGCACTCATTAAAGTATGACATGCTAAAGAGTTGATGTTGGACAAGGAAGACAACATAATGGGTTATGTCTTCTTATATTCGAAATAAAGTATATTGTCATGGATCATCCAACATGTTGAGCTTGCCTTTCCCCTTCATGCTAGCCAAAACTCCTCTCACTAAGTAGAGATACTACTTGTGCTTCCATATATCCTTAAACCCAGTTTTTCCATGAGAGTCCACCATATCTACCTATGGATTGAGAAAGATCCTTCCAAGTAAGTTGTCATGTTGCAAACTCGCTAAAATATGTATGATTTATATGTGTGGGAGAAATTAGCTTTATACAATATTGTGATATGTAAGTAATAAAACCGACGGACTGCATAATAAAGGTCCTTATCACAAGTGGCAATATAAAAGTGAAGTTCCTCTATGCTAAGACTTTGTGCATCCAACCATAAAAACACATGACAACCTCTACTTCCCTCTGCGAAGGGCCTATCTACTATTCATGTCTTATAAGTGTCAATGTGAAATCCACCTTTCCTTTTTACATTTTATCCTTTATGAAGCACATTGTGTTGGAAAGATCCAGACATATATACCCACTTGGATGTAAGTTTTCATGATCTATTACTGTTGACATTACCCTTGAGCTAAAAGGTTGGGAGGCAACACCATAAGCCCCTATCTTTCTCTGTGTCCGATTAAAACTCCATAAACATAATTATTGCGTGAGTGTGAGCAGTTGTGAAAGACTATATGATAGTTGAGTATGTAGGTTTGCTGAAAAGCTCTTATATTGACTCTTTCCGATATTACGATAAATTGCAATTGCTTCAATGACCGAGATCAAAGTTTGTTAGTTTCCAATGAAGTTTATGATTCATACTTGATATTGTGAATGATTTGTTACTTTAGCACAAGAATCATATGAATATATTTACTTAAGATGCTATTATGAGAATGATCATGATGCCCTCATGTCTATATTTTGTTTTTATCGACACCTCTATCTCTAAACATGTGGACATATTTTTCGATATCTGCTTTCTCTTGAGGACAAGCGAGGTTTAAGCTTGGGGGAGTTCATACGTCCATTTTGCATCATGCTTATATGTTGATATTTATCACATTATGGGCTGTTCTTACATGTTTTGTCACAATACTTATGCCTTTTCTCTCTTATTTTACAAGGTTTACATGAAGAGGGAGAATGCCGGCACCTGGAATTCTGGGCTGGAAAAGGAGCAAACTCTGGAAACCTATTTTGCACAACTCCAAAAGCCCTGAAACTCAACAAAATGTCGTTTCGGAAAATATAAAAAATATATGGCGAAAGAAGTCCACGAGGGGGGCCACCGGCTGCCCACGAGGGTGGGGGTGCGCCCCCCTTCCCAGGGCGCGCCCCCTGCCTCGTGGGCCAGCCGGAAGGCCCCCGATGCCCATCTTCTCCTATATGAGGTGTTTTGACCTGGAAAAAATCAGAGAGAGGCTTTCGGGACTAGACTCCTCCGTCTCGAGGCGGAAACCAATCTTGGGCTCCGGCTGAGCTGTTCTGCCGGGGATACTTCCCTCTGCGAGGGGCAAATCGTTACCGACGTCATCACCAACAACTCTCCCATCTTGGGGAGGGCTATCTTCATCAACATCTTCACCAGCACCATCTCCTCTCAAACCCAAGTTCATCTCTTGTATCAAATCTTTGTACCCAAACCTCAGATTGGTACCTGTGGGTTGCTAGTAGTATTGATTACTCCTTGTAGTTGATGCTAGTTGGTTTATTTGGTGGAAAATCATATGTTCCGATCCATTATGCATATTAATACCCCTCTGATCATGAACAATATTATGTCTTGTGAGTAGTTACTTTTGTTCCTAAGGACATGGGAGAAGTCTTTCTATTAGTAGTCATGTGAGTTTGGTCTTCGCTCGATATTTTGATGAGATGTATGTTGTCTGTCCTCTAGTGATGTCATGTGAATGTCGACTACATGACACTTAACCATTATTTGGGCCTAGAGGAAGGCATTGGGAAGTAATAAGTAGATGATGGGTTGCTAGAGTGACAGAAGCTTAAACCCTAGTTTATGTGTTGCTTCTTAAGGGGCTGATTTGGATCCATATGTTTCACGCTATGGTTAGGTTTACCTTAATACTTCTTTTGTAGTTACGGATGCTTGCATTAGAGGTCAATCATAAGTGGGTGGCTTGTCCAAGTAAGGCCAGCACCCAAGCACCGGTCCACCCACATACCAAATTATCAAAGTACCGAACGCGAATCAGGTGATCGTGATGAAAATTAGCTTGACGATGATTCCCATGTGTCCTCGGGAGCGCTTTCCTTTATATAAGAGTTTGTCCAGGCTTGTCCTTTGCTACAAAAAGGATTGGGCCACCTTGTTGCACCCTATTTACTTTTACCTTTTGTCACTTGCTACCAATTACCTTATCACAAAACTATATGTTACCTATAATTTCAGTGCTTGCAGAAAATACCTTACTGAAAACTGCCTATCATTTCCTTCTGCTCCTCGTTGGGTTCGACACTCTTACTTATCAAAAGGACTATGATAGATCCCCTACACTTGTGGGTCATCAGTGACAGACCTGTTGCAGGAGCTAATGCAGACGTTATGAACGTTTGGCAAGCTCGATTTGATTACAACTTGATAGTTTAGTGCGCCATGCTTTACGGCTTAGAATCGGGGCTCCAAAGACGTTTTGAACGCAATTGACCATATGAGTTGTTCCAAGAGCTGCAATTGGTATTTTAGGATCATGCCCATGTTGAGTGGTATGAGACCTTTGACAAGTACTTTGCCTACAAGATGGAGGAGAATAGCTTAGACAGTGGGCATGTGCTCAGAATGTCTCGGTACTATAATCGCTTGAATCAAGTGGGAGTTAATCTTCCAGATAAGACAATGATTAACGGATTTCTCCAGTCACTATCACCAAGCTACTAGAGCTTCATGATGAACTATAAATATGCAAGGGATGACAAAAATGATTCTCAAATCTCTTCTTGATGTTGAAATTGGTGGAGGTAGAAATCAAGAAAGAACATCAGTGTTGATGGTTAATAAGACCACCAGTTTCAGGAAGATGGCAAGGGAAAGAAAGGGAATTTCAAGAATAATGGCAAGAAAGTTGCTTCTCCCATGAAGAAGCCCAAAGCTAGACCCAAGCATGAGACTGAGTGCTTCTACTGCAAGAGTAATGATCACTGGAAGCGACACTGCCCCAAATATTTGGCGGATAAGAAGGATGGCAAAGTGAACAAATGTATATTTGATATACATGTTATTGATGTGTCCCTTACTAGTGCTCGTAAGTAGCCCCTAGATATTTGATATCTTTCAGTTGCTAAAATTAGTAACTCGAAATAGGAGTTGCAGAATAAATAGAGACTAGTTAAGGGCGAGGTGACAATGTGTGTTGGAAGTGGTTCCAAGATTTATATGATCATCATCGCACACTCCCTAAACTTTCGGGATTAGTTTTGAACCTAAATAAATTTTATTTGGTGTTTGCGTTGAGCATGAACAAGATTGGTTTGTGTTTATTACAACGCGGTCATTCATTTAGGTCAGATAATAATTGTTGTTATATTTATATGAGTAAAACCTTCTATGGTCATACACCCAATGTAAATGGTTTATTGAATCTCGATCATAGTGATAGACATATTCATAATATTGATGCCAAAAGATGCAAAGTTTATAATGATAGTGCACCATACCTGCGTTACTGCCATTTAGGTCATATTGGTGTAAAGCCCATGAAGAAACTCCATGCAGATGGACTTTTGGAATCACTTGATTATGAATCATTTGATACTTGCGAACCATGCCTCATGGGAAAGATGACTAATACTCCGTTCTCCGGAACAATGGAGCAAGCTAATGACTTATTGGAAATAATACATACCGATGTATGTGGTCCGTTGAGTGTTGAAGCACGCGGCGTGTATCGTTATTGTCTCACATTCATAGATGATTTGAGTAGGTATATCTATTTGATGAAATACAAATCTAAAGCATTTGAAAATTTCAAATAATTTCATAGTGAAGTGAAGAATCATCGTAGCAAGAAAATAAAGTTTCTACGATCTGATCACAGAGGCGAATAATTGAGTTACGAGTTTGGCCTACATTTAAAACAATGTGGAATAGTTTCACAACTCACGCCAGCTGGAACACCACGGCGTAATGGTGTGTGTGAACATCATAACCGTACTCTATTGGATATGGTGCATTCTATGATGTCTCTTACCGATTTGCCTTTACCATTTCAGGGTTATGCATTAGAGACTGCTGCATTCACGTTAAATAGGGCACCATCAAAATCCGTTGAGACAACACCGTATGAACTATGGTTTGGCAAGAAACCAAAGCTGTTGTTTCTTAAAGTTTGGGGTTGTGACACTTATGTCAAAATGGTTCGGCCTGATAAGCTCGAATCCAAATCGGAGAAGTGCATCTTCATAGGATACCCAAAAGAAACTATTGGGTACACCTTCTACCACAGATCCGAAGGCAAGATCTTTATGGCTAAGAATGAGTCGTTTCTAGAGAAGGAGTTTCTCTCGAAAGAAGTGAGTGGGAGGAAACTAGAACTTGATGAGGTAATTGTACCTTCTCTCGGACTAGAAGGTATCTCATTAGAGAAAACTGTTCTCGTGATGCCTACACCAACTAGAGAAGACGCTAATGATGATGATCATCAAACTTCGGATCAAGTTACTACTGAACCTCAATGGTCGACCAGAACACGTAGCGCACCACAGTGGTAAAGTAATACTGACCTGGAAGTCATGTTGTTAGACAACGGTGAACCTTCGAACTATGAAGAAGCTATGATGAGCTGAGATTACAAAAAATGGCTTGAGGCCATGAAATCTGAGATAGGATCCATGTATATGAACAAAGCATGGACTTTGGTGGACTTGCCCCATGATCGGCAAGCCAGAGAGAATAAATGGATCTTCAAGATGAAGACTGACATTGATGGTAATCTTACTGTCTACAAAGCTCGACTTGTCGCAAAAGGTTTCCGACAAATTCAAGGAGTTCGCTAAGATGAGACTCTCTCACCCATAGCAATGCTTAAGTTTGTCCGAATCATGTTAGCAATTTCCGCATTTTATGAAATCTGGCAAATGGATGTCAAAATTGCATTCCTTAATGAATTAATTAAAGAAGAATTATATATGATGCAACAAGAAGGTTTTGCCGACGCTAAAAGTGCTAACAAAGTGTGCAAGCTCCAGCGTTCCTTCTATGGACTGGTGCAAGCATCTCGGAGTTGGAATATACGCTTCGATGAGGTGATCAAAGCATATGGTTTTATACAGACTTACGATGAAGCCTGTATTTACAAGAAAGTGAGTGGGAGCTCTATAGCATTTCTGATTTTATACATGGAGGACATATTGCTGATTGGAAATGATAAGGAATTTCTGGATAGCATAAAAGGATATTTGAATAAGAATTTTTCAAAGAAATTCCTTGGTGAATCATCTTACATATTTGGCATCAAGATCTATAGAGATAGATCAGGACACTTGATAAGACTTTCAATGAGTACATACATTGACAAGATTTTGATGGAGTTTAAAATGGATCAGCCAAAGAAGGAGTTCTTGCCTGTATTGTAAGGTGTGAAGTTGAGTAAGAATCAAAGCCCGACCATGGCAGAAGATAGAGAAAGAATGAAAGTCATTCCCTATGCCCTGCCATAAGTTCTATAAAGCATGACATGTTGTGTACTAGACCTGATGTGTGCCTTACCACGTGTCTGGCAAGGGGGCACAATAGTGATCCAGGATGCATCATTGAACAACGGTCAAAATTATCTTGAGACGAATAAGGAAATGTTTCTCGGTTATGGAGGTAAAGAGTTTGTCGTAAAGGGTTATGTCGATGCAAGCTTTGACACTAATCCAGATGACTCTGAGTATCAATCTGGATGTGTATTGAATGTGGGAGCAATTAGCTAGAGTAGCTTTATGCGGAGCATTCTAGACATAGATATTTGCAAAGCACACACGAATTTGTATGTTGCAGGCCTGTCAGGGAAAACAACACCTACAGGATCCCGGGGACCCCTACTACGGTTGGCGGGGCATAGAGTTGTGCAAAGAGCAGGTCTAGTCGATCAACACGTGGGATTTGTTACCCAGGTTCGGGCCGCAAGAGATGCATAAAATCCTAGTCCTGCATGTCTGCATATATTTGGTGTTCTTGAGATCTTGTACTGGCTACTATGCGTGCCTGTCCAAAAAGTCCGAAACATCTCTCTGTATGCCTCGGGCCTCCTTTTATATGACAAAGCGGTTGCCACAGTGGCACACATGAGGTGGAAAGCTACTACAGTGTACAAGGTTATCTTCTGACATCATAGGACAAACACATTTAATGCGTCGCCTATGTTCCCTCTAGCTTTATCAGGGATGGCAAGGAAGCTTGTCCCGCCCGCTGCCGCCTCACCCTAGTCCAACACGCGTCCAGGCTGATGAGGCATGCGGCACCATGCTGGCTGCTATGGTGGCAGGGCCTTCACGAAGATCTTCATGTCAACACGCAGGTGCTTGGCTAGTTGGCTTAGGGGCAGCATGTTGCCATGCAGGCGCTTGTCTAGTTGGCGAGTCGGTCTTCGCGTAGGAGTGGTCGCGGGGCGGCGAAACCTTGGTGGGCGCGGGCCTGGCTGTGGTCCCACAGACGCCCCCGGCAAGGGGTCTTGCCGGGGTCTTGTGGCTGTCCCCGGCAATGATCTTGTCGGGGGTCTTCGGTCATCCCCGGCAAGGCTCTTGCCGGGGGTCTTTGTCTTCTGGTCCCTTGTCTAGGTTTGCAGGCCCTTTGGTCTTAAAGGATCTGCATGCCACTGCACATGCATCCCTTGAATCTTGGTCTTGACATTGTCGATGGTGTTAGAGCTCTCAGATCCCAGGGTGGTGGATTTGCTGGTGTTTTGGGCAAGTTGCCCCGGCAAGGCTCTTGCCGGGGTCACGTAGGCCACCCCGACAAGGGCGTTGTCGCGGGAGGAGTCCACCTTGCCCCTCTGTCTTTCATGTCTCTGGCTTGAGTATTGTCTTGGTTGTCTCGTGCTTTCCTTCTCCTGCCCCACCAAGCATGGCCATATGCATGGCTACAACTGCCCGTGCACAAGGAAAGGGGTGCAAAAGGACCCCTACTTTTGTACACCGACAAGCCCATTAACTAAAACCCTGTAACACCCCAGATGTAAAACTTCTTTATATGGCAATATATGCATCTTGACTTAATCAATTCCATTCTGGGCTCTTCCTTCATTTCGGGTTTCTTCGTTTTTGCCTTATGGGTGTGTTGCATGTCACCATGTCATTTTCATTATCTGCATTGCATTGGCATAGTCTCACTTGCATCCGTGTGTAGTTGCATCGTCTCCGTCGTCTTCGTTATCCGTTTCAGTTTCCAACTCTCTCACACGGCACTCGTCGCACCTCTCAAGCCTTTGTTTGGTGAGTGGGTTTAAAACATCCTTGGAATGAGCCGGGAGTTGTCGAGTGGTCTTGGTATATCACTGGTAGACCGCCTGTCAAGTTTCGTCTCATTTGGAGGTCGTTTGATACCCTAACGGTTAACCACGTGGGCTAAAAACCCCTTTCTATTTTGGCCCAGCACTCCTCCACAACAGCCCACTAGCCCAGCACAACCACCACCATGCTCTCGGTCGTTGGATCGTGATCGTGTGGGCGAAAACCGCACCTCATTTGGACTCTCCTAGCTCCCTCTACCTATAAATATTCACATCTCCCGTGAAATCTGGATCAAACCCTAGCAGTTCGTCCCACCTCGCCGCCGGACACGTCCGTCCGCCACCCCACAGCCTATCGGGAGCAGCCACATGGCACCCGTCTCCACCCCGCCGCCGAAGCCTGCCGGGCCCGAGGCCGGCCCCCGCGGCCCGTAGCGCCGCCAGCCCGGGGCCCCGCGCCCTCGTCCTCCCCGGCCGGCCGACGCGCGCCGCCGGCCCCGTCGCTCCGCCGCCTCCCGCCGCGACCGCCCGTCTCGCCGCCCCATGCCCTCGCGCCAACGCGGTCGCCGCTGCCGGCCACAAGCTCCACCGCCGCCGCTTCTCCGCCTCGCCTCCGGCACCCGCCGGCCGTACCCCGCCTTGGGCTGCGCGAGCACGCCGGTCACGGCCGTCTTCTCCACCGCCGCCGCCTCCTCGTCCACCGGTGCCGAACCCCGCCGCCGCCTCGCCGTCTTCCTCCACGCTGGCGAGCTCCTCCGGCCATCTCCTCCGTCTCCGGCGTCAACTCCGGTGAGATGCGGTGGATCGGGACCAGATCCACCGGGAGACAATCCAAACGCCTCCCCGTCGCCCGGATCCCTCCATCCCGCTCCGTTCGATCCCGCGTTGACTATTTTTGGAGGGTAAATTTCACTAAGTCCCTGGATCCCGTTATTTTTATGCCCACATTGCCATGTCACAACTTGATGCTCGGTGCTCCGTTTTGCATGTATGATATATCAAAATGTTCATCTTGAAGTGCTCTACATGTTAGCACCAGTTTTATGCATGTTAGAGCTCATCTAGAAGTCTTAATCTTTGTTGCAAGACTGCTTCGTGATGTTACTATTTCAGCACTAGTTGTCCGTTAACGATTAGTTGGCATGTTCATGAGGTCGTAACTTGGTGCATGTTGGTCCAAATGGATTCTATGATATGTAAAAATGTTTGTCTTGTGATACTCTTCATGATGGATGCATCTGCATGAATGTTAAGTTGCATTATGCCATGTTTAACCCTGTTGCAAAAGTGCATGTGGCTGATAAGTTTCTGAACTTGTTATGAGATGATGATTTGTCTTTTTCGTGTGAGTTAATCCATGTGTCATATGAGCTAGGTGTCAATATGGGTTTTGCTCACTGGAATGTGCTCTATATGATAGATTTATGTTCATGCCATGATATTTCTTAAGATGAGTGCATCAAGCTTGTTAACATGCCATCGTGATGTTAAATTTCTGCTAAGGCTGAATTTGTTAATTTGTGTGCCACGTTTCCATGAGGCTACCGTCATTGTTGTGCATGGTTAAAGTTGTCCAGTGGGTGTTCCTTGATGTATATGTTATGCTCTAGCTATCCATGCTCTTGTTTGCCATGATGGCTTGCTGTAGCTTGTTGTTTTCATGCTCTCAAGTTGCTATAAAATGTTTCTGTCAGCCTGTTATCAGCAAGTTCAGTTTTTCCATGTGAATAGCTAGTGGTCTATGCATCCTATGACCATGTTCTTTCCATGAGTAGCTTCATAAACATGTCTTCTTGCTATTGGTATATTGACATGCCATGCTATGCTCTGAAAGGAGTTGCACAAGCTTGCAAACATGCCTACTTGTCGTTGTTGCTGTCAAGTCTGAGAAATCTATTAACTTATTGAATTTTTCCATGCTTGTTTAATTGTGTTCCAGCAAGTTTTTAGGTGTGCTATGAGTTCATGCTTGTTAAGAATCATGTCTATTTCACATCCATGCCTTTTGTCTTCATGTTTGGGTGCTTTAGCATAATTATACCTAGCTCCAAAGATGCCATATTGCTGTCAACTTCAGTTTTGCATTGCATCTTGTTTTGCTTGTCATTTGCCAACCGTTCATCCATTTCAAATGATCTTCATATCTTTTTCGACCGAAATCTTCACCTCTATCCAATGGCTTGCTTGGTTATCCAAGATGAAGCCATTTCCATCATCTTCTCCTTCAGGCTCGAGAGCATCCTCATGCATACGCACATCATACTTGCATTCCATGACATGTCTTGCATCATCTTGATTGTGCATTGTACCCGGATTGATCTTGTACCGTTGTTGTGCTCTTGTGTTGGGTAGAGCCGGGAGCCGATACTGAGTTCGAGGGTCTTGTCGAGACTGAGTTTGAGGAGCCGTCTTACCATCCCACCGACGACTTACCAGGCAAGATGACCGTTCCCCGATATCACCTCTATCTTTGCCTTGCTAGTTGTCTCGCTCTTTCACTATGCCTCGATGCCTATTTCTGTTTGTCAGCCTCCTATGTTGCCATGAAACACTCTAACCGCCTTTCTAGCAAACCGTTGATTGGCTAAGTATGCTTTTGCTCAGCCTCTCTTATCGCGTTGTTAGTTGCAGGTGAAGTTTGAAGATTGCTCCATGTTTGGACTTGTTCATTGGATAACACAATATATATATATATTAATTAAATTAATGCACATATATATTGGTAATGGGTGGAAGGCTTGGCCTTCTGCTTCGTGTTTTGTTCCACTCATGCCATCTTAGGACCCGATAAACTAGTGCTATGTTCCTTGATTTTGCGTTCCTAACACGGTTGGGGTTTATGGGCCCCCTTGATAATTTGCATCGCTTAAAGCTTTTCCAGGAAGACCCAACTTTGGTACTACATTTGCCTAACAACTAAAAAACTTGCATAGGGAGTTATAAACCCGAGTTCTTAATCCACCCCCCAGGCCAGTGCTCCTCATGAGTGTTGGTCCAAACTAGAGCACTGTGCGGGTCCGCCCCTTGGTAACTTGGGGTATTTTGGCACCTGTATGCCTCGCTCATCTGGTCGTGGCCTGAGACAAGATACGCGCGGCTACTATCAGGGTGTCTGCACGTCGGGAGGTCTTGCTGGATTAGTTTTACCTTTGTCGAAATATCTTGAGCACGGGATTCTGAGAATACTTGGGTCTTCCCAATTTGGAGTTGCGACTACGCAGATCGTGAGCTTTTGATGGGCTAAGTTGGGACACCCCTGCAGGGTTATGAACTTTCGAAAGCCGTGCCCGCGGTTATGTGGTAGATGGGAATTTGTTAATATCCTGTTGTAGATAACTTGACACCATATCCTTAAGAATACACTACCTGTGTGAGTACCATGATTTTCGAAGGGGTTTCGGAAAGATAACACGGTGGGGTTATGCATGAACGCGAGTAGCTAGGATCACTTCTTGATCAACTTTGGCGACCATTGGCACATATTCTCATCTCGCTCTGAATTCGTAAGCTAGTTGCTTAGTGCTTGCTGCAAACACTTTATTACCTCTCCACACCTAAAGGCATTGTTAGTTTTGATACCCAGGAATGGGATTGCTGAGTCCTTGTGGCTCACAGATTACAACACACACCAGATGCAGGTACAACCGAGAACGATGCAGGAGATGGATCAGAACTTCATTGGGAGTTTGATGAAGAGCATGGTCGTTCCTATGTAACGTATCCCGACGATCAGTAGTGGTTCCTACTAGGGGCGATCAAGACTTGTGGTTGTGTATGTTTTCTTGTTTGGATTTTGTCCGTATTCGGACCCTGTGTTATTTGGATGAATGTATGCTATTGTATTCATTGTGTGACGTGGCGAGTGTAAGCCAACTCTTTTACTCTTTCATCGTTGTATTTTTTACACGAGTTGTGCAAAGATACCATGTTTGCGATCATTCCAGAATGGTCTTATGTCTCTAACTCGTGCCTCGACACGTAGGAGATATAGTCGCATCCTGGGCATTATAAGTTGGTATTCAGAGCCTTCTCCGACCTAGGAGCCCCCGGATTGATCGAATCGCTGACGGTTAAGTCTAGGCACACACACAAAATGTTTTGAGTCATATATATATCGGAGAGTAGGATTTCTTTTTACTCCTCATCCCCTTCGTCGCTTTGGTGAGGACTCCTGACATTGTTTTAACTTCACTATTCTCAAAATTTCACCAAATTTTTTTTAGGATCAGGAGGGTGTTGTTTGTATTGTTCCGATACCTTTGTGATGAGAACATTGTTCCTGGTGCCTCCTGTCATTTAGGGGTTGTGGCAGTGTCCCGGGGAGTTGAGCTCCAAGGTGTTGTTGTCACAAGTGTATCGTTGCAGTTATAGAATACCAGAGGCGGCCGACATCGAAAACTCTTCTATGCATGTCTGGTGGTGAGATACAGCTGGATGTAGGATTTATTAGTTCTGGAGTATTGCCACAGGTAGTATAGCGGATACGTTTCGAAGGTCCAAGGTAAACAGTTTCCGAAGGTGCCTGGTTATGTGTTGACGGATGGGTGGTAGAAAGTTGAGGCCAAGGTAAATAGTAAAAGGGGTCAAGATGGTAGTTTTGGTAAAATTGGAGAAGGTGTTTGATCAAGTTTTGATCAAGCAAATGATCTTCACTTGCCATGACACTTAACAGGATTGAATGTCATATGAAAATAGGGTGTTTCACCAAATTTGGGCTCATTTGAAGAAACTAGCCAATGTAACTTTGGTGAACCCTAGAAATCAACAGAAATGGCTTCATCTTGTTTGAGTCAAGCTAATCATCTCCCCTTGATGCACCACTTGGTGTAGTTTCATCATTTGGGGTATTGATCATGCCCACAAAGTTTGAAGCTCCAGGTAAAAAGTTGGTAATGTAAAGTTGTTCAAATTTGCATTTGAACAGAAATGGTTTTGGGGTATTCTGATCAAGTTGCTCTACTCCAAATCTTGTGCCATTTGGTCTAGATGCCTTATTAGGCCATTCTAGCATGTGCACCAAGTTTGAGAGCATTTGGATAAGTTTGGCAATGTAAAGTTGCTCAAACTTCAAATATGGACAAAATGGTTATGAAGGGTTTTGATGATGTTTTCTTGCTTCCCAAGGCATGGGACTTGGCAAGATCATCAAATATGTCATATATGACATGGTAGAATTTCCCTGGATTTTTTGGAGAATATTTCCTTTGTAAATATTTCAAAAGCTTGAAACATCCAGAAAGGGTTTTGGAGGGATTAGCCCATAATTTTGAACATTACCAAGTGTTGAAACTCTTATATATGGACAATATATGTCCTATGAGTCTCCCTGAATTTTGGCAAATATTTTTGAAACACTTAAATAATTTTTCCCTATTAAAGACCATTTATGGCCTTAAGAAAAAGCTTTTAAATAAAATAGGAAAATAACTTTTAAAATTATACTTTTGTGGTTTCTGGGAGTCCTATGACCACTAGGTCTCAAATACATCTTTTGAAATAATTTTCTCACCCTAAATCAAGCACTTGCAGTGCAAACCTTAATTCAGGGGTTTTAGGAATACTAAATTTATAAAATACATTTTGGCCAAATTAATTTTGTAAGAAAATACTATATTGTTATATAACACTTGGCATGATCATTGGGCAGAAGTTTTGGGTATGGAGATGAATTCTACAAGAGGTGATAGTTGACTTTAATGAGCACATGAAAAGCACATGAAGAAAAACTCAATTCCAATTAAAAGCCAAATGATGCTAAAAAATTTTGTTGGTCCAAATTTTCATGCTTCATTGATGCAAATAACATGTTACAAAATGCAGGGTGTGACATTGGGCCTCCCCTTGCGCCTAGGGTTGGAAACCCTAGGGGTGGGGGGCGCCCCACATGCCTTGGGGGGCAAGCCTCCCCCCTTGGCCGCCGCCCCCCTAGGAGATTGCATCTCCTAGGGCCGGCGCTCCCCATGGACCCTATATATAGTGGGGGGGAGGGAGGGCAGCCACACCCTTGCTCCTAGCGCCTCCCTCTCCCTCCCGTTACACCTCTCCCTCCTCCCGCAGTGCTTGGCGAAGCTCTGCAGAATTTCCGTTGCATCCACCACCACGCCATCGTGCTGCTGGATCTCCATCAACCTCTCCTCCCCCTTGCTGGATCAAGAAGGAGGAGACGTCGCTGCACCGTACGTGTGTTGAACGCGGAGGTGCCGTCCGTTTGTCGTTGGGATCATCGGTGATTTGGGTCACGACGAGTACGACTCCATCATCCATGTTCTCTTGAACGCTTCCGCTCGCGATCTACAAGGGTATGTAGATGCACTCCTTTATCCCTCGTTGCTAGATGACTCCTTAGATTGATCTTGGTGAAGCGTATAATTTTTTTGAATTCCGCTACATTCCCAAACAGTGTTATCAGAGCTAGATCTTTGTGTAGCATCTTGCACGAGTAGAACACAAAGCAGTTGTGGGCGTAGATTTGTTCAATTCTCTTGCCGCTACTAGTCCAATCTTGATTCGACGGCATCGTGGGATGAAGCGGCCCGGACCGACCTTACACGTACGCTTACGTGAGACAGGTTCCACCGACTGACATGCACTAGTTGCATAAGGTGGCTAGCGGGTGTCTGTCTCTCCCACTTTAGTCGGATCGGATTCGATGAAAAGGGTCCTTATGAAGGGTAAATAGAAATTGACATATCACGTTGTGGTTTTGGCGTAGGTAAGAAACGTTCTTGCTAGAAATCTATAGCAGCCACGTAAAACTTGCAACAACAATTAGAGGACGTCTAACTTGTTCTTGCAGCATGTGCTATGTGATGTGATATGGCCAAAAGATGTGATGAATGATATATATGATGTATGAGATTGATCATGTTCTTGTAATAGGAATCACGACTTGCATGTCGATGAGTATGACAACCGGCAGGAGCCATAGGAGTTGTCTTATTTTTTGTATGACCTGCATGTCACTGAATAACGCAATGCAATTACTTTACTTTATTGCTAAACGTTAGCCATAGTAGTAGAAGTAATATTTGGCGAGACGACTTCATGAAGACACAATGATGAAGATCATGGTGTCATGCCGGTGACGATGATGATCATGGAGCCCCGAAGATGAAGATCAAAGGAGCAAGATGATATTGGCCATATCATGTCACTATTTGATTGCATGTGATGTTTATCATGTTTATGCATCTTATTTGCTTAGAACGACAGTAGTGAATAAGATGATCTCTCACTAAAATTTCAAGAAATTATGTTCCCCCTAACTGTGCACCGTTGCTAAGGATCGTTGTTCCGAAGCACCATGTGATGATCGGGTGTGATAGGCTCTAACATTCTCATACAACGGGTGTAAGCCAGATTTACACGCGCAATACACTTAGGGTTCACTTGACGAGCCTAGCATGTACAAACATGGCCTTGGAACACGAAAGACCGAAAGGTCGAACATGAGTCATATAGAAGATACGATCAACATGAAGATGTTCATCGTTGATGACTAGTCCGTCTCACGTGATGATCGGACACGGCCCAATCGATTCGGATCATGTTTCACTTAGATGACTAGAGAGATGTCTATCTGAGTGGGAGTTCATTAATTTGATTAGATGAACTTAATTGTCATGAACTTAGTCTAAATTCTTTACAATATGTCTTGTAGATCTAATGGCCCACGCTCATGTTACCCTCAACTTCAACGCGTTCCTAGAGAAAACCAAGCTGAAAGATGATGGTAGCAACTATACGGATTGGGTCCGTAACCTGAGGATCATCCCCATAGCTACCAAGAAAACATATGTCCTAGAAGCACCGCTAGGTGACGCTCCCGCCCCGACAAACCAAGATGTTATGAACGCTTGGCAGTCGCGTTGTGATGATTACTCCCTGGTTCAGTGCGGCATGCTTTACAACTTAGAATCGGGGCTCCAAAAGCGTTTTGAGCACCACGGAGCATATGAGATGTTCCAAGAGCTGAAAATGGTTTTCCAAGCTGATGCCCGAGTCTAGAGATATGACGTCTCCGACGCATTCTATAGTTGTAAGATGGAGGAGAATAGTTCTGTCAACGAACACATACTCAAATTGTCTGGGTTGCACAATCGCTTGTCTCAGTTGGGAATTAATCTCCCAGACGAAGCGGTCATTGACAGAATCCTTCAGTCGCTCCCACCTAGCTACAGGAGCTTCGTGATGAACTTCAATATGCAAGGGATGGAGAAGTCCATTCCTGAAGTGTATTCAATGCTGAAATCAGCGGAGGTGGAGATCAAGAAAGAGCATCAAGTGTTGATGGTGAATAAATCCACTAAGTTCAAGAAAGGCAAGGCTAAGAAGAACTTCAAAAAGGACGGCAAAGGAGTTGCCGCGCCCGGTAAGCCAGTTGCCGGGAAGAAGCCAAAGAATGGACCCAAGCCTGAGACTGAGTGCTTTTATTGCAAGGGAACGAGTCACTGGAAGCGGAACTGCCCCAAATACTTAGTAGATAAGAACGTCGGCAATGTCAAAAGTATATATGATATACATGTTATTGATGTGTACCTTACCAGCGCTCGTAGTAGCTCCTGGGTATTTGATACCAGTGCAGTTGCTCACATTTGTAACTCAAAGCAGGAGCTGCGGAATAAGCGGAGACTGGCGAAGGACGAGGTGACGATGCGCATCGGGAATGGTTCCAAGGTCGATGTGATCGCCGTCGGCACGCTGCCTCTACATCTACCCTCGGGGTTAGTTTTAAACCTTAATAATTGTTATTTAGTACCAGCTTTGAGCATGAACATTGTATATGGATCTTGTTTAATGCGAGATGGCTACTCATTTAAATCCGAGAATAATGGTTGTTCTATTTATATGAGAGATATGTTTTATGGTCATGCCCCGCTGGTCAATGGTTTATTCTTGATGAATCTCGAACGTGATGTTACACATATTCATAGTGTGAATGCCAAAAGATGTAAAGTTGATAATGATAGTCCCACATACTTGTGGCATTGCCGCCTTGGTCATATTAGTGTCAAACGTATGAAGAAGGTCCATGCAGATGGACTTTTAGAGTCTCTTGATTATGAATCATTTGACACGTGCGAACCATGCCTTTTGGGCAAGATGACCAAGACTCTGTTCTCCGGAACAATGGAGCGAGCGACCAACTTATTGGAAATCATACATACCGATGTGTGCGGTCTAATGAGTGTTGAAGCTCGCGGAGGCTATCGTTATGTTCTCACCCTCACGGATGACTTAAGTAGATATGGGTATGTCTACTTGATGAAACACAAGTCTGAGACCTTTGAAAAGTTCAAGGAATTTCAGAATGAGGTTGAGAATCAACGTGATAGAAAAATAAAGTTCTTACGATCGGATCGTGGGGGTGAATATTTAAGTCATGAATTTGGCACACACCTAAGGAACTATGGGATTGTTTCACAATTGACACCGCCCGAAACACCTCAGCGTAATGGTGTGTCCGAACGTCGTAATCGTACTCTGTTGGACATGGTGCGATCTATGATGTCTCTTACCGACTTACCGCTATCTTTTTGGGGTTATGCTTTAGAGACTGCCACATTCACTTTAAATAGGGCTCCGTCTAAATCCGTTGAGACGACACCGTATGAACTTTGGTTTGGCAAGAAACCTAAGCTGTCGTTTCTAAAAGTTTGGGGTTGCGATGCTTATGTCAAGAAACTTCAACCTGAAAAGCTCGAACCCAAATCAGAAAAATGTGTCTTCATTGGATACCCAAAGGAAACGATTGGGTACACCTTCTACCTCAGATCCGAAGGCAAGGTCTTCGTTGCCAAGAATGGATCCTTTTTTGGAGAAAGAGTTTCTCTCGAAAGAAGTGAGTGGGAGGAAAGTGGAACTTGATGAGGTGACAGTCACCCCTTCCGAACCGGAAAGTAGCGCAGCACAGGAAATTGTTCTTGAGGTGCCTGCGCTGACTAGGGAGGAAGTTAATGATGATGATCATGAAGCTTCAGATCAAGTTACTACTAAACTTCGAAGGTCCACAAGGACACGTTCCGCACCAGAGTGGTACGGTAACCCTGTCATGGAAATCATGTTGTTAGACAACGGTGAACCTTCGAACTATGAAGAAGCGATGGCAGGCCCGGATTCCATCAAATGGCTTGAAGCCATGAAATCTGAGATAGGATCCATGTATGAAAACAAAGTATGGACTTTGGTGGCCTTGCCCGATGATCGGCACGCCACAGAAAATAAATGGATACTTAAGAAGAAGACTGACGCGGATGGTAATGTGACCATCTATAAGGCTCGGCTTGTCGCTAAAGGTTATCGACAAGTTCAAGGTATTGACTACGACGAGACTTTCTCTCCCATAGCGATGCTAAAGTCCGTCCGAATCATGTTAGCAATTGCCGCATACTATGATTATGATATATGGAAAATGGACATCAAAACGGCATTCCTTAATGGCTTCCTCAAGGAAGAACTGTATATGATGCAGCCGGAAGGTTTTGTCGATCCTGAGAATGCTAACAAGTTATGCAAGCTCCAGCGCTCAATCTATGGGCTGGTGCAAGCATCTCGGAGTTGGAATATTCGCTTTAATGATGTGATCAAAGTGTTTGGTTTTATACAGACTTGGGGAGAAGCCTGTATTTACAAGAAAGTGAGTGGGAGCTCTGTAGCATTTCTCATATTATATGTGGATGATATATTGCTGATGGGAAATGATGTAGAATTCTTGGAAAGCATAAAGGCCTACTTGAATAAGAGTTTTTCAATGAAGGACCTTGGAGAAGCTGCTTACATATTAGGCATCAAGATTTATAGAGATAGATCGAGACGACTTATTGGTCTTTCACAAAGCACATACCTTGATAAGATATTGAAGAAGTTCAATATGGATCAGTCCAAGAAAGGGTTCTTGCCTGTATTGCAAGGTATGAGATTGAGCACGACTCAATCCCCAACCACGGCAGAAGATAGAGAAAAGATGAGTGTCATCCCCTATGCCTCAGCCATAGGTTTTATTATGTATGCCATGTTGTGTACCAGACCTGATGTGAACCTTGCCATAAGTTTGGTAGGGAGGTACCAAAGTGATCCCGGTATGGAACACTGGACAGCGGTCAAGAACATCCTGAAGTACCTGAACAATACTAAGGATATGTTTCTCATTTATGGAGGTGACGAAGAGCTCGTCGTAAAGGGTTACGTCGATGCTAGCTTCGACACAGATCTAGATGACTCCAAGTCACAAACCGGATACGTGTATATTTTGAATGGTGGGGCAGTCAGCTGGTGCAGTTGCAAGCAGAGCATCGTGGCACATTCTACATGTGAAGCGGAGTACATAGCTTCTTGCAAAGTAGCGCGGGAAGTAGTCTGGATGAAGGAGTTCATCACCGACCTAGGAGTCATTTCAAGCGCGTCGGGCCCGATGACTCTCTTCTGTGACAACACTGGAGCTATTGCAATTGCCAAGGAGCCCAGGTTTCACAAGAAGACCAAGCACATCAAGCGTCGTTTCAACTACATCCGTAATTATGTTCAAGATGGAGACATAGATATTTGTAAAGTGCATACGGATCTGAATGTCGCAGATCCGTTGACTAAACCTCTTCCATGGGCAAAACATGATCAACACCAGAACTCTAGGGGTGTTCGATTCATCACAATGTAACTAGATTATTGACTCTAGTGCAAGTGGGAGACTGTTGGAAATATGCCCTAGAGGCAATAATAAAATGGTTATTATTATATTTCCTTGTTCATGATAATTGTCTGTTATTCATGCTTGAATTGTATTATCCGGAAACAGTGATACATGTGTGAATACACAGACCACAACGTGTCCCTGGTAAACCTCTAGTTACTAGCTCGTTGATCAACAGATGGTTACGGTTTCCTGACCATGGACATTGGATGTCATTGATAATGGGATCACATCATTAGGAGAATGATGTGATGGACAAGACCCAATCCTATTCCTAGCACAAGATCGTGTAGTTCGTAATGCTGAAGCTTTTCCAATGTCAAGTATCTTTTCCTTAGACCATGAGGTTGTGCAACTCTCGGATACCGTAGGAATATTTTGGGTGTGCCAAACGTCACAACGTAACTGGGTGGCTATAAAGGTACGCAACGGGTATCTCCGAAAGTATCTGTTGAGTTGGCACGAGCCGACACTGGGATTTGTCACTCCATATGACGGAGAGGTATCTCCGGGCCCACTCGGTAAGACATCATCATAATGAGCTCAATGTGACTAAGGAGTTGGTCACGGGATGATGTATTACGGAATGAGTAAAGAGACTTGCCATGACGAGATTGAACAAGGTATCGGTATACCGACGATCGAATCTCGGGCAAGTACTTTGCTGATAGACAAAGGGAATTGTATACGGGATTGATTGAATCCTTGACATCGTGGTTCATCTGATGAGATCATCGAGGAACATGTGGGAACCAACATGGGTATCCATGTCCCGCTGTTGGTTATTGACCGGAGAGTCGTCTCGGTCATGTCTACGTGTCTCCCGAACCCGTAGGGTCTACACACTTAAGGTTCAGTGACGCTAGGGTTGTAGAGATATATGCACACGGTAACCCGAATGTTGTTCGGAGTCCCGGATGAGATCCCGGACGTCACGAGGAGTTCCGGAATGGTCCGGAGATAAAAAATTATATATAGGAAGTCCAGTTTTGGCCATCGGGAGAGTTTCGGGGGTCACCGGTACTGTACCGGGACCACCGGAAGGGTCCCGGGGGTCCACCGGGTGGGTCACCTGTCCCGGAGGGCCCCACGGGCCATAGGGGGAGGGGAACCATCCCATAGTGGGCTGGCGCACCCCCTTGGGCCTCCCCCTGCGCCTAGGGTTGGAAACCCTAGGGGTGGGGGGGCGCCCCACATGCCTTGGGGGGCAAGCCTCCCCCCTTGGCCGCCGCCCCCCCTAGGATATTGCATCTCCTAGGGCCAGCGCCCCCCTAGACCCTATATATAGTGGGGGGAGGTGTGACGCCCGAGACCGACGTCCCAGAAGATTCCCGAAGATTCCAGATGTTCCGGGTCTCCCGTGTGTTTTATTTTGTTTGTGTTATTTATTTTTTTGCATTGCATCATGTCATCATGCCATCATGTCATATTTTATTTTTGCATCTCAACCTAAATAAACCGTGTGGACCTTCGGTCCATTTAAATCGAGGGAAGGTGACTTCTCTTTATAACATACAAAAGCCTCTCAATAATTATGGAGCTATATTAAAAATATTCCAATTGTTTGGGATCACCGTAACACACTTGCATATTTTCCCCATGTCTTTTTCACTTCGAGTTTCTCCGTCAAAACCCTCCCTATAATTCTTTTCCTATTTATCGAGGTTCCTCCGAAAATTCGAACATTTTTGGACACCTCAATAATCTCGTCTTAGTTCAAACCTATTTGAATTATATTCAAATATGTTTGAATTATTTTTCCGTTCATGCCTTTCTTATTTTTCTCCGGTCGTGCTTATTTTTATGAGCCCGAGAAAAATATAATTCCATGTGTCTTTTCCCTAAACCTTCCTCTTTCTTTTTGTTTCTTTCTCTTAGTTGTTTTCTGCTCAGGGAATAATAAGAAGAGAGCCTCTATCTAGGCCCAGCCGCACCAGGCCTCTCCTCCTCCCTCCTTGGCCCAGGCCACTTCGGCCCAAACTCCCTCCTCCACCGAACCCTAGCTCCAGCCGCTCTCCCTCTCGTCCCGACCCCGCCGCCAGTTCCCTCGAACCCTCTACCGTCGCCCGATCCCGATTCCTTCCCCCTCTCCTCGACGCCCCGCATCCCTCGCTCGATCTCTGCCCCATTTCCCTCGCCGCACTCCCCCTCGCCCGCATCTCCCTCTCTCGCGCCTCACCACTTTCCCTCGCCAGCGCCAGGAGACCCGACGCGCCCGCTCTTCCCTCCCCTCGCCTCCGTCCTGGCGCCCCAAGCGCATCGCCAGGCGCATGCCTCACCGCTTCTCTCGAGCCAGCAGCGCGGCGACTGCTCCCGACCTCCGGCTCGCCATGGATGCCACCGGGCCACCCTCCTCGACCGCCGGCCTCGTCCAGGCTCCCTCGTCGTCCGCGCCAGGAGCTCGTTCGTCCTCCCTCCGCCTTCCCGTCCTCCAGCAAGGGTCGGCCGCCCCGAGCGCCGCGACCCCTCCTCGTCCGCGACCAGCCGGAGTCCGGCCTCCCCGTTCTGCTGCAGCGCAGAGGCCCCTGCCTCTGTCCGGCCGACCGTATGGCTTCTGCTGCCTCCTTCCTTGTCGCCGTCCGCATTTTGCTGCTGCAACCTCGTCGCCGTGCTGCCCCTTTCGTCGCCCCTTGCTGTTTTGTTTGTTGTTGTGTGCTGCCTTGTGCTGTTTATTTGACAGATGACCGAACGACTACCGGCAACCTGATCAAGTACATCTACGAACAAGATCCTTGAACATCTACAAAACGCCCCGTGTACGACTACCGACGCCCGGAAAACGACCAAGTTCCACTACTTCCCACGACGGCCACGTGTACAACTACGTTGCCAAGACGGCCCCTACAAGTACCACGACGACCCGTTCATCTACGGAAGAATGAGCGCGAGTACCTCTACCGTCGCCCGGAAACGAGGAATTCGCCAAGTACCACAACACGATGACGTGAACCACTACTTCCTCTACGAGTTGCGAGAACGACTACTTCCCTCTACGGAACGGCTACTTCCTCTCCGATGTGAACGACTTCTTCCTCTTCGGCCGTGTACCACTACTTCCACTACTACGGCTACTTCCACTACGACCTCGAACCCCTCCGAGAACGATGGTTCCGAAGGTATAACCCCGTCGATGACCCGTGTGTTGCATGCTTGTTGTGTTGTATGAAATGTTTCCCGTGTGAGCACCGTGTCTGTTTCGTCCCTTTTGTTGTTCCTCGGTTGCCTCGTCACCGACTCGTTGGAACCCGGCAACGGGATCGCCCACCTTTCATTTCGTTTGACTCACTCCGCCATCTATCTTTTGCACCGAACTCTCAACGAGAAACCGGAACCGAGATGTTGCGTTGCATCATTTCGGATCGTTGCCGTGGCACCCTTTCCATCCACCACGGTGACATAAACTTCATATCTCTTTTAAGTCAACCTTTTAATAATTGCATAAACTTGATCATGTCATCCGCATCATGTTAACAACCTAAATGTGTGAATTGTTGTTTGCTTATAATTATTAAACATGCTCATGGGGATTTCCGGATATGTTGTTGTTATTTTCCGGCCTCATTTAAATTGTCTAAATAGTGTAGTTTCTTTATGCTTCACCTCTTGCCATGTTAAAAACATTTAATCTTGTCTTGTTAATAATCGAGAGTCAACTAAATAATTAATATGTGGTGTTTCGTCAATATGCAACTCGTTGCATATTGAGCTCCACTTAACTTGTAGTATTGTTTGTGCACCTTGCCATGCCTTGCATAATTAAACCGGACATGCATCATGCTTGCTTGTGCATCGTATGCCATGTTCTTGCTTGTGTGTTTACCGTGTTGTTCTTTCTTTCCGGTTGCTTCTCTTGTTAGCTTCGGTTTCGTTCCTATTGCTGGAGTATCGCTCTATAGTTTTGCCTCGATGCCTATGCCTTTCTTGTCAGCCTCCTACTTGTAACCAATTGCCATGTTTAACCACCCTACCTATGCAAACCGTTGCTTGGCTAAGTACGCTTCGCTCAGCCCTTCTTATAGCATTGTTAGTTGCAGGTGAAGATCGAAGATGCTTGCTTCATGTTGAAGTTTGGTTGGGTTATATCACACTATATAAATGCTTAAAAATGAAATCATCTATATACTGGCAAGGGTGGAAGGCTAAGCCTTTTGCTTGGTGTTTTGTTCCACTCATGTCGTTAGGAACCGTATAAACCGGTGTTATGTTCCTTGATTATGCGTTCCTAACACGGTTGGGGTGTATGGGACCCCCTTGATAAACCGCTAAGTGCTAAGTCTTTTCCAGCAAGTCCCAACATTGGTACTATTTGCCTAATAACAAACTAATAAAAACTTGCATGTGGACTAGCTATCCCTTTTATTTTAATTCAACAACCCCGGGCCAGTGCTCCACATGAGTGTTGGTCCGAAACGGTGGTTACGCGGGGCCACCTCAAGGAAACTCAAGGTCTGGTAAAAACCCGTGGGATCGCCCATCCGGTCGTGGCCTGAGACGAGATACGCGCGGCTAATATCAGGGAGTCGGCACGCCGGGAGGATTTGCTGGATTAGCCTTACCTTAGTTCGGTTTAACTTGAGCACGGGATTCCGAGAATACTCGGGTCTTCCCACCTATGGAGTTGCGACTCCGCGGATCGTGGGCTTGTGATGGGCCAAGTTGGAACACCCCTGCAGGGTTTGAACTTTCGAAAGCCGTGCCCGCGGTTATGTGGCAGATGGGAGCTTGTTAATTCCGGTTGAAGATAACTTGACACAATGTTCTAATACACTACCAGCGTGTGTACCGTGACTGTCAATTTCCGAATAGGGATTCGGGAGTTGAACATGGTGGGGTTTTGTTTGACCGGCTTTAGCTAGGATCACTTCGTGATCATCTTTCGACCGAGGCACTTCTCTTCTCGCTCTCTTTTACGTAAGTTAGTGCTAGTTGCTGCTGCAGACTCTTGTTGTTCCTTCACCTCTCGTTCTTTCTTCAGCCTTGTCCTCACCCAAGGCTTAAATAGTCTTGTTACCCGGGAACGGGATTGCTGAGTCCTCTGTGGCTCACAGTTACTTCACAACACCAGATGCAGGTTCAGCCGAGTTTGATGCAGGAGTTGGATCAGTTCTTCACCCGGGAGTTCGTTGAAGCTTGTGGCCGTTTGCTTGAGACGTTTCGATGTTCAGTAGTGGTTTCTACTAGGATTCGATCCTGACCTGTGGCTTTATGTTGTTTTGGTATCTTTCTTTTGGATCATCACCCGTAGTCGGGTTGTGATGTTTTGTATGATGATTTGTTTATTTATTGTATTGTGTGAAGTGGCGAGTGTAAGCCAACTATCTCCTTTTACAATTTAATCCCTCTTTTACATGAGTTGTGCAAAGATACCAAACTTGAGATCATTCTAGGATGGGCTTATATCTTTAAGTCGTGCCTCGACACGTAGGAGATATAGTCCCATCCTGGGCATTACAAGTTGGTATTCAGAGCCTTCTCCGACCTAGAAGCCCCCACTGATTGATCGAATCGTTGACGGTTGAGTCTAGGCACACACTGAAAAATATTTTGAGTCCTATATTATATCGGAGAGTAGGATTTCTTTGCTTCTCATCCCCTTTCTCTCTGGTGAGGACTCCTGACGATTACTCTTATCTCTTCTACTTTCAAAAATTGCACCAAATTTTTTTTTAGGATCCCGCGAGTATTCTGGGATTGTTTCGATGTTCTTGTGACAATGATATTGTGCTCGATGCCTCCTGTTCCCGAGGAGTTGAGCTTCGGGGTATCATTGTAACAAGCATATCGCGGCAGTACTAAATACTTAAGACGGCCGACATCGAAAATCTCTCCTATACGGCCAGTGGCAAGATAACCCCGACATCACCCAGTACTGGGGAGGTAGTTCGAGAGTATTGCCATAGCTTGTTATAGTGGATGCTTTTCGAAGGTCCGAGGTAAACAGTTTCCGAGAACGACTGGTTATGTGTTGAAGGATGGATACACCTGGATGTAGGTTTAGAGTTGATTGCGCGGTGCTTCCCGTGTATCCCCAACACCTGATTGCATAACTGGAATCTTTCGGAAATCTATAGGTGGGTCCATCAAGTAGTTCTAGGCATTCTTCCAACGGATGCTCGATATGAAGTTCGGGGTTCTACATTGAGTGAAGTGGTTTTATGGACTTGTTCTGATCGGGAGTTGCATCTTAAAGGGTCCTTGGCTATGCTGATCCGGGGATTGCAAAACCCTTTTGTAACACGTTCCATGAGCTTTCAGCACAAAGATGTCGAACGAAACTTCTCTCTTGTGTTTGTTCCATCTGTACCTTGTTCCTTTTATTTTACCTTTTGTTCTCCAAGTGGCTTCTCGACTAGTTGATGTACCTGCGGAATTCATTCGTTCAATTCTCTGTTCGGATGATGTTGTGAAGATCATGTTGCATATCTATCCTTTGTTCTTGTCGATTCTGGTATTCGAGTTGCTTCGATGTCAAATGTTGATTCCATACCTTTCATAATCGGTGTTCTCATATTTCTATGGGAGTGCTATTTCTTCTTGATAATCAAGATGGTCATGTTAAATTCTTTTCAACCGGTGTCCATTTTGTTCATCCCAAGTTGTCTTTGTTTCCCCACCCTCCCACCCTTTTCTGCTTTGAGCCAGAATTCTCAAATGAAATATCCATTTTATTCATGTGATATTTCTTCATTCTTTTCCTTCAATGTTCTTATCCGGTGATTATCGTGAAGATGTTCAAGAGCGTCAAGTTCATCATTCTTTTGTTCTCTAATTCTGCCGGTGGATGTAATTCAAGATTTCGGTGTTGATCTTATCCTTTTCCTCTTTTCACAAAGCTTTCTTATTCCGGTGCTCCAATTAATCATTCTCCTCTTGCTATTCATATCCGGAGTGCTGAAGATTCATAATTCCATTCTTTTTCCGTTCAAGCTAGTTTGAGCATTGTTATCTTACTCAAGCCTTTTAATTTAACCGGTGCAATATCTCTTAAGCAATCTTTTCCAACGGTGATTTCTTTTGAGTGGGCCCTAACCCACAGGTCTTTTCCAGGATCTTACCTGACTCTTCTTTCTCCGGAGAATTCTTTCAAAGTGTGACGTAAGAATGATTCCATCAGTCACATGCCTTCTCCAAGATCGCTTTCAAATTCTTTTTCATCTTTGGTTCAACCTTTTTAATTCTTCATTCCGGAGTGCTCAACAATTCTTCATGGCATTTCTCGTCTTCATTCTCAACATTTGGAGACCGGAGAAGTGTTTCTCTTAAATCTTGGCATCTTCTCAAGATTCGTGGTTCTAGCTTCATGCCACCCTCATTATCGTTTGATTGTGAGGAATTCTTTTATACCACCCGAAGCTTTTCATGAATTCTTTTCTTTGTGTTCCTCCGAAGGCCATCATTTCAGAAGATTTCTTCGTTCTCAGTTTTCAACTTCGTCCTCCAAATATTCTTCATTGATGCCTCTTCGTTCGTCTCCTTATTCTTACGGTGGTTCTTTCAAGATTACCCTTCCGTTATTATCATTTTAATTCACTCGTTCTTTTCATAACCGTACCGGTGGTTCGTTGAAGATTTACCCAAGCTTGTGCAAGATCTCTCTTTAATTCTTTCCAACGAGAATAAGTAGTATGCCAAATCCTTTGGTTGTCATCAATTAAATTGGTGAAGGGTATGCATAACATAATTCTTATTCTTATTCCTTCAAGGTGATTTAATTCTTTTGTCTGGAGCTTGTTCATCATATCATATCCTTGGTTCTAAGTTGTCCATCTTGTTTTCCGGAGCTCCAAGTTATTTCAATTATATCATTTCAAAGCTCAATCTATTCACCGCAGGCCTTGAATCTTATTCTTTTCATCGTTCACTTTTCATGCATTCATTACCGGAGTTCTCATGGTGGTTCATCATGTTTTAATTCATCCTCGAAGTCTTCATCAAGATTCTTGTTCGAGCTCAAGCATTCTTCATCATGCCTTCCAAGTGCAATTCTTTCTACCTTATCTTTTCAGATGGTGTTATGTCATTCTTGACAAATCCTTCATGTTTCATGATTCACAAGTTGTCAGGAATGAAATATTTAAACCATCATTTTCCTTGTTCAAGAGATCTTTCCAACCCTTCATTTATTCATTGGAGTTATCTTGGGTTGTATTTCACCTAAAAGCTTTCCCTAAGGATTGTTGCTATTATGGTGCTTATAAATGACCCAAGTTTTTCAGTTATCATTCCGGTGAAATAAGTTTATCGTCTCCTTGTTGATCTCAATCCAATCAAATATTTTCGTTAGTGGCTGGTTGTCACCTCATAATTTTGAGATGTTTTCCATAAGCCCACATAAAGCTTATTCGTTTCGTTGTTGATTTTCCATCAACCACATTCAACCCTTCTTCGTAAGGATGCTCTTTCAAATTCAATTTTGAGAGATGTTGTCATTTTCTTCTCCGTTCTTTTCTTTCATGGATCTTTATATGTTATTCTTTCATTCCGGAGGCATTGTGATATTGCTCTCTTTAACCATCATCTTGTCATATCAAGATCATATTTCTCCCTTGCTTGTCTTTTAACCGGAGTGCTGTCTGAATCCTTTCTTACCCCTTGTGCCATTCTTTTAATTGTTTCGGAGGCAATATGTTGTTGTTTTCATCAAGTATCATCCCATCTCCTTAAGTTCTTGTTAATTACTTCCATTTACAGACGGAGTGCTGTCCAAATTCTGTCATTCTTATTCCTTGGCTATACCGTTGCAGTTTCATATTCTTTTGGTTCGTAAGCTCTTGTTTCTTGTCTTTCAACCTTCAAGGTTCTCATTATGTTCCTTGTCCATCCTTTTACCGGAGTGTTTCAACTTCATAAATCTCCGTTGTATTCTTCTTTCATTTTCCTCAACCTCTCAAGGTTCTTTGGTTTCACTCGTCTGTCAAAGAAGCAACTTTGTTTTACCTCTTCCTCTTCCGTTTTACCCGGTGATATCTCTAGGATCTCGGGTCGAGATCCTCTGTTAGTGTGGGAGAGTTGTGACGCCCGAGACCGACGTCCCAGAAGATTCCCGAAGATTCCAGATGTTCCGGGTCTCCCGTGTGTTTTATTTTGTTTGTGTTATTTATTTTTTTTGCATTGCATCATGTCATCATGCCATCATGTCATATTTTATTTTTGCATCTCAACCTAAATAAACCGTGTGGACCTTCGGTCCATTTAAATCGAGGGAAGGTGACTTCTCTTTATAACATACAAAAGCCTCTCAATAATTATGGAGCTATATTAAAAATATTCCAATTGTTTGGGATCACCGTAACACACTTGCATATTTTCCCCATGTCTTTTTCACTTCGAGTTTCTCCGTCAAAACCCTCCCTATAATTCTTTTCCTATTTATCGAGGTTCCTCCGAAAATTCGAACATTTTTGGACACCTCAATAATCTCGTCTTAGTTCAAACCTATTTGAATTATATTCAAATATGTTTGAATTATTTTTCCGTTCATGCCTTTCTTATTTTTCTCCGGTCGTGCTTATTTTTATGAGCCCGAGAAAAATATAATTCCATGTGTCTTTTCCCTAAACCTTCCTCTTTCTTTTTGTTTCTTTCTCTTAGTTGTTTTCTGCTCAGGGAATAATAAGAAGAGAGCCTCTATCTAGGCCTAGCCGCACCAGGCCTCTCCTCCTCCCTCCTTGGCCCAGGCCACTTCGGCCCAAACTCCCTCCTCCACCGAACCCTAGCTCCAGCCGCTCTCCCTCTCGTCCCGACCCCGCCGCCAGTTCCCTCGAACCCTCTACCGTCGCCCGATCCCGATTCCTTCCCCCTCTCCTCGACGCCCCGCATCCCTCGCTCGATCTCTGCCCCGTTTCCCTCGCCGCACTCCCCCTCGCCCGCATCTCCCTCTCTCGCGCCTCACCACTTTCCCTCGCCAGCGCCAGGAGACCCGACGCGCCCGCTCTTCCCTCCCCTCGCCTCCGTCCTGGCGCCCCAAGCGCATCGCCAGGCGCATGCCTCACCGCTTCTCTCGAGCCAGCAGCGCGGCGACTGCTCCCGACCTCCGGCTCGCCATGGATGCCACCGGGCCACCCTCCTCGACCGCCGGCCTCGTCCAGGCTCCCTCGTCGTCCGCGCCAGGAGCTCGTTCGTCCTCCCTCCGCCTTCCCGTCCTCCAGCAAGGGTCGGCCGCCCCGAGCGCCGCGACCCCTCCTCGTCTGCGACCAGCCGGAGTCCGGCCTCCCCGTTCTGCTGCAGCGCAGAGGCCCCTGCCTCTGTCCGGCCGACCGCATGGCTTCTGCTGCCTCCTTCCTTGTCGCCGTCTGCATTTTGCTGCTGCAACCTCGTCGCCGTGCTGCCCCTTTCGTCGCCCCTTGCTGTTTTGTTTGTTGTTGTGTGCTGCCTTGTGCTGTTTATTTGACAGATGACCGAACGACTACCGGCAACCTGATCAAGTACATCTACGAACAAGATCCGTGAACATCTACAAAACGCCCCGTGTACGACTACCGACGCCCGGAAAACGACCAAGTTCCACTACTTCCCACGACGGCCACGTGTACAACTACGTTGCCAAGACGGCCCCTACAAGTACCACGACGACCCGTTCATCTACGGAAGAATGAGCGCGAGTACCTCTACCGTCGCCCGGAAACGAGGAATTCGCCAAGTACCACGACACGATGACGTGAACCACTACTTCCTCTGCGAGTTGCGAGAACGACTACTTCCCTCTACGGAACGGCTACTTCCTCTCCGACGTGAACGACTTCCTCCTCTTCGGCCGTGTACCACTACTTCCACTACTACGGCTACTTCCACTACGACCTCGAACCCCTCCGAGAACGATGGTTCCGAAGGTATAACCCCGTCGATGACCCGTGTGTTGCATGCTTGTTGTGTTGTATGAAATGTTTCCCGTGTGAGCACCGTGTCTGTTTCGTCCCTTTTGTTGTTCCTCGGTTGCCTCGTCACCGACTCGTGGGAACCCGGCAACGGGATCGCCCACCTTTCATTTCGTTTGACTCACTCCGCCATCTATCTTTTGCACCGGACTCTCAACGAGAAACCGGAACCGAGATGTTGCGTTGCATCATTTCGGATCGTTGCCGTGGCACCCTTTCCATCCACCACGGTGACATAAACTTCATATCTCTTTTAAGTCAACCTTTTAATAATTGCATAAACTTGATCATGTCATCCGCATCATGTTAACAACCTAAATGTGTGAATTGTTGTTTGCTTATAATTATTAAACATGCTCATGGGGATTTCCGGATATGTTGTTGTTATTTTCCGGCCTCATTTAAATTGTCTAAATAGTGTAGTTTCTTTATGCTTCACCTCTTGCCATGTTAAAAACATTTAATCTTGTCTTGTTAATAATCGAGAGTCAACTAAATAATTAATATGTGGTGTTTCGTCAATATGCAACTCGTTGCATATTGAGCTCCACTTAACTTGTAGTATTGTTTGTGCACCTTGCCATGCCTTGCATAATTAAACCGGACATGCATCATGCTTGCTTGTGCATCGTATGCCATGTTCTTGCTTGTGTGTTTACCGTGTTGTTCTTTCTTTCCGGTTGCTTCTCTTGTTAGCTTCGGTTTCGTTCCGGAGTTGTGAGGATCCGCTCGACTGTTGCTCCGTCTGCTTCTTGGATCCGTTTTTCTCCCTTGTGGAATCCCAGGCAAGATGACCGAACCCGGATACCATTACTATCTTTGCCTATTGCTAGAGTATCGCTCTATAGTTTTGCCTCGATGCCTATGCCTTTCTTGTCAGCCTCCTACTTGTAACCAATTGCCATGTTTAACCACCCTACCTATGCAAACCGTTGCTTGGCTAAGTACGCTTCGCTCAGCCCTTCTTATAGCATTGTTAGTTGCAGGTGAAGATCGAAGATGCTTGCTTCATGTTGAAGTTTGGTTGGGTTATATCACACTATATAAATGCTTAAAAATGAAATCATCTATATACTGGCAAGGGTGGAAGGCTAAGCCTTTTGCTTGGTGTTTTGTTCCACTCATGCCGTTAGGAACCGTATAAACCGGTGTTATGTTCCTTGATTATGCGTTCCTAACACGGTTGGGGTGTATGGGACCCCCTTGATAAACCGCTAAGTGCTAAGTCTTTTCCAGCAAGTCCCAACATTGGTACTATTTGCCTAATAACAAACTAATAAAAACTTGCATGTGGACTAGCTATCCCTTTTATTTTAATTCAACAACCCCGGGCCAGTGCTCCACATGAGTGTTGGTCCGAAACGGGGGTTACGCGGGGCCACCTCGAGGAAACTCAAGGTCTGGTAAAAACCCGTGGGATCGCCCATCCGGTCGTGGCCTGAGACGAGATACGCGCGGCTACTATCAGGGTGTCGGCACACCGGGAGGATTTGCTGGATTAGCCTTACCTTAGTTCGGTTTAACTTGAGCACGGGATTCCGAGAATACTCGGGTCTTCCCACCTATGGAGTTGCGACTCCGCGGATCGTGGGCTTGTGATGGGCCAAGTTGGAACACCCCTGCAGGGTTTGAACTTTCGAAAGCCGTGCCCGCGGTTATGTGGCAGATGGGAGCTTGTTAATTCCGGTTGAAGAGAACTTGACACAATGTTCTAATACACTACCAGCGTGTGTACCGTGACTGTCAATTTCCGAATAGGGATTCGGGAGTTGAACACGGTGGGGTTTTGTTTGACCGGCTTTAGCTAGGATCACTTCGTGATCATCTTTCGACCGAGGCACTTCTCTTCTCGCTCTCTTTTACGTAAGTTAGTGCTAGTTGCTGCTGCAGACTCTTGTTGTTCCTTCACCTCTCGTTCTTTCTTCAGCCTTGTCCTCACCCAAGGCTTAAATAGTCTTGTTACCCGGGAACGGGATTGCTGAGTCCTCTGTGGCTCACAGTTACTTCACAACACCAGATGTAGGTTCAGCCGAGTTTGATGCAGGAGTTGGATCAGTTCTTCACCCGGGAGTTCGTTGAAGCTTGTGGCCGTTTGCTTGAGACGTTTCGATGTTCAGTAGTGGTTTCTACTAGGATTCGATCCTGACCTGTGGCTTTATGTTGTTTTGGTATCTTTCTTTTGGATCTTCACCCGTAGTCGGGTTGTGATGTTTTGTATGATGATTTGTTTATTTATTGTATTGTGTGAAGTGGCGAGTGTAAGCCAACTATCTCCTTTTAAAATTTAATCCCTCTTTTACATGAGTTGTGCAAAGATACCAAACTTGAGATCATTCTAGGATGGGCTTATATCTTTAAGTCGTGCCTCGACACGTAGGAGATATAGTCCCATCCTGGGCATTACAGGAGGGAGGGCATCTGCACCCTTGCTCCTGGCGCCTCCCTCTCCCTCCCGTTACACCTCTCCCTCCTCCCGCGGTCGTGCAGAACTTCCGTTGCATCCACCACCACGCTGTCGTGCTACTGGATCTCCATCAACCTCTCCTCCCCCCTTGCTGGATCAAGAAGGAGGAGACGTCGCTGCACCGTACGTGTGTTGAACGCGGAGGTGCCGTCCGTTCGACGCTGGGATCATCGGTGATTTGGATCACGACGAGTACGACTCCATCATCCACGTTCTCTTGAACGCTTCGGCTCGCGATCTACAAGGGTATGTAGATGCACTCATTTATCCCTCGTCTGTAGATGACTCCTTAGATTGATCTTGGTGAAGCGTAGAATTTTTTTGAATTCTGCTATGTTACCCAACATGAATATTTATTAAATGATTTCTTTTTTCAAATATGGTTATCGTCGTTTCGGTCATGCTTCGGGGTTAATGCTTAATTTTGTTGCTATGTTGTTATGCACCAGGTTGTCATGCCTTGCTAGTTATTAGTATTCCTTTCATATGTTTATGCTTGCTATTAGTACATGTTGATGTTGGTGATGGTCTTCGGTGCATGACTGCCGTCTGTCCCGAGTACCATTGTTATGCATGTTTCTTTGCATCCAGTTAGTTAAATGCTCGCATGATGGGATTGTTGATATGTTCTTGCATGATATTTATTGTTGATGCTAGTGGTCATGCTATCTTTCGGAGAAGTGTGTACTTATGATGTTCATGCTAGTCACTATGCCATGCTTATGATTCATTGTTCATATGGTGGATAGTTATGTGGTTCTCTCATGATTATGTTGATATTCATGCTCATGCATTATAGTTGCATCATGTTATTTTATCATGGCTCAGCATTTTTGCATTCAAGTTTAACCGCATTAAATTGAACTTGAACAACTGTTGGCTGAGTCATGGTGCCACCATATCGAGCTGACCAGTGCAACCACACTTGCCTTTATGGGAAGGCCCTAACTGGGTATATTGTCATGCCTCTCACCGGTGCCTCCAACGAGGGAAGGTTATGGGCGCGTGCTACCCTGATCAGGTAGGCGGACATAACCTTGTGAGCTCGTTGTTGTTGTTATGGATCCGGGTCCCCGTGTGGGAACATTTATGTTTGGCCACGACGGTGGTCGTTGTGTCTTTGGTAGACACGGGGCCACCCAGGACTAGCCCAGTGGGGAGTGAGTCGGAGTGGCCGGGAGAGTGTCATGGCAGTAGATCAGTTTTGTCGGAACGCCGTTGGTCCACCCGAATGGGAGTGCAAGGCCATGGGTTCCGTAGTGTGGGTACAATGTACTAACCACTCCAGAGTTTATATTAAATCTATCGATAGCCGCGCCCGCGGATAAGGGCCCAGTTCGTAGTTGGTCACACTATGAGTCAACAGTGATAATAATAATGTGCTTAATAACAACCCCGGTTCGATGATGAGATAAGTTGGTTGTGATCGCCGGAAAGATCACCGTTTGAGGCCAAGTGTTGGTCATGGTTGTGATCGCCGGAATGATCACCGTGGTATCGAGGATACCGAGTTGTTGGATATTCGTGATGTTGTGCAACAATCGTGGGTAAAGATCAAGCTCCTTGTGGTCATTTGATGATTACTACGGTATTGTATATACCAAGCTTGATTTGATCCTGAGATGATCGTGTAATGTCCAAGGTTGGTAAGTGATGCATGTGATGGTTACGAGGTAACCCGAACAGAATAAATGGTGCAAGTAGTGTCATCATGTTGCATGCTAGTATCATCAGATATATATGTTCATGCCATGATCATATATTGTCCTAGCGATATTATGTTCCTGTTGTTCATGCCATGTTATCCTGATGATCTCATGATAATTCCTGATTAACATGTAATTGCCATGATGTTGTTTGTCTTGAATGCTTCTGGTTATTGTGAGCTTGCAAGTACATTCAATGTACTGACCTGGCGTGTCATGCCAGCTTGCAGGTCATGCCTGGAATGCTTGCTTGTTTGGTGTTGTTCCCGTGTTCGCGAGCTAGGATAAACGTTCCAGCCAGAGTCCCTGCGGATTGGAGTCCATCATCACCGTTCGTTGTTCCGCTGCCAGTAGTTGTTCCGCTGCTTTGAGTTGTTATGCTTCTTGTATAGAGCAACCGTGGTTGGCGTGGTGTCGCCATACCGATGTTATTCATTGTAATACCGAAACCCTTGTATTCATATTCGTGTTGTAATAGAGAGCTGGTTTGTTCTATACTAAGCAGTGTCGTATTCCAGAAGACTTCACCTCGATCTCTGGGCTGGAATACGGGGTGTTCCGGTTTCTCTGAGCCGGGGTGCCACACCTTGGCTCAAGGGGAATACGATGAGGACTGTGTGTCCTCAGGTTTGAATACCTAGCCGCCCTAACCAGACGTACAACTATCATGTCAGTTGGAACTGGTCTACCAAATCATTGTTTTCAGCAAGCCTACTAGTTCTATTTCCTAAACCATCTCATTTACTCATTAATGTAGATGAACTTGATCTTTATTGTTTGAAGACTTTGACTGAAGACTTTCTCAATTTCCTCAATCATATTTCTTCAGTCTTCTATCTTCAGCCTACTTATCATGTTTACACACTACTTGTACTCTGTGTATGCTTTCATTTCATCATGATGACTATGCTACTGCTTTGTTGTGCATGCACCTGAGTATCTATTCCGCTGCTAGTAGTTCCTAGCTTAGGAAATTCCTTAATTAGAATTTCCTCAGTGAACAATTTGTAAAAATCACCTATTCACCCCCCTCTAGATGATATAACACACTTTCAATTACCAGAACTCCGGGGTGACAATTGAATGCGTGACCAATGCCAACGGCACAACTTAAAGATTCTACAGAAGGGTTGAAGAGATCTGGGAGCTTGACTATGTTGGAATGCACAATGTGACGATGTTCCGTGTCAGATGGGCTAAGGACATCGTAAGAGAAAACAAGTATTTCACTACCATGTATATACCTGACGCGAAGAGTGCTATCGTGAACATTAACGTCATCGCCAAAACTGAGCCATGGGTACATGTTAAGCACGTGACACAATGCTTCTTCATAACTGACCCCACCAGTCCCAGCCGTGTTGTCGTGAGGAGATGCGAAAGGAGCATCATCGGAATGGATGGAGTCGCCAACGAGGAAGACTATGACCGATCAGGCAACCCGATGAGGGAAGATGACAATGACGATGAAGCATACGTGAAAAGAAGAATCGATACTGCATTACCTAAGAAAGATCGTACTCCATGGTGCCGGAAAAGTCACAAGGAGGCGCTCAATTATTCGACAACGAACAAGAAAGGGAAGAAGCTCAATGTGAAAAGTTGTCGACGCACTGAAAGACCATCATTTATATATAGGGTGGGTCTATTCTCATAACGCCCCTTAAGACCTTATTCTCATAACAAAGGCCTTATTCTCATAACACCCACCCCAGCCGGCCAGCCCCATGCACCCCAACCCACCGAACCCACCTTCTTCCCCCGGCTCCACCCATCTATCCTCGATGCCCACCTACCGACCGCCACCCACGCCCCAGCGCCATCACCCCCAATCCCCACCCCCACGAGCATTACGCCCCGACAACCACCCGAGCCACCCGCCCCGGGCTATGTCCCACGCCGGGGCGGACGACGGCACAACCCTCCACCTCGTCTCCCACGCCGTCGGCAGCCGAATCCGCCTCATCGCGTCCAGATCCGCGTCACCATGGGCGGATCCACCACTGTCCCGAGCCCTAGCCCGCCCAGCAAGCAGATCAACAGTGCCCCGGCCTCCCGCCCGCCATGCCCCTGGTCCTCACCGCACCAGCAAGGATTGTCCGAGCCACGACATCCCACTGCGCGCGCCACCACCTCTCCGGGCTCGCCAGTGCTCCACCCCTCCCTAGATCCGTCGGGCGTGCACCGGATCAGCCGAGCCACGGCCGTATCAGTTGCCATCCACGGCCACCACGCCACCCCTCACCTCCCTTCCCTCTTTCCCAGGCCGTGCGCCCCTCCACTGCCATCGACGGCGAGGTTAACGGCTGAGGCCGTGGCCACCATGCGTGTCTGCAACAGCGAGATCCCACCCCCCGGATGCACTGCAGTTTAGTTTTGGTGTTCGCCACTGTCCTCCGACGGGCATGTATGCAGTGCGGTCCAGCGGCAGGGTAGCCACCGCTCGACTCCGGGCACACCTGCAGTCCATAGTATGGGTGCCTGCAGCTCTCTCTCCCTCTCGTGGAAGTACACCACCAGAAAAAGGTGCCTAGATGTGGGCGTGGTCCAGTCCTTCAAACTCCCTATGCCTCCTTCCTTCTTCTGAAGTTGCTGGTCGTCGGCGTGGTGCTGCACCAGGCGACGTTGCCGCTAGATGGTTTGTCGCGCGGGGCGCACATCGTTCTCTTCTGCAGTCCAGCGCTCGTGACGTTGGAGTCCGCATTGTGCAATCCTGCAGCTCGGCCCCTCGCATGCGTGCATTTCATGTTTTTCCTGATTTTTGATTGCTAGTGGACTACAAGCACGGTGGGCAAATACATATGAGAAGGAATTCAAAGACGGATGCAGGAGGTGATAGCATAAAAAAATAGAAAAAAGTGAACTACAGATGAAGTTCTCTGCCTAGTGTAGTCCTGAGATGTTTCTGCAGTACCAATGTCTTATAAATTTGTATGAAAAACACACAAAAAGTAGTTCACTCCAATTTGTGTAGCAGCTCATTACCCCCTATGTATGAAGTGTAATTTGTTTCGTCTGTTTCAGAAACCAGTCGATTACATCAAAATACATGCAGTGCGTTTGGTCCTCCGATGTGGTTCACTTTTGAGAGAGATGTTGTTCACTCGCGCCTAGCATGAAAGATGTGAAAAAAATTAGCGAAACAAACAAAATAGTAATGTGGTTCACTTCGACATATGATGCGTTTCACTTCTCCTCGTCTCTGCAGTCCACTCTCGCTCATAAAAAATGTTGAAAAAAGACAATAAAAACTTGGCTGAGAAATTTTACGTCCGACAAAAGAATTCATGAAGTTCACTTGCCTGTCTGATGCAGTGCGGTTTTAATTCGATGCAGTGCGGTTTTCTGTCGGATGAGGTTCACTCGTCGATTTGGGTGCCGCAAAAAACAGAGTACCCGCATTTTTGTAATTTTAAAACTGCTCTTCAACCGTAAGGAATTAGAGGGCGCATTCTGCATGAAAAAGTTGCGTCTCGACAATATCTTTCCAACGGCGTATATATTGAATCACTTCGACCAGCGGTTCGTTAAAATTTCGCCAAAAACTACTGCTGCCCCTCGTAGTCAGCTGCACGATTTTCAAAATTAAATTAAAACCGTAATGAATCTCAAAAACATTTCAACATATGAAAGTTGCGCCTCGTCCATAGCTTTTCAACGGTATATTACACGCCTTGTTTCGACAAACGGTTAGAAAACTGGAGTTATACAGTACCGAAAATTTGAAAAAAATCAAAAAACTGAATTCCGCGATTTAGTAAATTTGAAACTGCTTTTAAACAGTAATGAATTAGACAAAAAATTATATATTAAAAAGATGCGCGCCGACCATATATTTCCAACGGTGTATCATATGCTCAATTCCGACGAGCGGTTTAGAAAAAAACGCAAAAAAACACTCGCTGCCATTATTCGTCGGTCGCACCGTTTTCAAAACAGCTCTTAAACCGGGCGGAATCTTGAAAAGTGTTCAACATGGCTAAGTAGCGCATAATCCATACCTTTTCGACGGTATATAACACGCATTGTTCCGACAAACGGTTAAAAAAGTAGAGCAAAAAAGGTACCGAAAAAATAACACGTACAGTTTTTTCGAGACGAAGTTCATTTGCCGCTGTGTTGCAGTGCCTCAGCTACTAAGAGTGCAATGCTCTCGCGTTGTGCGTGCAGTGCGGAAGTGTTATGAGAATATTATTCTCATAATATTATGAGAATAGACCGGCTGTATATATATATATAGTTTACGCACTTAAGTAACCGTTATCGGCCAAATGATGTATACATCGTATCCCCTTCAATTGTGGGGGTTCCAGTGATAGTTGTGCATAGTGTGGGTGGGAGACGTTCTCGTCGACTACGGGCAATGCTGTCGGGAGAAAAACAAAAAACAAAAACAAAAGGGAGAAAGCAATACAAAAGAAAAATAAAAGTAAAGGAAAATAATAAAAGAAAAGAAAACTAAAACTAGAAAAGGAAAATAATAAAAAGAAAAGTTGACATAGTAGTAGAGCTGGATTATGAACCAGCCTTATAGTTAAGTTAGCTATACCGCTGGATCCTAAATCATTGCTAATGCTATGTGTATTTTAGAATAAAAAAATTAAAAATTGGAACAATTAGGGGTAGTGCAGGATTACGGACCAACACTATAGCTAAGTTAGCTATAGCGCTGGATCTTAGCCCAGCGCTACTACTATTTCGAGTTAACCACCGCGCAGGCTCAAAAATTTTCCAAGTCCCAATTCCCCCCACTCTCCCCCTTCTCTTTGCTGCTGCACACCGCCATCGCCCTGCCCGCCGGTCGTCGCCCCTCGACCTCGACCTCGATGCCGGCCCGAGCCCCTGCCCGCCCTCGGCCTCGACACCAGCCCGAGCCCCTGACCGCCCTCGGCCTCGACGCCGACCAGAGCCTGCCCGCCGCTCCGACCTCCTCCTTGTCCACGCCGCAGCCGCTCCGGCCTCCTTGTCTGTGCTGTCGCCATCGACCTCACCCCGGTAGCCAGCGTCCCCTTCGTCCTCCCTTCATGCACTATCCAACCACCACCTCCCCATCTCTTTGTCAATTAGGTTTTCCTTTTTTTAGAAACGAAACTAGGTTTTCATTTTAGGGTTCAATTAGGTAGGCAGTTGGAATCAATTTTAGGGTTCAATTTAGGAATTATTATTAGGAAAAAATATTTATTAGGAAAAAAATTCCAGGGTTCTAGGGTTCATATGTCAAAAAAAGTTATAGAAGTTTCTTTAGCCGCAACAATTAGGTGATGTTGTTGTTGCTTTAAACAAAATTAGTAAAATTTTGAGTTAAGAGAGAGTAGTTAGTTAGGGAAAATTAGCTATGGAAATTAGCTAGGGATTTTTTTAGCAAATTTAGCTAGGGCATTTAGCTATAAAAACAATAGCATTTAGCTAGGGCATTTAGCTAGGGCAATATTAGAAAATAGTAGCATTTAGCTATAAAAACAGTAGCATTTAGCTAGGGCATTTAGCTATAAAAACAGTAGAATTTAGCTACAAATTAGCTATAAACAAAAAAATTAGCAAATGTTTAGTGAGATCATTTTGCAAAGGTTTTTGGTTTTTGAAAAGACCACTATTTTGCAATGTTTAGTGAGGTCATTTCACTATGTGTACTTGCTTTATATATGTGCTCCTTTGATCCTCATGTGTAAATGATGTTATATGATATATGTCATTGATGTTATATGCTTTTCCAATATTGGTTGAATGTCGAACAATATCTGAGTGGCCTATGCTTTGCCGGAATGTTGATTAATTTCCGTTCTGGCAAATTTCACGCACTCCATATGTCCACTTTTTAGCAAAGCTCATGCCGATAATTTCCATGATTTTTTCCATTACTTGTGCTAGAAACTAGGACATATGGAGTGCCCGGGATTTTCCAGAAGGGGAATGAATCAACATTCCGACCAAATTTAGGCCCCTTTTTTCTCTTCATCATGTCTTTCATTTATAAACTGTTGAAATATGAAACATGTCTAGCCACGCCAAAGACGGGGGTTCTGCTCGCCTCGAAGAAGACCCCATCGAGGCAGCAAATCGTTGTTTCAATTACCTGGACGAACACCAGATGGGGTGCTGGGTGAGGCAGTGGCCCCAACCCCGGCACGGGCACTGGCACCGACACCGACACCACCCCCGAGGCTGGCAACGATGCTGTCGTAGCCGGTAAAGAACCAAAGCAGAAGAGGAAACGAAGATGAAACGAGCTCGGCATTGGAAAAATTGTGGTCACGGAGATGCACCCCAAGAAATTAGAGCCAAAGGCGCCGGAGGAAGCGCATTCGTGCTAGGGCAATCAACTTGGATACATCCTCAGGGAAACCGCCAACATCAGTGACGTTCAGTTGAAGAAGATACCACATATGGAGCAGATGCTTCAAAAGAAGTTGCACAATAGGTTCCTATTCCCCAGCTGGGTTGAAACCAAACATCCGTGGGATAACAGCGCCATGACAAAGATAAACGACAAGGCGATGTTGACGTTCACCAATGACTTGTCCGCCTGGAAAGTTCAGGTGAAAAAAGCGATTGTAGAGAATGAACTGTGGTCCAAGATTCATGCTGACAATCAGTCAATAAAGGAAGAGGACTTTGAAAAATTCAAGCAGACTTGCGCTAAATAAGAAGTCAAGGCAAGGTCGGAGAAAATGAAGGCGCTCTAGGCCAGGAACACGCCTCCCCACTGCCTCGGAAGATGTGCTTACAAGGGGAAGAAGCACATATGGGCCGAGGAGGACGCCGAACGGGAAAGTCATGGAATCCCAGACCCCTTGGCGGAGTTCACCGACCTGCTAGAGCGTGATTGGATCAGGGCCCGGTACATGTGGGACAACGTCAAAAAGATCTTTTACACGGACCCGAACATGAGGGAGTTCGTGAGACTTCTGGTAATTGTTATCTTACCACATTATCATATTAGCTTCCACTCAATTCGACTACAAGTTTTTTCACATTAGTCAACCATCCACGTTCCTTTTGCAGAAAGAGAAGCACCAAAAGGTAGCCGAAAGCGACGAGTCATCACAATTGTCGGCGAGGCCCAAGTGGGACACCCCATTCAACCGGGCCTTGAACATAATGAAAATGGTCCCGGAGGACAAACTACTGTCCTATGGACGTGTGCACGGCATCATGGAAGACGTGCTACCACGAGGAGCCAGAGGAAAGAAGGAAGAGACGGTTTCTCACTCAGAAGACCACCGATGAGAAGATCGCGATTGCGGTCAATAAGTCCAAAGCTGAGACCAAAGAAGAGTTGCTCGGTGTAGTCAATGCAAGGGTCGATGAAGTGGTGGCTGACGTCATGGCTCAATTCCAAACTTCCATTATTACCAGCTTGATTCCGATAATTATTGATTGGTCGAAGAGCAATCCAAATAAAGGGCCAGCGGACTTTCACCTTCCCAGCTACGCCGGCAGCAATTCGATGACGAACATCACAACACCAGCACCTGCTCAAGCAACCGCAAAAGGTCCCATTCCTGTTCATAGCAGACCGACCTCTGTCTCTGGCATGCTCGGCGGGCCTTCGTCTATGGCTAAGCTCGACACCCTCACGGTAATTACGCATCATACCATTTTCACCAACATGTCTATAGTCTTCCATTTCAGTTGCCTTTCAGATGTTTGATGTCACAGACATGTCTTCTTTGTAGGCCAACGATAAACCGTGCACCCTACTGTAAGACATCAAGGGCCTAAAGGTGGCCATTGGAAAGGCAATGTTCATGAAGCCGAAGGACCGCATGTTCCACAACCGAGAGATGCCCGATGGCGTCTTCAAGGTTAACGTGGCCAGTGTGTTAGCAGGCTTCGTGGATTTGCCTCCTCCGGTACCAGTCGATGATGGGAAGACCCCTCAATGTATTGGCGCATGCAAGAGCTGGTTCTTGCCTTGGCTGAAGACTCTTCTTCGTGTCGTGGCGCCCAGTATCACACCAACGATAGATTCTCAAGAAGGTATGAACACCAACCCACCTACCAAATTACATGCACCTCTCGTGGTGGGTGATAGCAGACGACGTGAGGGAGATCCTCCATTAGTGCCAGATGACGCCGCTACCATCGAAGAAGCAAATGCTGATGATTTCATGGAGGAGGATGATGATGACCCTCTCAAGTATATCAATACCGCCTATGTCAATGAAGTATTGATGGCTCGGGATGACGATGACTCAGGCTATGAGTGTGGAGATGATGACTTGATGCTGACTCATTTGCCTGAGCCGAAACGTCCTAAGGTGGAATGCACAAAGTCTATCTTCAAGCGATCCTCGTAGGAGACGCCTCCAGATGCCCCCTCTACCCAGCAACAACAGCCCCAGGGTTGTCCACTGATTATCCCGATGACACTAGGGATGGTGGTTAGGGAAGGTATGGTGGGATTACTACCGCCACCCGCCAAGAAGAAAAGGAGGAGCAGACAAGAAAGGCCCTAAAGGCGCTAGAGTAGCTTCAAGCAGCTAGCCGCCTATGAAGCCCTGGGATGTAGACAGAATACCTGTCGAAGGTGCGGAGTGTTTCCATGTCGTCGGCCACCCGATCCTACCTCCAAAAATGCTAGAGCACATACTGAACAATGATCTAAGGAGACTTCATGAAGATGTGCTGGCTAGAGAGAAAAGCCTTCTCATCTCAGAAAATTCAGGATACCAGCGTTACGCAGCTCAGGCAGGAGGGAGGGTGTTCGTCGAGAATTAGCCCACGGATAGGTTCATCCTACGATTTGCCTGCATCTACGACATGTTCCACATGACCAAGCTGGATTTTAGTTCATCCGCATGTGTGCAATGTTTCTCAACTACATCATCAGGCGCGAGAACATAAGATATATCTTCGTCGCGGACCCATTCTATATGCACGAGGACTTCTTGGTAGTCTGCAAAGAGTACCATGACTATGCGAGCAAGTACCTCGTCGAGTTCATGATCGCTAATAAGGACAAGGAAGTGTTTCTCCTACCTTATCATCCCACATAAGTCATCCGCAGATATCCTTTCGTAAGTTTTAATCATTCCTTTGCAAGCACAGAGGCTAATTTGAGGGGTTATTATTTTGTGCAGCGGGGGGGGGGCGTCCTCATATGTCTGTACGCACAATTCTCCCATGCTCTATACTTGGACTCATCAAATAACATCAGGAAAAAGGATTACACACACATCAAGAGTGTTCTCGATAGTGCCATATTAACCTTCAGCCTGTCTAGTGGATATATCAAGGTGAAAAAGTACATGAAGAACGTGCTGGCTTTCGTCCATAAGAGCGACTTCTGCTGCATCCAGCAACCGCACTCCAGTAAGGCTGATGGATTCTACCTCATGCATCACATTATCGAGTACATAAGGGATAATCAACGCCTTCACATGTCAGCTACTACCAACGATGCCGAGATTGTCAACTGGGCCACAAGAATAGGAAAGACACCGGATCATCGAATCTGAGCTGAATTTTATCACGTAAAGTGTGACTTTCCCAAGTGATCATGAAGCAGGTCCTTGGACAAACAAGGATGTTCTACCATGGGACAATCACGAGGAATGATGTCCGAACACTGCTACTCGCTTAGCGTCTGGACATTAAGCCTTTCACGAAGCTCGAGTGCTTCCTCCCTAACAATAAAGATTGGAACACCGACATGGAGGACTGATTGTCGATGACATTGTGTCACTATTGTCTTTCTATCGCAAAAAAATGAATTTATGCACGGCGAAACTATGTGATGTAACTAAACCGTGGTCCTGAACTAGCGTAGATCGCTCTAGTTAATTAGTTTGGGTATGAGGAAGTTCGTCATTTATGTTTACTATATGTAAATTATGTTGCATATTATCATTCAATTCATCAACTGACGATGCAGCTACAAGATCAGAGATGGCGAAGGACTGCTGCGTCGTGTTCGTTGGGAGGGTTCTAGGAGTCTACAACCATTGGCCAGACACTCAGGCCCAGGTGGACAAGTACCCGGGTGCTAGCCACAGAGGGTTCGACAGCAGAGCCAAAGCGGAAAGTACTTACTTGAGGTGGATGCTCCAGATGCTGATCGCTCTTCTCTTCTACATCATGGTTTAGATAGAGATGATGAAACTTGTGTGTGTGTGCCATGACCATGCAGTTGCACTTATTCGAGACATGACATGACTTCTTTATTGCTATTTTAGAGATGTGATGGTATTTGTGTTGAATGATGATGATGATGATGGTATGAAGAGACTACTGTATGTGTATGATATGATGAGAATAGCGTATGTTTATTATGATCTGATGAAACTACTATATAAAGCTTGTGCAAATACATCACAAATACGTAGAGGGGTATAAATCTGTGAAAGCAGGAATACTAGTAGTAGCGCTGGAAGGCGTCTAGCAGCATCGCTTTCCTTTCTGCTGCGCTAGAGATAGTTAGCAGTAGCGCTGTCAGGGCAGCGCTATTGCTAACCATACTTACCAGTAGCGCTGGTCAGGGCAATGCTACTGCTACAACTTAGCTGTAGCGCGCTAGCAGTAGCGCTGGACCCAGCGCTACAGCTATATGTATTTCAAGCGCTACTAGTAGGCTTTCTCCTAGTAGTGCATCCTGATGAGCCTCGTAGTCTCGCTCATGCTAGCCACTAGGACATCAACAATGTATGTATTTTGCGGTAGATTACCTCTATTATTTTTGGAACAGAAGAGCACACGCACACAATGCATGATACACATGCATACGAGATTATGTGGTTGCTCGCGCTGGTTTTGCATGTGTGCGTGCGCTAGGCTCGGCTATGTTTGCTGGGTATTTGTTGCCAATTTTCTTCCAAACAAACTTTTCAAAAAAATGACGACTTTCTGGATATTTCGGTGACCCCGTAAAAACGATGCTAGAGTATTTGAATTTAAACTACCAATCAATGTCAAATATGCTTCGTATATATGTTTGGATATAACTCAGCAGTTGGCATAGCGCGATAGGAGCCGCAGCATGTCATCTTGCAGCCTAAGTTCAAGGCACTTTCTTAAACTCTTGTGCGAAGATAATTGAAAATTCCCAAGATTGTGATTTTGCGCACGCTTCATGTGTTGCGTGCGTGCCTATGATTGAGCCACCACTGGTGCATGAAAGAACGGACGTGTGGCCGAAATAGGTTTCTCTATTTGCATGCAGGTTTAATGGAGGTAAGGAGGTGTGTTCGCCCGGGCGTGCAGCGCGCAGTGCTGTACTATTTGATTTGACAACTACTAGTAAACCAGGACAGTAAAAATAAATTGAGAAATAGAGGGTAAACTGGTAAACCAGGACAGTTCTCGATACATCTTTAATGCAGATGAGGAGGGAGAGTGTAGCGGTTCCCAAAAAGTTGAACAACCAATGATTGATAACCCTCAACCGTAAGGGATCGAGATAGTCTTCGCGGATAAGAATAACCCAATTTATAGATTCGACACACGGGGAGCCATAGAGTATTTATAAGCTTTGGCAGTTGAGTTGTCAATTCAACCGCACCAGAAATATACTTACTTGCAATAAAAGATAAGTGGTAACGGTGATATGATAGTGATGGTGGTGACAGCAAAAGTAAACAGCAAAAGTAAACATCAAAAGTAAACAGCAAAAGTAAACAACAAAAGTAACAACTAATAACCAGCAGGATTGAAACACTGTAGGCTAGGGAGATGGATGGTTGGGCGCTGCATGGATGAGATACATCATGAATCAATCTTGGGGCAAGGCACACAGAAAAGTAATGATCATCTAGGCAAGTATCAAACATTAGGCATGTATCCCACAGGTAGTTGTACGTGCTTGCAATAAGAACTTGCACAACATCTTTTGTCCTACCATCCCACTACGAACGGGGCCAAAAGGAACTTATGGAGATTAAGGTGCTCCTGTCAAAGAGCACCGGAACAAAGCAATAAACTCAATGGATACATGGAATCCTCAAATTATGGACCATCCCCTTTGGTGTCCCAACCTGTCACCTTTGGGATCGCCGGTTCCGGACCGTAATAGGTGCAAACAACTCATAGATAGGATCAAGAACACAAATATATTCATGCAAACACATATGGTTCAGATCTGAAATCATGGCACTCGGGCCCTAAGTGACAAGCATTAAGAGCAACAAGTTGAAGCAAAGATGATAAACACCATAGTAGATGATAGGCAACATGCCCCCAAAAATCAGATAAACTATTACATGATCTAACTCATCCAATCCCTACCATCCCCTTTGCCTACAGCAGGGAATTACTCACACATGGAAGGAGAAGCCATGGAGGGAGGATGGAGTGGTGATGATGATGACGATGGCGACGATCTCCCCTCTCCGGAGGCCAAATCAGCCTCCAGATTAGCTGTCACATCCCTAGATCAACCCCTGTGGTCCTTGCCTGATCATCATGTCATCATGTTTAATTTTTGTTAAACTTGAAATGGGGATGTCTAAACCCTAGCACCAAATCAAAGCAATTAGGTTTAACCTATTAATATTTTCAATAAACCCAAAAATTGCCTTCAGCAATGTTTGATAATTTTGGCAAGGGTTTTGGTCCAAACCAAAAATATTGAACATTTATGGGGAATTGTTTGGGCTTTGATTTAATTCACTAATGTATTTGAGTTGGAGAAAATAAATCCTATAATTATTTTGAATGCTCCAATTATTCTGAAAACATTTTGTGGAGATTTGGAATAACCCATATTGCTTCCACAAATAATTTCAGAAGCAACAAAAATGGTTTAGTATTAGTACTAAATCAAAATAGAGCAAAACAAATAGAAAACGGAAATTAAAATAGAAAACAGAGAGAGAGGAAACTACCTGGCTTACCAAGCAGCCCGCCTGGCCCAGCTCCTGTGTGGCCCAGCTACAGGCCCGGCCCACCAGGGGCAGCATTGTCTTCCTCCTCCTGCCAGGAGGAGAAGCAGCTGCATGCCCGGCGCACAGCCGGCCGCGGCCACGTCTCCCCGCCACCTCCTGCTCCGTCGGCCTCCCCGACCCCCCTGGAGACGCCACGCACGCCCCCAAGCCCCTCTCACTCCCCCTCGATCTCTTCTCCCTCTCCTCTGGTCCTCTCTCCCGCACCACCGAAAACGCCCGTCGCCGCCGTTCGCCGTTGTCGCGGCCACAGCCTCCCCCTTGCCCCTCCGACGAGCCCCAGAGCTCCGCCTCGTCGCCCTATACCCCTCCGCTGAGCCACGCGGCACCACACGTCTCCGAACGCCGTCTGCACAGCCGTTCCCCTCGTCGGCCGCCGACGACATCACCGTCGAATTCGCGGTGGCTGGTGCCTCCCCGAGCCCGCTTCGACGACCACTACAACCGCCGTGAGCCCCTCTTGCTCCTCCCCCTATCCCTTTACTCACGCGCGTGCTGTAGCTCCAACCCCCACCGTGCCCGAGAACCCCTCGCCGCCGGCAATGTCGCTGCCGTGGCTATAGCCACTGGAGCTTCCACCTGAGTGCACCACCGAGCTCCTAATGACCTCACGAACACGTAGCGCACCTCACCTTGCCTCTCCGTGCCCCCTAGTGGTCGCGCGTGTCACCACCGTACTCCGGCCGCCGCTGCTGCAGTTGTTGCCGTCGACTCCGGCCATCCCCGGTGAATCCGGTTACACCCCTAGATGCGCGAGAGTCCCAGGAGCACGTAGATGCTCTCCGCTGCTGTTTTGGTCACTGGAGGGCATTTTCCGAGCCCTCCATCGCGTCTGTCGCCGCCGGCGAGGCGTTTGACTAGTTTGACTAGTGGGTTGACCCCCCCGGGTCAGTGACGTATGGGCCCCACGCCCTTAGTCAACCACTAACTCGCTGACAAGTGGGGCCCGCCCTGCTAATTAACCTAGTTTAGTTTTAATTAATCGGTTAGTTAGTTAGTCACTGACGTGTGGGCCCTGTCCTGTCTAAGATTAGTTTAGGATTTAGCTAGTATTAATTAACCCTGTTAATTAGCAGAGCCACTGACGTGTGGACCCCACACGTCAGGTTTGACCTGGACCAGCCCTGTTGACTGCTGACATCACAGTGACGTCATGCTAACGCGGTAACTATTTTCTGGAATTTTAAATAAATCAGAAATGATTTATTTATTTCAGAAAATAGCCAAAACTTCTAAAAATCACAGAAATTAATCCCTAACTCAGATGAAAATAATTTATATATGAAAATTGATCAGAAAAATTCAAGGAATCTGTTTATGGCATTTTCATGCATGTTTGAATAACTTACAGCCACTGTTTAGGACAATTTGAATAAATGGCTTTTGAATAATCACATATGGAGTTTGAATTTGAACCTTTGGTTCAAACCAACTTCATTTAATTGTGTTGCTAGTTGCATTAGCTCAATCCACAGCATATTGCCATGTCATGATCATGCATCATATTGTTGCATTGCATTGATTGTGTTCTTTCTCTGTTTGTCGGTTTTGTCCCCTCTCAGTAGACGACGTTCCGACGATGAGTTTGATGACACCGATGAAGACCCAATGTTATCTTCGGAAGTGCCAGGCAAGCGAAACCCCATTGAGCATTCCGATACAATCCCACTCTCTCGCTGTTGCTCTCTTTTAATGCATTAGGACAACAACGCTTCAACTGTTACCTGCTGCGGTCGTTGAACTCCTTGCCACTGCATGACCTGTCATTGCCACAGTAAATAGTTGAAACCCACTAGTATGAGTAGGAGTTGTTTGAGCCATGTTGTGCCTACTCATTCATGCTTTCTGGTTATGCCTGCTATTGCTTAGAGTTGTGTCAGGTTTGTTTCATCGGGGATGAATTGGAAGGGTGATGAACATGTCCTACTGTGTGAGAGTTAAGTGTGTGAATACGATTTGGTAAAGGTAGCGATGAGAGGCCATGTAGGAGTACATGGTGGGTTGTCTCATTGCAGCCGTCCTCAGGAACTGAGTTCTGTGTTGGTTGATCCATGACCAGTTACTACCATGCATTGGGCCCGAAACCAATGGACCCTCTCGACTTATTAACTGCCCTTGACCTCTGTCCAGGAGTTGCAACTAGTTTCTCGTGTTTGTAGTTTACTGGAGGTCGTGCGCAGCGCTGACCCTCGGGGTGGGCTGTGACGCGGCATGTACGTGGCACGGTGTATCGATCGCCCGTTTGGTGATGCGGGAACCCTGTACACATCGTTTGGGGCCGTGAGCGACACCCCGGCCGAATCTCCCCACGGATGGAACCCAAATAGGCAATAAACCTGGACGAGAGACTTGTGTGGTTACTCAGGTCGTGGCCGACACCCTCGCTGGGCCTCCGCTTGAAGGTTGCCGAGTACATGTCGTGTAAACGGCGATAAGTGGTGAGAGCGTGTGTGAAGAGGTACACCCCTGCAGGGTTATATATATAATCTATTCGAATAGCCGTGTCCGCGGAAATGGACTTCTGGGTTGCCTATAACGGTTCATAGACAAGTGAAAGTGGATACTCTAAAACACGCAAGATAAGCGTGAGTGCTATGGATGGCCTTCTCGTAGGGAGATGGGAGCGGATCCATAGTGGTGTATTGATTGGTGAATATGTGGACTCGTGTGCTCCACCTCAAAAGAGTTACTTGCAGTCGTAGTTTAGGATAGCCACCGAGTCAAAGCTGGCTTGCTGCAGTCAAACTCCACCACCCCCTTTGTTGATACTGATGCATATGTAGCTAGTTCTGATGTAAGTCTTGCTGAGTACCTTTGTACTCACGTTTTCTTAATTTATGTTTTGCAGAGAGACTTCAGTCTCGCTAGTGGTTCCGCGTGGACTTCGACGTTTACCTTGTTACCTCAGCTACGATCTTGTACCCTTGGGAGGGTCTTGTAGATAGTCAGGTTTTTTCAGCCTTCTTCATTTGTAGTTGTCTGTACTCAGACATGTTATGCTTCCGTTGCCTATATGCTCTGTATGATGGGTCATGTGACCTCTGTTTGTAATAAATGCTATGACGGCTCTTCTGGGCCTTTATCTATATGAGTTGTTGAGTTATGTTGTGATGCCATGTTGTACAGCACATACTTGCATGTTATGCGTACGTGTAATGTGTATTGCTATGTGTGGAATCCGACACCTAGTTGTTTACCCTTGGTAGCCTATCTTACAGGGAAATGTCTCCTAGTGCTTCCACTAAGCCTTGGTAGCTTGCTACTGCACCGGAACACTTAGGCTGGCCGGCATGTGTCCTTCTTCGTTCCTGTGTCTGTCCCTTAGGGGAAATGTCACGCGTTGTTCCTTTAAGTCCTTGTAGCTTGCTACGACTTGGGTTCATACATTGATGACCGACACGTTCGTTGCTGGGTCATGTATGCCTGTCTCTGTAATTTAGTGCCACTTTTTGTTTATAACTGGTCATGTCGGCCCGGGTTCTCTGTCATATGGATGCTAGCGACACTATCATATACGTGTGCCAAAATGCGCAAACGGTCCCGGGCTAGGTAAGGCGGCACCCGTGGGGATACCGTGCGTGAGGCCGCAAAGTGATATGATGTGTTACAGGCTAGACCTGTGTGACTTAGGATCGGGGTCCTGACATTAGCCCTCCCGGACAAGAACAGAGGGTGGCGGCGGCTCCGCGACGGAAACTAGGAAAACGACTTCTGTTCTGGGGTTTTCTCGTCACGGGGATAAATACGGGTCAAAGTAGGGCACCAGAGGGGGAAGGACCTGCCCAGGCGGCCTCCTGGCGCGGCCAGGGGTGGGGCCGCCTGGGCAGGGTGCCTGGGCCCCCCTGGCTGCGCTCTGGCCCAGCTTCTGGCATAAGGGCCCTTCGGGTGCGTGGATTTTCTGTGATTTTTCTTGGAATTTTCTGAGATACCTAAAAATCCGTTTTCCTGCACACAATAAAACCATACAGGCAGCTCTGCTGAAAACAACGTCAGTCCGGGTTAGTTTAGTTCAAATCATGCAAGAATGAGGTCAAAACAATAGCAAAAGTGTTTGGAAAAGTAGATACGTTTGAGACGTATCAACTCCCCCAAGCTTAGCATATTGCTTGTCCTCAAGCAATTCAGTTCAACGAACTGGACGCGCCAAAGAAAACTTTGACAAACTCTTTTGCTTCATTAGATGTATATAAGCATGTACTACGGAAAGAGTCTAGCAAGTATTGAAACAATGCTATGAGGACAATGCACGGAGCAATCCTTCTTTCAAGTGACCAATCACAAATAACCAAAAGTAAATAATATACTACTGAAAATCAAGACAAGATTACATTGCACATAGCTTGAACATACTAGAGTGGTATCTCGCTAGCCTCCATGAATGAAGCAAAACATAAATGCAGAAACTCCTCCAGAGTTTTTAAAGGAGACTAGAACTAAGAATTTCTGAATAAATAATACCACAAGCATGCAGAAGACAATGTAATACTTTGGGACAATGCACATTACACTCAGAATGACAATTATGCTCTCCTAGTTGGTGCTTTGAAGAAAGAAGGTGGAGACTCTCGAACCGTGGAATTTGATGGCGAGGTTGAAAACCCATGGTTGGAAGAAAAGACTAAACATGTACCAGAGCTCTTGGTTTTGAAAACAGAGGTAAAAATGATTTTGGGAGGTGCATATTTCGTCAACGAATGTTAGTAGACAACCCAATTACTTCTCGAGCTGGACAAGTTTCGAGGAACGGCTCCCGCACGGGGACGATCACATCCCCTTAATCTCCTTTATTTATCACTGCCAAAAGTTTTCTGATTTCTCATGAACAAAGCGTGAAGGAGGGTTTGTTTGTTGTATTATCTTTTATGAGCCGGGCACACTCATGCCATTTCCTCCTCGTATTAGGGGTTTGCATATTAGACATGCAATCCCGGGATAAAACTTGTCCAACTTAAAAAGATCATGAATTAACTACTACTTCCTCATGAGCTAAAACAGAGGCACAAAACAGGAGTAAAATTGAATAATTTCGAGATGGTACAAGAAAGTCTTCGTTAGGATGGCAGGTAAATACCACATAGGAAGGTATGGTGGACTCATATGGAATAACTGGTTTGAAAGGATTTGGATGCACAAGCAGAATTCCGCTTAGTGCGAGCGAAGGCTAGCAATAGACTGGGAAGCGGCCAACTAGAGAGCAATAACAGTCATAATCATGCAGAGTGACAAAGCAACATTGAATTGGGCATGAAAGTGATATAACTATTCTGAAACTCAAAGATCATCAAGGCAAAGCGGACTTTTTAGTCTTAAACATGTGCCAAGTCAATCCAAGAATTCTCCAAAGGGAAATACCACCTCAGTATACCAACTATGAATAGTGCAATGCATGTAAATCATTTCAATAACACATTATATACTCTAGCTATTTGAGACTAGCCACAAGGAAAGCATGAACCACTGGGAAAGCATTGTAAACATAGCACTATGTCGCTACAAGCTGGTCTCTAGATCATAAGTACAGGCATATGTACAAAAGTAGAAACAAGAAGAGTTCATACCGGTTTTCCTTGTTGCTTCCCTTCAGTAGATCTTCGTCATTACTGCCTCATCACTTGCACGATCGAACGTAGGAAATATAATTAAATGCCATCACGGACTCGAGCTGAACTCTGAAAACAAAGCAAACTAAAGAGAGAAAGGAAATCTTTTTGGGTTTTTGCAAAGAAAGAACAAAGAAGAACGGGCAAAAACTTCGAAAAGATCAAAGCGAACAAAAATAAAACGGATAATACAATGGAAAAGTGAGAAAGGCACGTACTCCCCCAAGCTTAGGCTTTTGGCCTAAGTTGGTAGTAGCTACTGCCCCCAGGAGCCTCCTGCTCCGGGGGGTGCTGGTGAGTCCAAGGGTCGTAAAAGGATTCCGACGCGTATACCGAACTCCTCGGATCCTCCCACGAATAAGGGTCCGTACTCCAAGCAGAGGAAGACCCTTCACCAAACTGGGTGAGGGTCTCCCCCTGGAAAGGTGGTAACTCACTGTGCTCCTCGTCGTCGGGCACAACCCCCTCCATGGGGTTATGAAACTGATGTTGGACCATGAACTCATCGAACTGGATAACATCAAAGGACCATCCGTTCCTGCGAGAAAAATCAAACAAAAGAGGTGCAGGTAGACGGATCTTGCGTTCCGCGGTAGTTACGAAACGCAAGATATAAACAAGGTTACCTGTCGGGGAAACTGATCGCCCACGAACACCTATGGGACCGGAGCCCCTTTTCCGTACGGCAAGGGAGCGGAGGGAGCACAAAGAGCAGATCGAGGCGCACACGCGAGCGGTTTACCCAGGTTCGGGACGCACGAATGCGTAAAACCCTACTCCTGCCTTGGTTGTATTGAGTTCTTGGCTCGGGAGCAAGAAAGTCTACAGTACTAGCTACACCGAGCGTGGGAGTGATCAAGTTTCGGAACCTCCTCTACGTTGTGCATGGGCCTCCTTTTATAGGTCGAAGGGGTTCCCAACAGGTGTCAACGTAGGTGAGGGTAAAAGCGTAAAATTGGTGGTAGTTGTAACAGTGTGTGTACAGTATATGCACAGTGTTTTGTACCTAACCCAGACGATGGGGGACAAGGGCATTGAATGCCCGTCGCCGTCGCCCCAAAACAGTGTAAAAAGCGTCCGTCCGGGCGTCTCCGTTCGCCACGACGGTAGCCTCGTCATCGTGGCTTGCCACTGTGTACCCCAGGCTGCACGGCCATCCGCCACGTGCCCTAGGAAGGGCCCCAGGGCGACGCGTGGCCAGATGAGCTGGAGCGCAGGCACACAGTGAGAGCTTGCCGCGGCGAGCACCTTGCCGCGGTCGCTACCTTGCCGGGCCCGGAAGCTTGTCGCTCTCCGGGTCTTGCCGGGGCGCGCGATGCGCCACGGCTTGTCTTCTGAAATGCTGTTCTTTAGCCTTCCTGGCAAGCTCCTCTTGCCAGGGTCTTGTGCTGAAGGGATAATCTTGAGCCTGGAGCGGCCTTCCCGGCAAGCTCCTCTTGCCGGGGTCTTGTTTCTTAACTTGAATACTTTGTTCTTGAATGGCTTCAAGGGAACTAGAGTGGGCCTTGGCGGGCACGTGGCGAGCCTGACCACGGGACGCTGCTACTGCCCGTGCACAAGTCGGGATACTAAGGTACCCCTACTTTAGTACACCGACAGGAGCCCCCGGGCCTGGGCCACACACGGTGCCGAGCGCTGTTGGGCCAGGCCCAAAACAGTGCACGGACACACGCGGCCCACGGCGCGCCGTATCCCACTCTGTATCCGCCGCATCCCTCCCCAACGGCACGCGTCGATTGCGGCGTCGTGGGAGACATCGTGGCCTGTTTCTTTAATGGGAAAATGCGGAACGTCCCCCGCTCCCCCATAAAAGCAGAGGAAACAGGGGCAGTTTCCCCCCATTGCTTCATTGCGTCTTCAACCTCTAGAAACCCCCGCCGCTCTCCGCCTCCCCAAAGGTCGAGAGAGAGAGACGAGCCCCACCCCTCTTCCGCCACCGCCAGCCTCCCCAGCACCGCCGGCTCCACTCGCCGTCTCCGCCATGGCCCCGAAGATCGACAACGTGGCAGACCGCATGAGGCTGCGCCCCGGCCTGAACTATAACTTCACCGTCTTGGAACTCAAGGGAATGATCCGCTCGCTGTTCAAGCATGACCCCAAGCACTCCGAGTGGTTTTCCCCGTCGCGGGGAGTAGTTCCATTATGCAACAATTCCTCACTTAATGCCATCCGCGCGGTAATGCCATTGTGCGACTCCCACGGGGTTGATCCCACTTGGCTGGCGGCTTCAGAAGAAACTGCACAAGCTTTCTTCGACAACTTGGTTGAGCGGCCGGTCAATCCCGAGGAGAAGAAGGGTCTCACCCGCGCGACCACCGACCGGGACGTGGCGTATATCGCTAGCAGGATGGAGGAGGCCGCCGCAGCTGAGGCCGCGGGTGAGTTTGGGTACTCCGTGGAGGAGGCAGAAGCAGCGGATGTAGTGAGTAGGGCCGAGGAGGAAGAGATCCTCAAGTTATTGAAGCCTGCCGAAGAGCCTGCCGGGGAGCCTGCCGGGACGAGCGAGGCTGCCGGGCAGGGCACTGAGTCCAGCGAGCCCGCCGAGGAGGACGCCGAATCGGGCGATTCCGATGAAGACTCGGGCGGGTCACTGAACCTCGACGACGCCTCCTCATCCTCGGAAAATTCTCCACCACCACCGAGTCCTCCGCCACTGCCAAAGAAGCGCCTCCGCAAGACCACTGACACGGCGAGGCAGCCGGCGCCCCGACAGCAGCCGCGGCGTCGCTCGACGCATGCCACCACGACGAGCAAGGCCATCAAGGAGGCGCCCCGCGCCTCAGCGGCAAGCGGAGGGGGATCTTCCCGGACCGGTTCCGGCGTTCCTTCCGCCCCTCGGTCTTCGGCGACGACCGGAGCGGGGTCTTCTCAGCCCATGGCTCTGGAGCCCGCCAAGCGCCCGAGGGAGCCCACCCCTCCAGCTCCTCGCGGCGGGACGCGCGAGGCGGACTTCGACTTCTCCGCCCTTAGTTCCGACGAGGAGGAGGAAGAGTAAGCACTTGCAACTCTTATTTCTTTTGATTTTTGTTGCTCTTGTCTTGAATTCTCTTTGCCTGACTCTGATCTTGTTTGGCTTCCAGGACCCTGACCCAGAGGATGGCGAAGAGGGCCAAGATCCCGGTGGTTGATCTCGAGGAGGACGAGCCCGTCACCGTGGCAGGAGATGTGCCCGCGACAGGCTTGCCGGATCAGCCTGCTGCTCCGCAGAGCAGCCCCCAGCGCAGCCCCCAGCGTAAGTCTTCTTGTTTACTTCTTTGCTTGTCGGGCGCACTTGAGTTTCTTATTTTTTGCTAATGTTTTGCTTGCTTGTTGACTTGTGCAGAAGTGGAGCCGCAGCCTCGGGAGCGTCAAGAGACTGCTCCCGACGAGCCGCTCGTCCCACCCTCCCCGCCAAGTAGGAGCTCCCCGGCGAGGGAGAGCGCTCCGCCAAGGGCGGGTACTCCGCCAAGGGCGAGTACCCCGCCAAGGGCGAGCACTCCGACAAGGGTGGGCACCCCGCCAAGGGAAGGCGCCAGCGGCCCTCCGCCGGCGGGGGCCACTACCACGCCGCCAAGGGAGAACTCCCCGGCGAGGGACCCCATTACTGAAGAGGCCGCGCAGGTAACCCTTGTACTTTCCTTCTCTTGAATTCTTCTTTTTGGATATTTGCTTGACGATTCTTCTTTTCTTTTTCTGTCAGATCCGCCCGCCCGGAGCCGATGGAGACAGAGGTCATCGCCGAGGAGGACGCACGCGGCAATGCTGGCGACGCCACCACCGCTGAAGGGATGGCCGACGCTGACGAACCAGCCGCCGACGAGACCACCGCGGCCTCCGACGCGGCAGCTGGGGAGGGGACCGGCGACCGCACTGACGGCCCTGAGGCCACAGGAGCGCCGGATGCTGCACCGGCCGCCGACCCCTCCGCTGCCGTGACTGGGCCGGGGATCTATCTGGAGGCCGCCAACGGGGTCTTCATCCAAGTCCCGTGGGCGTCCTCATCAAGGGCGCCCGCGGAGGGAGAGAGCTTCGATGGAGAAGTCCTCGCCTCCGCCGGGCTGAAGCTTGTCGACGCGCCCGGCAGCAGCAGTGAGCCCGAAGAGGAGCAGCTCCTGCGCCGGCTTCTGGCCTTGTACCGAGCCAGGCAGGCCAAGCTGGAGTCCCGAGAGGCTCTGGCTGCCAAGGCTGGCGTCGGCTTGGAGAAGCGCGCCGCGGAGCTCCGCGCCACCAACCAAGCGGCCCTCTGGAACTTGGCGGAGGAGCAGGAGGAGCTCGCCGAGGCGCACCAGGCGTTCATCCTCGAGAAGGACGAGGTTGAGGAGCAGCAACGACTAGCCGCCGAGGATCTATCTCGGCGGGAGGGAGAGCTCAGGCAGCGGAAGGTCGACCTCGATAGCCACGAGGACGACCTCACCGCGCGGGAGCAGTCTATTGGCGGGGCTCTGCAGGAGGCGAGGGACGCCACTGCCGCCGCAGAGACCGCTAAGAGGGACTTGGAGGCGAGGGTGGCGCAGTTGGAGACGAGCCTGAAGACGAGCGAGGAGAGGATTGCCGCGCTCACGTTGGCGAGGGAGAAAGATGCCCACACCCATTCGGAGCTGCAAGTCCGTCTCTCCGACAAGAGCCAGGAACTCACCGCCGCCAAGGACTCCATCGCAGACTTGGAGCTGAAACTGTCCACCCTCACTGAGTCACTTGACGGGGCCCGGAACAGGGAGACAAAGCTGAAGGAGGATCTCCAGGCTGAACGGGCACTCCTGGACAGTGCCGCCCTTACGCAGAACAACTTCCAGCGGACGGTGGAGCAGTGGACCGAGGAGCTCGTCGCTTCCGTCGCCAACATCGACAAGGAGATGGTGGCGCTGGGGACGGAGCACCTCGTGTACTCCCCCGACGAGGACCTCCCCCACAGCGCCAAGCTGAGCTTGTTCTTCAGAGGAGTGGCGCCGGCCCTCGCGCAGCTACGAGAAAGGCTCCCCACACAGCTGGCGAACGAGGCGCGCAGGCTCTGCACGGGTACTGTGGAGCGAGTGTTGACGAAGATCGTCTACCGCAACCCTGGGATCAACCTTGAGAACGTTTTCCGGACCCTGCCGCCCGAAGCTGACCAGGAAGCGTCGAAGGCTCGCGTCGCCCACATCGTAGCTAAGGTGGGCAAGATCAAGAGGGTTGATGGCGACCGTGTAGACTAAGTTGTTTTCTTTCCGCTTCCCTTGTCGCTGCCAATTTAGTCATGGACAGTAGTTTGTTAGAACAGCGGCAAGTCTTCTTGTAATATAACTTTATTTTGGATAGTCAATGCAGAGTCATTTCCTTGTTCAACTCCTTTACTTTGTATGCCTTCACCCTTCGCATTTAGGTAACTTGCCGGCAAAGGGACCCTTGCCGCGAGCACTGAGTGCGGAACTTCAGCAGCCTGCTGGCAATGTCCCCGCCGGCAAGAAACCTTACCGCAGCTAGTCGCAGCACACTTAGATTGCTGAGCGAACTCGAAAACAAAGTAAGGGCACGACACTTGTCGCAGCTCACTTAAGCCGTTGAGCGTGCTCGAAACAAAGTGAGGGCGCGGCTAGCCACGGGTAGGTTCCTCCGCACACAGGTTTTCCATACAAAGTGTGGTCGTTCAAGGAAAATAACTAAGATTTAAAAAAAAATGAATGCTCAAACTTTGGCAACTTATCTTTTGTGTGTCGTTTGCTTCCCGGCAAGGCTTTCCTTCCTTGAACAACACTTGGTCCATACCACTGTCTCCTTCTTCCCCCCCGGCAAACTTGTGCGCGAGGAACACTTCTTCTGCTTGAGAAGTAAAAAGGAAAAAGGGAGGAAACATAGATATGGAGCCTTGCGGCTTGTTATTGCTTATCGGGGGTGTGTGCTGCACAAAGTGTCAGATAACACATGCAAGAAAATGGAAAGGCATGAAATGATAAGTCGTGCGAAGCACAAAGGTTTTACTGATGCACGGGGTCTGCGCCCGGCTTTGTACAAAGGTTTACATGCAACAGCGGCAAGACTTGTACAAAAGGTGGTTGCCGGAGCGGATCACGGCAACCGCTCCTCATGGGTGAAACTTGCGAAGATGCTCAATGTTCCAGGAGTTGCTCACCGGTAAGCCTTCTTCGGTCTCAAGGCGGACAGCGCCGGGCCTTGTGACTTGTCTCACCCGATAAGGGCCTTCCCACTTTGGCGTCAACTTGTTGGAATTCTTGGCGGACTGAACGCACCAAAGAACAAGGTCGCCTTCCTCGAGACTCCTGGCCTTGACTTTGCGGCTATGATAGCGGCGCAAAGCTTGCTGGTATCGAGCAGCTCGTACAGCAGCCTGGAGACGGTCCTCCTCGAGGAGCAGTGCATCATCTTGCCGCAGTTGCTCTTGCTCGAGCTCGTCGTAAGCGAGCACTCGAGGAGACCCGTATACAAGTTCCGTGGGGAGAACTGCCTCTGCTCCATAGACAAGAGCAAAGGGTGTCTGTCCGGTGGCTCGATTTGGTGTCGTCCTGATTGACCAAAGAGCCGCCAGCAACTCCTCGATCCAGTTTCTTCCGCACTTGTGCAGCCTGTCGAACGTTCTTGTCTTGAGCCCGCGCAGCACTTCAGCATTGGCCCTCTCCGCTTGGCCGTTGCTTCTCGGGTGAGCAACAGAAGCGAAGCAAACCTTGGCGCCAAGGTCTTGGACGTATTGCATGAAGGTGCGACTTGTGAACTGTGTGCCGTTGTCGGTGATGATCCTGTTAGGGATTCCGAAACGGCAAACGATCGATCTGAAGAACTTGACTGCTGACTGTGCGGTCACCTTTCTCACTGGTTCCACTTCCGGCCACTTTGTGAACTTGTCGATAGCGACGTACAAGTACTCAAAGCCCCCGGCAGCACGGGGAAAGGGGCCGAGGATGTCGAGCCCCCAGACCGAAAAGGGCCAGGACAAAGGGATTGTCTGGAGAGCTTGAGCTGGCTGGTGTATTTACTTGGCATGGAACTGGCACGCTTCACACTTGGTTACTTGTGCAGTTGCATCTTGGAGGGCTTCTGGCCAAAAGAAACCTTCCTGGAACGCCTTCCCGGCAAGTGCTCTTGCGCCAATGTGGTGGCCACATATGCCTCCATGTATCTCTGCCAACAGCTTCTGTCCATCTTCCCGGGAAATGCACTTCAATCTGACACCATTGAGTCTTCTTCTGTACAGTTCATTGCCGACGAACTGGTACATACTTGACTGCCTGGTTATTCTCTCTATCTCTTCTGGCTCTTCGGGAAGTTCTGCAGTTTGAAGAAAACGGACAATTTGCTGTGCCCAGGTTGGAGCTTGAGGCTCAACAACAAGGGCTAAAGGCATCAGTGCTGCTGCGGGAACGTCAGCTTCTACGGCAAGAACCTGCGGCTCTGCCGGAGCTGGACGTTCCCCGACAAGCTCGCCGGGGCGAGACTTGCCGGGAATGTCTGCTTCAACTGTACGAACCCTAGAGTCCGCAGGAGCAGACTGTTCCTCAACAACTTGGTCGTTGATCTTGGGGACCTTGGCGGCGGCTTCACGAAGATCCGCCGGCAAGTAGTCGCCGGAGACCAACTTCCTCTTCTTGCTTTGCCCAATTGATGGTGTAACGGATGGCTGAGTTAGCTTGAGCATGAAGGTTCCTGGTTCCACAGGTAGCTTCAATGCAACACACTTTGACAGGCCGTCTGCGACGTCATTTTGAGCTCTTGGAACGTGCTCCATCTGCAGGCCTTCAAAGTGTTCTTCAAGCTTCCTCACCTCATTGACATAAGCTTCCATCAAAGGACTCTGGTAGCTCTTGTTTACTTGTCGGACCACCAACTGTGAATCTCCCCGCACAATCAGCTTCTTGATCCCAAGTTTGGCTGCAATTCTGAGGCCGGCAAGCAAACCTTCATACTCTGCGGTATTGTTTGTCGCTTGTTCCTTGGGAAAGTGCATTTGGACAACGTACTTGAGGTGCTCTCCGGTGGGTGCGACGAGCAGCACACCAGCACCGGCGCCTTGCAGCAAGAAGGCCCCATCGAAGTACATTATCCATTCTTTGCTTGCTTCTTGGACGGGGATGCTTGTCTCTGGAATCTCTTCGTCTGGCGTTGGTGTCCATTCTGCTATGAACTCTACCAATGCTCGGCTCTGGATGGTTCAAGTACTCTCAAACTTAAGACCGAAGCTTGACAGCTCCAGTGCCCACTCGACGATCCTGCCTGTTGCTTCTGGATTCTGCAATATTCTCTTCAGCGGAAAGCGAGTGACCACTGTTATCTCATGTGCTTGGAAGTAATGGCGCAGCTTTCTCGAGGCCATGAGGAGGCCGAAAAGCAACTTCTGCACTCCAGAGTATCTTGACCTAGCCCCCTGCAAGAGGGAGCTGACAAAATAGACTGGTCGCTGCACCATCTTCTTTCGCACTTCTTCTTGCAATTTCTCAGATCCGTCCTTGTCGGGGCCAGAGCTTGTCGGGGAAGCCCCCTGCTTGTCGCTGGATGTGCTTGCCGGGGCTGTGGGCTCCTCCTCTGCCTCCCTTTCCGCTACCAACGCAGCACTAACCACTTGATTGGTTGCCGCTAAATATAGCAGCAACTTCTCTTGCGGCTTAGGTGCGACAAGTATTGGAGTGGAGGACAGGTATCCTTTCAAGTCTTGCAGCGCTGCCTCCGCTTCCGGAGTCCACTTCATTGGACCTGCCTTTTTCAAGATTTTGAAAAACGGTAGGGCGCGTTCTGCAGACTTAGAAATGAACCTGCTGAGGGCAGCCACACAACCAGCAAGCCTCCGTACATCCTTGACGCGCTTCGGGGCTTCGATCTGCTCGATGGCTTTGATCTTGTCGGGATTCGCTTCAATCCCCCTCTGGGACACAAAGAACCCGAGAAGCTTGCCGGAGGGGACTCCGAAGACGCACTTCTCGGGGTTCAGCTTGAGTTGTATCTTGCGCAGATTTGTAAAGGTTTCCTCTAGGTCTTGAATCAGGGTATCTTTGTCCTTGCTCTTGACCACTATATCATCCATGTAAGCTTCTACATTCCTGTGTATCTGCGGCTCAAAAGTAGTGTGGACTACCCTTGCAAACGTTGAACCCGCATTCTTAAATCCAAAGGGCATGCGTATGAAACAGTAAGTGCCACATGGAGTAATGAATGCGGTCTTCTCTTCGTCTTCCTCAGCCATGAATATCTGGTGGTATCCAGAGTATGCATCAAGGAATGAAAGCAACTCACATCCAGCCGTGGAGTCGACGATCTGGTCAATGCTTGGCAAGGGAAATGGATCCTTGGGACAAGCTTTATTCACACCAGTGAAGTCTATACAAAGTCTCCACTTCCCATTAGCCTTACGCACGACAACTGGATTGGCCAGCCACGTGGGATGAAGTACACCTCTAACCAGGCCTGCTGCTTCCAACTTCTTGATCTCTTCAGCTATAAACTCTTGGCGCTCCAACGCTTGCTTCCTGACTTTCTGCTTGACGGGCCGCGCGTGAGGACAAACGGCAAGCTTGTGCTCAATTACCTTCCTGGGAACACCGGGGATGTCAGATGGTTGACATGCAAACACGTCCACATTCGCCCGCAGGAAAGCAACGAGCGCGCTTTCCTATTTAGGATCAAGCGTAGCACTGATGGTGAAAGTACCACCAGTGCCGTCCTCCTTGGCGGACACCTTCTTGGTTGCAGGTGGAGCAGCCATTCCCTTCTTGCATTTGCCGGTGGAGCTCGATGGTGCGTCCTAGACGACAGCGCAGCACTTCGAAGAGGTGCGTTTGCCGGAGTGGGCTCCAGAGCTCTTGCCGGACTTGGTCTTGGTCTTCCCCCCGGGAGCTACAGCGGCAAGTGTCTCGTTATCTGCCGCGGCTGCCGCATCCCGGTAGATCTTGTCGGCACAGATAAGCGCGTCCTTCTTGTCGCCGGGGACAGAGATGACGCTTATTGGCCCTGGCATCTTGAGCATGTTGTATGCATAGTGAGAGGCTGCCATGAACTTGGCGAGCGCCGGACGGCCGAGTATCCCATTGTATGGCAACGGGATATCGGCGACGTCGAAGGTGATCCTCTCAGTCCTGAAGTTTAGCTCTCCGCCAAAGGTCACTGGCAGTGTTATCTTCCCCTTCGGCTTGCTCCTTCCCGGGTTGATCCCTTGGAATGTCCCGGTCTCCTCGAGCTCGCTGTCGGGGATCTGCAGCTTCCGGATCACAGCGGAGGATATCAAGTTGAGGCCGGCCCCGCCATCAACCAACATCTTGGTGACCTTGAGGTTGCGGATGGTTGGTGATACCAACATCGGCAAGCACCCGACCGCAGTTGTGCGGTCAGGGTGGTCCTCAAGGTCGAAGATGATGGGCATGCTGGACCACTTCAAAAGTTTGCGCGACTCGACGGGTGGCTCTGTTGCATTTACTTCCCGCACCCATTGCTTGAGTTGGCGGTGGGATTTATGCAGAGAAGCCCCTCCGTCGATGCACAGAACTTCCGTGGCCTTCTGGAACTCCTGCTCGCTGTTGTCTCCGTCATCCATGTCCTCGTCATCGTCTTCGTCTTCGTCCTTGTCGCGGCCGCGGGGAGGTCTATCTCCTTGCCACTTCTTGGCCTTGCCGTGGCGTCCTCCCCGGCCATTGAATGGCCGCTTCTTGCCGGACTCTCCTCCGCCTCCTTGGGCCTTCTCCTTGTCGCGTCGCACGTACTCAGCCTTCTGCTGCTCGATGAGGTATTCGACCCTCTTGCAGTTCTGGAGATCGTGGCCCTTGGTGCGGTGGATCTTGCAGTACTGCTTGTCGGAGCCGTCCTGCTTGTCGGCGGCCTCCACAGGGGTGGCCTCCTTGCCGGAGCCACCAGCCTGTGTTTTCTTGGCGGCAGCCTCCTTGCCGGACTGCTCGACAACCAATACTTCCTTATTCTTCTTCTTCTTATTGTTCCGCCGCCGGCCTTTCCTTGCCGGGGCGGCATCCTCGCTGTCCGTCCCCCCTGCTCCAACATCCTCTCCGGTAAGTCTCCTCCCCTCTTCAGCATGCACACACTTGTCAGCCAGAGCGTAAAGCTCGCTGACGTCCCGAATCTTGGTCATTGCCATTTCCTCCCTCATCCGGCGGTTACGCACGTTCTGATGGAACGCGCTAATAACCGCGACAGGGTGTACGTCCGGGATGTTGTGCTGGACGCGGCTGAATCTCTAGATGTATTTCCGTAGGGACTCTCCTTCCTTCTGGGCTAGAATGTGAAGATCGCTCTCCTGGCCGTGGGGCTTGTGGCCGCCCGTGAAGGCACCGACAAACTGGTGGCACAGGTCTGCCCAAGAAGAGATGGAGTTTTCCGGCAAGTGCATGAGCCAAGATCTGACATTTGGCTTGAGCACGAGCGGGAAGTAGTTTGCCAGAATCTTCTCATTCCGTCCCCCGGCAGCCTGCACCGCAATGGTGTAGATGCTAAGGAACTCCGAGGGATGGGTCTTGCCGTCGTACTTCTCGGGTACGTCGGGCTTGAAGTTCTTCATGCTGGGCCACTGGACTTGCCGCAGCTCACGGGTGAACGTAAGGCAGCCTGCCGCGTACGGCAAGTCACCTGGTTCACCGGGCGCGTGCATGTCGACAGTGGTCCCAGCGCGCTGGTCGGACTGTCATCGCGCTTCTCTTCGACGCTCGATGCGAGTCCGAGCGTCCTCTTGTCGCCTGACGTCGAGGACCTGGTGTTGATCGCGGCGAGCTCGTGGATCCGACGACGCCGTGGAGTCGTCGTCGACGTTGATCCGACGAGTCGGCGATTTCTGCTTCCGCGGCGGGGAGTGCACAGTGGTTGCACCCCCGGCGGACTTGTCTCCATCAGCCTTCGCCTGGCTGACTTCCCGCGGCCGTGACGTTGCCGGTTGCTGCGGCGTGTCATTATTGGCGAATGCGATGAGGCTTTGGATGGTGGCCCTCCAGTGTTCGGCCTTATCTGCCGCCGGAGGGAAGTCGAGGAGCAGCTGAGCTCTGGCTAGAGCTTCTGCTGCAGAGGAGGGAAGCAGTGGCGAACAGTGCAAGGAGCGAGATATGCTCGGACTTCTAACAGCGTTAGAAGGAGCAGGATCTCGCCCCGGCGACCGCGCCTTGCTCGTGCCAGCACGTTGGCCCTGAGCGTCCCGCGACCCGCCAACTTGCCCTTGGCCCAGCAAGCGGATGGTACCCTGAGTACCACGCCGTCACTATTCCGGCACCTCCTAAGAGCGGCGTGGTGCGTGCACGGACGCTGAGGTCTTGGAGTGGGCTCGGTCGTCCGTCTTGTCCTTGGACTTGGCGGCGCCGTGAGTGTCCTCGCCGGCGTCCACCCTTCCGCCAGCGTCTACCCCACCAACCGTTGGTTCTGGTGGTGGTGGGATCGACGCAGACGGGCCTCCTACCTCCGAAGCTTTCTTCTTCGGCGGCATGCTGATATAGTCGATGAAGCTGACGAAGTTGGTGAAGTTGCTAAAGATTGCGCCCACGTGAACGCCGGATCAGGTTCGCACAACCTCGACGCACCCCTACCTGGCGCGCCAAAGATGTCGGGGAAACTGATCGCCCACGAACACCTATGGGACCGGAGCCCCTTTTCGGTACGGCAAGGGAGCGGAGGGAGCACAGAGAGCAGATCCAGGCGCACACGCGAGCGGTTTACCCAGGTTCGGGCCGCACGAATGCGTAAAACCCTACTCCTGCCTTGGTTGTATTGAGTTCTTGGCTCGGGAGCAAGAAAGTCTACAGTACTAGCTACACCGAGCGTGGGAGTGATCAAGTTTCGGAACCTCCTCTACGTTGTGCATGGGCCTCCTTTTATAGGTCGAAGGGGTTCCCAACAGGTGTCAACGTAGGTGAGGGTAAAAGCGTAAAATTGGTGGTAGTTGTAACAGTGTGTGTACAGTATATGCATAGTGTTTTGTACCTAACCCAGACGGTGGGGGACAAGGGCATTGAATGCCCGTCGCCGTCGCCCCAAAACAGTGTAAAAAGCGTCCGTCCGGGCGTCTCCGTTCGCCACGACGGTAGCCTCGTCATCGTGGTTTGCCACCGTGTACCCCAGGCTGCACGGCCATCCGCCACGTGCCCTAGGAAGGACCCCAGGGCGACGCGTGGCCAGATGAGCTAGAGCGCAGGCACACAGTGAGAGCTTGCCGCGGCGAGAACCTTGCCGCGGTCGCTACCTTGCCGGGCCCGGAAGCTGGTCGCTCTCCGGGTCTTGCCGGGGCGCGCGATGCGCCACGGCTTGTCTTCTGAAATGCTGTTCTTTAGCCTTCCTGGCAAGCTCCTCTTGCCAGGGTCTTGTGCCGAAGGGATAATCTTGAGCCTGGAGCGGCCTTCCCGGCAAGCTCCTCTTGCCGGGGTCTTGTTTCTTAACTTGATTACTTTGTTCTTGAATGGCTTCAAGGGAACTAGAGTGGGCCTTGGCGGGCACGTGGCGAGCCTGACCACGGGACGCTGCTACTGCCCGTGCACAAGTCGGGATACTAAGGTACCCCTACTTTAGTACACCGACATTACCAAATTCAGAAGTCATGGTAACAAACTTATGCCTTTTCATAGCAGCAAGATCAAAACTTAAATAAGTAAAAGGCTTATTATCAGGGTGTGGGGTGCCTTTAAGATGTTCTCAGATAAGTGTGGCATAAACGCCACCAAATAAATCTCCCCTGTTATCGTTCATAGCAAGGCGTCGAGCAATTAAGGCACCCAAATTATAATCAAACCTCCCTGAGAGGGCGGTTGCCAGGATAGCAATATCCGGCGCAGAAGTGTTGCTCGTGTTGTCACGAGCTAATACCCCTCTAGCAACATAATACGCAAAATACCTGAGGTGAGGGAATAAGATGCTGGAGATTTTTGACCGATGAATATCCCTCGTACCCATGCTGCAGAGAGAGTTGAAGAAGGTTTTTAGCTCGGAGGGCTGAGAGGTCATCTTCGCCGTCCGTCCAACGTTTGGCACACCTATTATTTCACAAAACTTTTCCAAGGGCATGGTCAAAAGATTATTGTAAATTTTAAACTCAATAGCACCAGTATCAAGGTTATATCTAAAACTGTTAATGAAACCGGAGGTGAGTTTTTGATACTGAGTAACACGGCACGTGACGAGCCGTGTCGGACCTGCATTAGCGCAAAGATTATAAAACTCATCCTTAATTCCCGCAGCTTCAAGGAATTCATCACATGGGAGCATCATAGCACGTGCTGGACTTGTGTCTTCCAACAACTCTAGGGGCACATGATCTTCATTGTAGCTCACCCTAGCAGTCGAGGGTGAAGCTGCGGCTCTAGTAACTCGATCGGAGCGCGTGGGCTTCTTCTTCTCAAGCCACCCCTTTGCCATTCCTAACAAACTCATTTCTGAAATTTTTGGCAAATTACAAAAACAAGGATTTAAACAATGTGGATTAAGGCAAACTACTCAACTCACTTACCTAAGGCATAAACTTGCATCAAAACTTGGAAAATAAATTTCTACACATGCATGCAAGCTCATCTATACAGCACCAAGAACTACTAAATACTCACAAATGAAGCCACCAATCAGAAATCTAATTGGAAGGGTGGAGGAGTTACATACCAGGGAGTATTTGTTCAAAATCTCAGCTCGAATGATAGGATGTAGAGAGAGATCGAAAATCGCCTCCAAGAGCAGCAAGAACGCAAGAACAAGTGCAGAACTCGTGTTTTTGGAGAGAAAGAGAGAGAGAGGAAAAAGACTCACCTGGAGGTGGGGCCTGTGGGCCCCAGGCGCCCTATGGGTGCGGCCAGGGGGCAGGCCGCGCCAACTGGCCGCCTGGGCCACTGGTGGCCCCCCCTGGTCAGCCCCAGGTGCCTCTGGGTCACTCCCGGCATGGAAATTTTTATTTTTATTTTTCTAGAATTTTTCTGAAAACTTCACTGTTGAAATTTTTTCGAAGTTCAGAAAGCTGCAAAACTTTCTGAAAACTTAAAGCAGTGATTAGTATTGTGAAGCTTCAAAAACATAAACACTTGGTACAGCAAGGAGAACAAAAGCTAAAACAAATGAAAATATAACAAGCTCAACTTTTTACCTATATAAAACATGCTCACTAGTAAGGTTGATCAAGTCTTACCAACAAACAGGCGATATATAGAGCAAAAAGTCTCACCTCTTACGAAGTGATCATTGCACCTTTACTTTAATGGACATTGTCCCCACCATAATAGTTTTGTATTTGTGGTGCACATGTAGTGGACAGTCCCATTCTCCAATCTTCACGGTCTCGATATTTTCTATAGAGTTGAGGCCATGCCTCTTGTCGGTCTTCTTTGGAAAATACACCGTGTGTTCTTTATCATTCACATTGAAGGTAACCTTTCCTTTATTGCAATCAATAATAGCACCTGCAGTGTTAAGAAAAGGTCTACCAAGAATAATGGACATGCTAACATCCTCAGGCATGTCAAGCACAACAAAATCAGTAAGGATCAAACAATTAGCAACTTCTACGGGAACATCCTCACAAATACCTATCGGGACGGCGGTTGACTTGTCAGCCATCTGAAGAGAGATATCTGTAGGGATTAGCTTCTCTAAACAAAGCCTCTTGTAGAGAGAGAAAGGCATAACACTCACTCCTGCTCCAAGATCACATAAAGCAGTTTTGACATAATTATTCTTTATGGAGCAAGGAATGGTGGGTATACCTGGATCACCAAGCTTCTCAGGAATGTTGCCACTGAAAGAGTAGTTAGCAAGCATAGTAGATATTGCTTCATTAGGAATTTTTCTTTTATTAGTGACAATATCTTTCATATATTTTGAATAGGGAGGTAACTTAATAGCATCAGTCAAAGGGATTTGAAGAAAAAGAGGTTTCATCCACTCACAAAACTTACTGTAATGCTCTTCTTCTTTAGATTTGAGAGACTTACCTGGAAAGGGCATGGGTTTCTGTATCCATGGTTCTCTTTCCTTCCCATGTCTTCTTGCGACGAAGTCTTCTCTAGTGTACTTCTTGCGTTTGTCAGGTGCTTCTTCTTCTCGAACTTCAGGCGGATCATTCTTCTCATTATCCTTACCTTCAAGTTCGGCACCGTCTTCAGTCTCCTCATCGGAGGTAGATATACTGTTGGGATCAACAGCTGGCTCTTCACTTGTAATAGGATCATTGGAATTGTCAGCCTCCTTGTGTTTCTTCTTCTTCTTCTTTGGAGAGCCAACAATTTCTTCTTCCTGCATTTGAGAATCTTGCTCGATTCTCCTCGGATGCCCCTCTGGATAGAGAGGATCTTGAGTGCTAGTTCCTCCTCGGGTCTTAATCCCGAAGGCCTGCAAATCATCTTGTTTGGCATTGTTAGCAAGAAAATCTTTTTGCACATTAGAAATTTGTTCAAGCTGAGTTTGAACCATATGAAAATGCTTCACAAGACATTTAACATCATTAACTGTTCTACCTAGAACATCAAGCAAACTTTTGATAGCAAGGGAATTATCATGCAATTGACTTTGTATCCTCTCATTAAAATGACTTTGCTTCACAATAAAATTATCAAGCTCATCTAAACATTGACCAGGAGGCTTACCATGAGGGATGTCACTTGCGTTGAAATCTAAAAGAGAGTGTACCTCTACCATAGGAGGGTGAGTGATAGGCTCACACAACTTCTCAATAGGGGGTAGATTCTTCACGTCTTCAGTTTTAATACCCTTCTCTTTAATAGACTTCCTTGCTTCTTGCATATCTTCGGGGCTTAGAACAAGCATGCCCCTCTTCTTTGGTGGTGGAGGTGTTTCAGGGACGGACCAATCTTCATGGTTTTGGGCAATCCTGCCCATCAATTCTTCTGCATCGTCCGGTGTTCTTTTCCTGAAAACACAACCAGCACAACTATCCAAATAGGACCTGGATTCATCAGTTAGACCAGTATAAAATATATCGATTAATTCATTCTTAGGGACTCCATGTCCTGGTCTAGCCCGGATCAGACTACAGTACCTCCCCGAAGCTTTAGGGAGGTGCTCATCCTGCAATTGTTTAAAGTTATAAATTCTTTGTAAAGCAGCATGTTGCATATGAGCAGGAAAGTACTTATCAACAAAAGAGTGAGCTAAGTCTTGAGGACTATTAATGGAACCACATGGTAGTGCATCATACCATGTTTTAGCACCTTCCTTCAAAGAGAAAGGAAAAAGCTTAGTCACATAAAAGTTTCGTATCTTCTCATCCGTGGTAAACAAGCCACCCAACTCAGTGTGTTTGGTCAGGTGTGCAATAGGATCATCATTTTCTCTGTCATAAAAGGGGTCAGCTTCAACCATAGATATAAGTGAAAGATCAACAGAGAAGTCATAATCAGGATCATTGATGCATATAGGAGATGTAGCAAATTCAGGATCAGGAACAGTCTTGTTCTTCAAGGAGTGTTTTTCAAGCAGCTTCTTAATAGCTTCAGGGTTAGAGTCGGCAAACTCTGTCAGTTCCCTGCATAAATCATCATCAAGCATAATGTAATCATCATCAAGGAGTCTCTCCTTGAGTTTACTCAAATCAGGATAATCATAAGTTCCACCAATGGGGTAGCGAGTAACAGGATTTTCAATTCCAGATTTTTTTGCAGCAGCAGCGATCTGTTTCTCAAGAGCATAACCAAGTGAACTAATATCATCAAGAGTAGTAGAAGCATCATCAAAAGTATCGGACATAGTAACAGATTCAGTAGAAGCATCATGCGGTGGTGGTGAGGCAAACTTACTCATAACAGAAGGTGAATCAAGTGTAGCACGAGTGTTCAGAGCAGTACCTCTTCTTGTAGTGGATAGTAAGATCGGAACCTTGGGGTCTCCTTTCTTACCCATAGCGGATGAAGTGCAGTAGGTAGGATACTTCAAGTAGACTTGTAAATATTGCTATGCTCCCCGGCAACGGCGCCAGAAAACAGTACTTGATAACCCTCAACCGTAAGGGATCGAGATAGTCTTCGCGGGTAAGAATAACCCAATTTATAGATTCGACACACGGGGAGCCAAAGAGTATTTATAAGCTTTGACAGTTGAGTTGTCAATTCAACCGCACCTGAAATATACTCACTTGCAACAAAAGATAAGTGGTAACGGTGATATGATAGTGATGGTGGTGACAGCAAAAGTAAACAGCAAAAGTAACAACTAATAACCAGCAGGATTGAAACACTGTAGGCTAGGGAGATGGATGGTTGGGCGCTGCATGGATGAGATACATCATGAATCAATCTTGGGGGAAGGCACACAGAAAAGTAATGATCATCTAGGCAAGTATCAAACATTAGGCATGTATCCCACAGGTAGTTGTACGTGCTTGCAATAAGAACTTGCACAACATATTTTGTCCTACCATCCCGCTACGAACGGGGCCAAAAGGAACTTATGGAGATTAAGGTGCTCCTGTCAAAGAGCACCGGAACAAAGCAATAAACTCAATGGATACATGGAATCCTCAAATTATGGACCATCCCCTTTGGTGTCCCAACCTGTCACCTTTGGGATCGCCGGTTCCGGACCGTAATAGGTGCAAACAACTCATAGATAGGATCAAGAACACAAATATATTCATGCAAACACATATGGTTCAGATCTGAAATCATGGCACTCGGGACCTAAGTGACAAGCATTAAGAGCAACAAGTTGAAGCAAAGATGTTAAACACCATAGTAGATGATAGGCAACATGCCCCCAACAATCTGATAAACTATTACATGATCTAACTCATCCAATCCCTACCATCCCCTTTGCCTGCAGCAGGGAATTATTCACACATGGAAGGAGAAGCCATGGAGGGAGGATGGAGTAGTGATGATGATGACGATGGCGACGATCTCTCCTCTCCGGAGGCCAAATCAGCCTCCAGATTAGCCCTCCCGGAGAAGAACAGAGGGTGGCGGTGGCTCCGCGACGGAAATTGGGAAAACGACTTCTGTTCTGGAGTTTTCTCGTCACGGGGATAAATACGGGTCAAAGTAGGGCACCAGAGGGGGAAGGACCCGCCCAGGCGGCCTCCCGGCGCGGCCAGGGGTGGGACCGCCTGGGCAGGGCGCCTGGGCCCCCCTGGCTGCCCTCTGGCCCATCTTCTGGCACAAGGGCCCTTCGGGTGCGTGGATTTTCTGTGATTTTTCTTGGAATTTTCTGAGATACCTAAAAATCCGTTTTCCTGCACACAATAAAACCATACAGGCAGCTCTGCTGAAAACAGCGTCAGTCCGGGTTAGTTTAGTTCAAATCATGCAAGAATGAGGTCAAAACAATAGCAAAAGTGTTTGGAAAAGTAGATACGTTTGAGACGTATCAATGATGCATCCTCCTTCAATTAGCATGCTGAGGGAAGTAATGGGAGGAGCACGGGAAAAAGAGGCCGCACGATGTGAATGCAACGCAATTTGCACTCATATAAAGGCGCCCCTCCATTCCAGTGCATCTAGCACATCATACGCAGCTACGCACCTACACTAAGTGCAACAATGCTCACTCCATACCCACGGCGGCGATGCACACAAGCGGCTAGCGGCTGTGCCAGATGGTCCACGATGCCGTCCTGCGGCAGGGTACCGAGGATTGTGATGTAGACCGAACCTCGCGGCGAGATCTGATATGTTGTTGCGGCCCGATCTTTCACGACACTCCACCACCAGCAGTACCAACCTCTCACCCGCGCACGCAATGTGCACGAAGTAGAGGGTTTGAACCTTTCGGCTCGGCACGAGAAAACCAATCTCGACGACGGTACTCACGCGCAAAACAATTTCCTCGCAGAGAAATCGCAACACAGAGGTTTTCTAAAGCTTCCTCCAAAACTTAGGGATTTTTAGACAGCTTCCCCCAAAACTCGATACGGGTATTTACCCTAAAAACACATTGTGTTTATTATCAAAATATAACCTGCCTTTACAATCACCTAACAAGGACTATATATAATAAAATAGCTATCCACCTCTAGCTAACTTGCCTAATAAGTTGGCCGTACAAAATATTCTCTAGGTCTCTAACCGTCGACCCAACAACTAAAAAATCTGAGTACATGCTTTATTTTAGCAGGTATTCATTACAGATTAAATACCAAAATTAAAAATATTAAATATATTTTATTTGGTGGCCCCCATCCGATGTCTCTCAGGGAAAGCAGTTTCCACCGATCAATCCTGTTGACGTACGCTCGCTCTGGCGGTCTTGATCGGGAGAAGTAGTAGCTGATTAGGATTCTTTGATTAGTCTCAATAAAATATATCTCTTGTACACGTACATCTAGGTCTTGTTCTGGACGTAACAACATACAGAAACAATCAAGCTGCTGCACGCCTTCAAACGTGTATATGATGGAGTTCTTCCCTTCCTTTGTTAACACCATAGCACGCGTCCCATAATTTGGTACAACACCAACTGATGACTCTGGTTCAACCTTAATATTCTCCTCACTAGGATGCATCATATTATCAAGCTGAGCTGCCATAACTTGACCCAGACCAGCGTCTTGTACATCATGGCGGTCGTCGATACAAACTACTTTAGCATTGGTCATATCATCCTCTCCCCCTTGCATCAAAACCGTCCTCGGATTTGAGTTGACCTCTTGAGCAATATTTTCTTCACTTGATAGATTATCACCCGCAGAAATTTCAGCAACTTCAGCCTTCTTCTTTTCTTCTTCTTCCTGCTCTTTTATCATCTCAAGATGTTCTTTCCTCCAAGAAATAAAACGTTCCTCACCCATTGGCACGAGACTGCACTTCTTACCCGTCTTGACGGTATATATGTGTCTTTTGCAATCATACGTGACATCATGCTCTCTATACCATGGCTCGCCCAATAACAAGTGACATGAAATCATCGGTGCCGGAATCACGTCGCACAAAACGTCGCAAAAATAATTTCCCAACAAAAAGGGTACCTTGGTTTGTTGCGTGACAGTGAGCTCTTCATGACCCCAATGAAAACAATATGGTTGTGCACGTGGTGTCATTGGTAGATTCAGCTTCTCCACCATCTCGATGCTTGCGGCATTGATCAAATTCATGTGATTGATCGTCATGGCACATGATCTCTCTCTCACCACCACACGGGTGTGAAATAGCCCGACCCAGCGGCCTTCCTCCACCAACTGAAATCCATAGCTTAATTTACTGAATGATGATGCGCTCATCATCTTCTCCATAGTGTCGTGAACAACCTTGCTCTGAATACCACCTGATGTAGACCGAACCTCGCGGCGAGATCTGATCTGTTGTTGCGGCCCGATCTTTCACGATACTCCACCACCAGCAGTACCAACCTCTCACCCGCGCTCGCAATGTACATGAAGTAGAGGGTTTGAACCTTGCGGCTCGGCACGAGAAAACCAATCTCGACGACGGTACTCACGCGCAAAACAATTTCCTCGCAGAGAAATCGCAACACAGAGGTTTTCTAAAGCTTCCTCCAAAACTTAGGGATTTTTAGACAGCTTCCCCCAAAACTCGATACTGGTATTTACCCTAAAAACACATCGTGTTTATTATCAAAATATAACCTGCCTTTACAATCACCTAACAAGGACTATATATAATAAAATAGCTATCCACCTCTAGCTAACTTGCCTAATAAGTTGGCCGTACAAAATATTCTCTAGGTCTCTAACCGTCGACCCAACAACTAAAAAATCTGAGTACATGCTTTATTTTAGCAGGTATTCATTACAGATTAAATACCAAAATTAAAAATATTAAATATATTTTATTTGGTGGCCCCCATCCGATGTCTCTCAGGGAAAGCAGTTTCCACCGATCAATCCTGTTGACGTACGCTCGCTCTGGCGGTCTTGACCGGGAGAAGTAGTAGCTGATTAGGATTCTTTGTTTAGTCTCAATAAAATATATCTCTTGTACACGTACATCTGGGTCTTGTTCTGGACGTAACAACATACAGAAACAATCAAGCTGCTGCACGCCTTCAAACGTGTATATGATGGAGTTCTTCCCTTCCTTTGTTAACACCATAGCACGCGTCCCATAATTTGGTACAACACCAACTGATGACTCTGGTTCAACCTTAATATTCTCCTCACTAGGATGCATCATATTATCAAGCTGAGCTGCCATAACTTGACCCAGACCAGCGTCTTGTACATCATGGCGGTCGTCGATACAAACTACTTTAGCATTGGTCATATCAGATTGTCTCCAGAGGGTGTTGGCGACCGGTTGGTTTGTGGCCATCGTCGACACCAACTATGACTCTCATTTGGACAAGATGATTGTTGCCACCATCAACAAGTTCACCATCGTCAAAAGTCTCGCGAGCGACATCGCCGTACTCCTCTAGCCTACGAGCCCAGGCTCCACGTTACCTGCCACCCTCATCATCCTCATGGTGAGAACCTCTTTCAAGCACTGGTGTCCCTGCGACTGCTCGCCGACACAACAAAGAATGTCCACCTGGAGGTAGCGCTCGCCGCGTGTCGCCTCGCCGTGCACGAATTCATCAACCTATAAATCCACGTGTACGAAGAAGTCATGTACATAGGCATTTACAATGCCGGTGAGGATGCTATGACGTTGGCCTTCGTCAACCGGCTGGAAGCCTTGGACACCTTTGTCGAGAAGCACCTTGACCTCGCTGCAAAAGCCGCCGCTCCTAAGCAACCGGCCAATGGCCCGACGCAATGAGTCAAGGAGGAGGAGGTCATTGATGGATGCACATTTCTTCTCGCCTCATGTAACCACCATTGCGATCACGTCATCGTGGACTTACTTCTTTTTGTAATATTACAATCTCGTTCTAGTGGATAAAGACATGTGTGAACCCTTTTGCCTCAACTTATTAATTTACGTTCAATGGTTGACCCAACCCAGATACTACTCGTAAACCCAAAAAACTGAGACCGACCTTACAAATTCAAAACTACTCGTGCAGTACGCATGCCACGTTCGCAAGTTCAAAGCCAGAAACTGGAACACGTACATGAATCATGCCCCTTCCCCGTTGCATACCACACTGTTGTTCCGCCCCCCGGCTAACGCGCATTACCTATGCTTTATATCACTACAACATGTGGGACCACATATGACCAAAGCGACGATGCGCCAACCTAGCTACTACACCCTGCTTATCGGGCGGGAAAATCCCCGCCCCGTCCTGCAGCCAAATCGATCGCGAAAAGGAGCAGAACCAAATGTTTCAATTTATACATGTTTAAAAGTAAAACGCCTATCGCGTTTGCGTCACACGGCCACATGCCCGGGAATTGGGAGTTCTCCATGGTCCGACCGTAGAGCCACATGGCTAGGGAAGGCATGTTTCCTAGCATTTTCACTTTCACGTGGGACCGCAGTTGAGCAAACCGACTATCGGTGAACCGCACCCCGCCCGCCGCGTTGGAAAAACATAAATGAGGAGGGGAATATATAAATGTAGCACAAAAGCCAAGATATTTGGTGTCAGATGGGACTCGTTGATAGAGTAGGAGCACTTAGTTCTACTACTACTACCACTATACAACTACGTACATGCACGACACAATATAGTAGGAACAAAAAATGGGAGGACCTTTTTTCAGACAACATAGTATGAATATTATGATGTGGGGAGCACCCATGAAGCCACGTGGCACGTCTCGAGGTCTTATTGAGTGCTTATTGTGTGGATCAATCAGACTGTCGGGCTGCTCGTTCGAGAAGAGCATGTATGGGTCCAATTAGGTTATAGTAGATCTGAATCGTTGCCACGTGGACCATTGGATCAACATGAATCAACGGTTTATTTCGTGTACGTGCAAACACACACATTGGCTGCATAAAAATAAATGAATATATAATATATAATACATAATACCGCATAATTGGGTTTCTCTAATGTCAAATGTTGTATGTTTTCAACAAGTTTGTAGGAAAATATATTAACATATACACCACCAAATATATATCATTTGATTCATCATTGCTTTTATTTCCACAACATGAAAATTTGTTAGTGTAAATGTTCATATTGTGTTCACCAAGTTTGGTCAAGCTTTATAAAATTTGGATGTAGTCAAAGCTATATGCGGAGTAAATTAAAAATTGAGGGAGTGGAATAGATATAGATATAACTATATAAATAAAAAACATAGTAGTATATTCTATAGATATAGATAAGGCTACCACCATTTTTCTAGGTTAGAAATCGTGCGTTGTTGTGTATACATTGTTTTGCTTTGCTATAATTTGCATTTGCGGGGTGTGTAGGACTACCACCTCATTCAGATCCTATATCAGCAACCCCGCCATTATCCTAATTAATTCATATTGGCAATTAAGATTGCATTATCGTAGTTCCAGTTGGTTCTTGAGTTACTTGGAGGAACTCCATCTCGTTATTCAAGTTGATTTTGTGCATACGACAAGATCATCGACCATCGAAGATTGGTTTAGTAACAATTGTCAATTTGTATCACCGGGTATGATACAGTTGGATCGTCAACTTCAAAGTCCACCAAATTGATACTTATCCCCACTCTCATTTAAAGATTGGGTCGCCATCATAAGACTACCACCTAGACAATTCCTTCCCTATAACATACACATGAGTACCCATCTGATTTTCCAGGTCCACGCCTCCCTTTGTCTCTCGAAACACACACACCTCTCCACACGATGTGTGTTTCTTGGTCTCCCTCCCATCCCATGAAAAAATGGTACACCTCCATTCTCTTCTTCTTGCTACCCCCATCTATGTAGTTAGGTCTCCCTGCATAAACAAGAATTCATCACTCTCTTGACTATCTCTTTCTACCACACATAACCATACACCCCGTAGTCAGTCGTGCTGTTGACGTCTATCTAGCTCTCTCACATGCAAACAGACGTTATCTGTGTGTCCCTTCATCGCACACACACTATTTGCTCTCCCATATCCCAACCTCGTAACCTTGTCGATCCTGACGTTACACGCACCTCTCTCTCTCTAACACAAACACTCACACAAACACACCCTCTCTCCCTTTCAGACACTCCTCTCTCTACGACACACACAATCTTTTGAACACGCATATGCCCCTCTCTCGTTAGGTATCCCTGCCCCTGCCCCCCTCTTTGTCACACAAATATTCTCTCTATATCTATCTCTCGTAATAACTCATGCATAGTATAAATTCAAACCAACTATAAAAATGAGCTCTGATTATAGAAGTCAAATCCACTCCCAAACAGAATATGAAAATAGGGTGAAATTATGCACACAAATGTTTGTTGCGTGCATGAATGTCCATGATATGGATGTAGTACTCGTACATTCACACAGACCCATTTCACACAAATTATCTTGTGCATGTGATGTTTGTTGTACTGCTCCTGCCAACCTTCCTCCGACATGTTCCAACTTATTGTGCTACTTGAGAATCCATTTTTCTACTCAGACCATGTGAAACCACGAAAAGGACCCTGCCCCCACTGGTACTGTAGCTCGAAGCTCTCATATGGACACAACACCCACCAGAGCACGCAACCGTTGCCGTAGTAGATGGCACCGCGGCTTGGGAAGAGGACGCAATCTCCGACATCGCCGAGGTTGAGCACTCCCTCGAGGGCCACAAGTATCGCGTGCTGACTGGCCACGTAGAGGACAGTGTGATCTAGCAGCTCGCGCTCGTTGGCCGTGAGGGGTAGGTGTGCTCCAGCACCATGCCCTGCTTGGTCATGAGGATGTGCAACACATCCTCGCTACACACAGTGTGGACGAGCGCATTCTCCAGGGGCATGGCTGCAAGCATCGCATCCTCGCCGCTCTCGAAGTGGACAAGAGCACGCCTGCGTACATCACATCATCACTGCTCCTGAGGTGGAAGAGTGTGTGCCCTGGTAGCACTCCCTCCAACATCGCATCCTCGCTGCTCAGGCGCACGAGCTTGTGCTACAACAGCACGGCCACGAGCATGGCATCCTCGCGGCTCACGAGTTGACTGAGCGCGTGCTCCAGACAGTACCCCAGGAGTCGAAACATGAGCACCACGCCCTGGCTACGAGGAGTACTACATGGTGCCCATCACGGCTTAGGAAAATCGTCTGACTCGGTCACTCCGGAGCGCGAGCTCCAGTGGGCGCTCGAGGAGTCTTGCGCCGATATGTAGGTGCCGACGGACGTGCAAGATTATCCTTCGAGCTCTCATCTTCCTACGAAGACGCCTCCACCTCCCTCGTCGTATGTCCTCTGCCTCGGATCTAGTGGACCTTTGGAGTTTCTTTGTATGGAACATTAATATTTGGATTGATCATACTTCTACCAAAATGTGAAGGATCAAGAATAATGAAAAAAATTATATAACTAACAGGCATGAATAGATGACGTGACGGCATTGCATGCTTGAGAGAAATGCAAGTATATTACAATTTATGGATTGCATGCATGATTAGCTTATGTGGCATGGTTGAATGGCTAGGAAAGGCTAGAGAAAAATAAATATATAATGTGTTTAGTGTGCACTCCGCTAAATGGGAGCACGTAAATATCTTTAGAGTGCACTCCACTTTTTTCTTCAGATGCTTAGGGTAACCGGATGTCATGCCATACTACAAAATGTTATAAAAAATCTGCTCCAATGTTTAAAAAAACTAAGTATTATCTTGAAACCAGCCACACCCATCCCTCACCTCATCAAAATAGCTCGAGGAATATGTCTTGGGTGAAGCATAGTTTGTTACTGATATATATGTATATCAAAACTAGAGTGTTTATATTTCAAGTTTGTGAACAAGTACTATTCTACTACTTTGGATCCATTGTAACACACGGGCTGACACATTGGTAGTAGTAAGAAAATAATTTCGAGTTTGGCATGAGTTCGTACAGCGGGAGCACCACAAGTCCTGGCGCAGGAGTTAAATTTTCCTCTCAGGGCCCACGGGATTGCGCTTCAAAGGCTTACTACACATGCCTTTGTGTCAATGACATGTGGACCCTACGGGCGACTGGCCCACATGTCATTATCACAAAGGCAGAGGGGTGGTGGGACTGAGAGGGGTGAGGGCACATGTTGGGGGACGTGTGGTATCATGGGTTCGAGCGGCATCGTGTGAGAATCGTGTGTGGATGTTGTTGAAACTTGATGGTCATTGTAGTTAAGCTTGCTCACATGTCATGCACACAAAGGCAGAGGTGCGGTGGCGCCGAGTGGGGTGAGGCGCACGTCGGGGGACGTGGTGCCGTGGGTTGGAGCATCATCGTGGGAATCGCGTGTGGCAGTGGTATAAACGTGATGGTCGCCGTAGTTCAACTTCCATGGACAAGCTGTCATGTCTACTGACACATGCATTGCATACTGATCACTACAAGGAGTAGTAGAGAAAACTTGGTGGATAAATAGTTCATTATAATCAAGCGAAATAGTTCATCTATATTAATGTACAAGAGAGGAAAAAGGTTACAAGGGGGGAAATTGTTCATCCATCTATAAGGCCCTGCTGCTGGTGCATCTTCTTCTTCTTCTTTCTTCTTCTTCCTCCACCTCTTCTTCTTCTTCCTCCTCTTCTTCTTCTCATTTTATGTGGGAGACGGTTTTGCAACATGCTCTATCGACCATGCAGCTATCTCGAAACTCACACGGGCATCTAGGGCACCATATTTTATCCTTTTGTAGGTCAAGGGATAATTCTCCCATCCAGATGACCTTAATCCCAGCATCGCGTCACCCTTCTCAAGATTTGTTCCGAACACCGAATTTGCTACGTCGAATAGAGATGGTGTTTCTTTATCACAATCGTCTACTGGAATTCTGGTTTGTAGGTCAGCGATGTTTTTCAAGTCAAGGTTGTATGGCACCAATTAACTTCTGTTTGTCCCCTTCGATGGCTGCCCCACAGAAGTATATGTCCTCCCAAGACATGAAATCATGGAGCTCACCTGGTATGGAGGACGTGGGTATGATGTGATACACCAAAAATTCATATTCGAGGCACTAACGAAGGATGGCGGCGCATTGGATCTTCCAAGTGGCATGCTCCGTGTACTCTGCGTTGAGACCGACACTACAAAAAAAGGCACATCCGTGGCATTTTGGCCCAAATGAAAAAAATCGTTCATGCTTATGACACTTCTATGAAGATAATTGTGACAAACCCTGATATCATCATAGATGTGGTGGGCTCCTACTTCTATGATAGAAAATGGGCTTTTCGTCCTAGGAGGGCCGGAGACGCATCTGCGTGACATTCTTTGGGTCGTACATGATGGAAAAAATCATTGTAGAAGCGAGGGCGAGTAAAATTTCGGGGAGTTCCAAGTTACTGTGGGTGGTCGGGGCGGAGCAATGCATGGAGGTTTGCGCATTTCTCTCATAGACGTCGCATGTATGTGCGAGGCGTTGGGCTCTAACTGAACCCGAGCGAGGCGTTCGCTTACTGAACCCGAGCGATTGCACTAGGTACGTGTGTTACTAAACCCGAGCGATCGATCCCTTGGCGGTTAACTGAACCTGATCGAGTGATTCCTTCGCTACAGCTACTGACTGAACCTGAGTGATCGATCGCTCCTGCTGTTGCTGCTTACTAAAGCCGATCAAACCTGTTGCCTCTTGATGAAAAGTGAACGTGGGTTTTAGCTGAACGAGTCGAGACGTACGTGCGGTTGGGTTGGATGAATAGTTCCCTATGGGGGTTGGATGAACAGGACCCTGTGGTAGTAGTAATAGGGCGTTGCCGCTGGATGAACAGGACCTCGAGAGGAGGTTGTGACAACCGAGCTGGTTGGGGGTGGATGAAGAGGACCCCGCGGAAGGCTGGTTGAATAGTAGCGAACAAGTACCGGTAATCATTCTTGCAATTTTATATGAGGGAGAGGCATGACCTAACATACTTTCTCTACTTGGATCATACACACTTATGATTGGACCCCTAGCAAGCATCCGCAACTACTAAAGATCATTAAGGTCGTGAAACCCAACCATAGCATTAAGTATCAAGTCCTCATTACTCCCATACGTCATGCCCCGCTTACTCGGGTTTAAGTTTCTGTCACTCTCGCAACCCACCGTAAGAGAACCACGAACATATTGCAACACCTTACAGTGGGGTCCCCTCATGTTTGCATGAGAATGGAGGCACCGTAGGACAGCACCATACATAAAATATAAAATCATACCAACCAAGATCACGATTAACCCATGGGACAAAGCGGATCTACTCAAACATCATAGGATAACCATAGATCATTGGGAAATAATATATGGAGTTGAGCACCATGTTTAAGTAGAGATTATAGTGAGGGGAAAGAGGTGATATACCGTTGCAATGAGGGGGAGAAATTTTGTGATAGCCTGGCTTATTAGGGATGATAGACTACTCATATCAATAAGGAGTTCCTTCTTTTCCGGGAGCCCATGCGGATAGAACTCCAAAGTTAAGCGTTCTCAGCTTGGAGTAGTATCAGGATGTGTGACCGACCGGGAAGTTGCTCCCAGGTGCGCACGAGTGAGGACAAAGTGCGCAGAAAAGACTAGTATTGATCTGTGAGGCCAGTCTAGATCCCGTCATGAGTAACGACCACTGGCGGGTGTGTCCGGGCATTACAAGTTGGTATCAGAGCCGACTCTCGCGGTTACACGGATGTTTGCGGATAGGTGCTCGGTCATGCTATTCATGACGTTTGTGACGTGTCATGACACACGTCATGGCACATGTATCGGACTGGATGCACAGACGTTTGTGCCAAGAGAGAACGTTCCTGTGGCCCGATGAGGACATTAGTTCCTCTGAGTGGGGGTGTATGTGATAGCCTGGCTTATTAGGGATGATAGACTACTCATATCAATAAGGAATTCCTTCTTTTCCGGGAGCCCATGCAGATAGAACTCCAAAGTTAAGCATGCTCAGCTTGGAGTAGTATCAGGATGGGTGACCAACCGGGAAGTTGCTCCCGGGTGCGCACGAGTGAGGACAAATTGCACAGAAAAGACTAGTATTGATCTGTGAGGCCAGTCTAGATCCCGCCATGAGTAACGACCACCGACAGGTGTGTCCGGGGCATTACAGATTTGGTGTGGACGATAGCAAGATTGTTGATGTAGATTGTCGTCCCGATCGTTGCCCCGGTGGCTCTCCGGCGCCACCTAAAGCGAGGGGGAGAGAGCCCCACTTCTTCTCCTTCTTCCTTGGCCTCCTCCCTAGGTGGGAGAAGGGTTCTCCCTATGGTCCTTGGTCTCCATAGTATGGGAGGGGCGAGAGCCCCTCCGAGATTGGATCTGTCTCTCTGTCTCTAGGATAGCCTGGCTTATTAGGGATGATAGACTACTCATGTAAATAAGGAATTCCTTCTTTTCCAGAAGCCCATTCGGACAGAACTCCAAATTTAAGCGTGCTCAGCTTGGAGTAATCTCAGGATGGGTGATCGACTGGAAAGTTGCTCCCGGGTGCGCACGAGTGAGGACAAAGTGCGTAGAAAAGAGTAGTATTGATATGTGGGGCCAGTCTAGATCCCCCCAGGAGTAACGACCACCGACGGGTGTGTCCGGGGCATTATAAGTTGGTATCAAAGCCGACCCTTGCAGTTACACGGATGTTTGCGGACAGGTGTGCGGTCATATTGCATGACGTTTGTGACCCGTCGTGGCACACGGCATGGCACATGTGCCGGACTGGATGCACAGATGTATGTGCTAAGAGGGAATGTTCCCGTGGTCCGACGAGGACGTCGGTTCCTGTGAGTGAGGGTGTATGTGATAGCCTGTCTTATTAGGGATGATAGACTACTCATATAAATAAGGAATTCCTTATTTTCCGGATGCCCATTCGGACAGAACTCCAAAGTTAAGCGTGTTCAGCTTGGATAATTTCACGATGGGTGACCAACCGGAAAATTGCTCCTGGGTGCGCACGAGTGAGGACAAAGTGCGCAGAAAAGACTAGTATTGATATGTGGGGTAAGTCTAGATCCCGACAGGAGTAAGGACCACTGACGGGTGTGTCCGGGGCGTTACGGTCTCTCTCTGTTTTGCGTTCCCTAGATCTGGCCGAAAAACGTTTCTTATATTCCCGGAGATCCGTAACTCCGATTGCGCTGAGATTTTTACACGATTTGTTTCCGGAAATAAGCTTCCTTGCGCCCGAAGTACAGCTCCAACCGATGTTCCAAGTGGGCATAAGACACCTGGGCACGCCAGGTACCTATGGCGTGCCCTGGTGGGTTGTGGGGCCTATGGGGCCCCATTTATGTAACTTCCACCTCCCAAAAATCACATATATTCCAAAATAATTCTTCGTAAAAATTTATTGCATTTGGACTTCGTTTGATATGAATACTCTGCGATACAAAAAACATGCAGAAAACAAGAACTGGCACTTGGCACTGGATCAATAGTTTAGTCCAATAGACGATATAAAAAGTTGCCAAAAGTATGTAAAACTTGTATAATATTGGCATGAAACAATAAAAAATTATAGATACGATGGAGACGTATCAGTATCCCCAAGCTTAATTCCTGCTCGTCCTCGAGCAGGTCAATGATAAGAAATATATTTTTTGATGTGAAATGCTACCTAACATAAACTTGATCATATATTAAGACATGAGTGATTGAAAGAAATAGTCTATAATTTGACATAAAGACATCAATACTCGGGCATCCCAACAAACAATCATGTCTTTCAGAATATAAAATGCTAAAGACGTTATCCCTACAAAATCATATCGTCTTGTCATGCTCTGTCTTCCCAGCTCAAAGTAAAAATCATGTACTACCCCGGTGTCAGCCTAGTAATTGGTTCATACTTTTTAACGCGTTTCTTCATTTTCAACTCTCACGCAATACATGAGCACAAGCCATGGATATAGCAATATAGGTGGAATGGAATGCGGTGGTAGTAGACAAAAGAAGGGAAGAAAGTCTCACATCAACTAGGCAAACTAATGGACTATGGAGATGTCCATCAATCGATATCAATGTGAGGAGTAGGGATTGCCATGCAATAGATACAACTAAGAGCTATAAGTGTATGAAAGCGCAATATGAAACTAAGTGGGTATGCATCTAATGAAAAATTCCCACTAGTATATGAAAGTGAAAGCATAGGAGACTCTCTACATGAAAAACATGGTGCTACTTTGAAACACAAGTGTGGTATTTGCATGCCCCATTCATTTTTTCTTTTTCTTTTTTTATATATTTTTTGTTTTTGGTGAGCTTCTTTGGCCTCTTTTTAATTTGGGCTTCTTTGGCCTCTTTTATTATTTTTAAAGTCCGGAGTCTCATCCCGACTTGTGGGGGAATTATGGTCTCCATCATCCTATCATCATGGGGCATGCTCTAATAATGGATAATGCTGATCATCACACTTGTATTTACTTATAAATCAAAACAAATAAAAATTACAACTCGATACCTATGACATAGTATGACTCTAAATGAATGCCTCTAGCAGTGTACCATGATATGCAATGATCTAGCATAGCAAAGATATCAAAAAACGGACAAGCCATGAAAATATCATGCTAGCTATCTTACGATCATGCAAGGCAATATAAAAATGAATGAACAAGTCATCTTCATGATGAAAGTGCATCACAATATATATCAGAATTGCTATGGAAATGCCATAATATGTAGGTATGGTGGCTGTTTTGAGGAAGGTTTAATAAAGTTTATGCACCGACGAAAGTTACGCGGCACGAGAGAGGCTAGCAATTATGAAAGGGTGAGAGTGCTTATAATCCATGGACTCACATTAGTAATAAAGAACTAACATACTTATTGCAAATGTTTATTAGCCCTCGAAGAAAAGTAATACTACGCATGCTCCTAGGGGGGGAGGTTGGTAGGAGTTAACCATCGCACGCCCCCGACCTTCGCACAAAGATAGGATAATCAAGGATAAATTATGCTCCAACTTCCCGGCATAACGAGAGACTATGCGTGCATGCTTCGGGAATCACAAACCTTAACATCAATATCTTGCTAAACACAATCATCTACTAGTACCTCCCACATACTATCATCTCTATATCGCAAAACTATTGCAAGGAATCAAACATATCATATTCAGTGATCCATAAGTTTTATGTAGGATTTTATGACTAACCATGCAATTGACCAATTCCGTTTGACTCTCTAAATAGGTATAAGTGAAGAATGAGAGTTTAATTCTTTGCACAAAAGATCATGCTCTAACAAATATAAGTGAAGCACGAGAGCATTCTATGAATAATATAAGTGAAGCACGAGAGCATTCTATGAATAATATAAGTGAAGCACATGAAGCATTCTGTAAAGTCATACTCAAAAGCTATAAGTGAAGTGCAATTAGCATTCTACAAATAAACCAAGGACTATCTCATACCATCATGGTGCATTATTAAAATAAAAATAAAAAGCACACGACGCTCCAAGAATTTACGCATATCATGTGAATGAAACGAATCCAAAAACATACCGATACTTGCTGAAGAAAGAAGCGATGCCTTTCGGGGCATCCCCAAGCTTAGACACTTGAGTCTCCTTGAATATTTACTTGGGGTGCCTTGGGAATCCCCAAGCTTGAGCTCTTGCCTCTCCTCCTTCTCCTCGCATCGGGACCTCCTCGATCTTCGAACACTTCATCCACACAAAATTTAATTGAACTTTTAGTGGCGGGGTTAGTGCATATGATCAATGAAATCCCATCATGTACTGCTGTAACATTATTGTATAATTATGAAAAAACATTACCCGTTGTATGCTATCACAGTTCTATGGCCCCAAGTCAAGAAGGGTTCTACAAGAATTCAAACATAAGCAAATAATGAAGCTATAACATCAATCTGTGAAAACAGGACAGTCTGTTAAGATTTGAACATCCACCATACTTCTGTAACCCTAAAAATTCTGAGAAAATTAGGGAAAATAAATTTTTTATATAGAAAGACTGTGCAAAAAGATTCAGAACCGTTCGACATTCGAGTAAAAAATGTAAAATTGCGCACTACAGCCAAAGTTTCTATTTTTGCACCGCACAAACCAACAAGCAATTTAATCATCCTAATGGAAACTCTTGGCACATTATTTTTATAATACAATGGAATTGTACAAAGGGATAATTATTTTTTTTGAAAAGTTTCTATAATTAAGATTCCCAAAGTTTCCATGGGCATGAACAAAGTTCAAGGACGTCCCCCACTTTCACAATGCTTGTTCCTCTCACTTTCACTTTTATTTTTGAAAAAGTTTTAGGTTCCCCTCTTTATTTATTTTTGTTTTTAAACTTTATAAAAGCACTCAACAGAAATAAATGACACTTTTTTAAACTTCCGGGTTGTCTCCCTAGCAGCGCTTTCTTTAAAGCCATTAAGCTAGGCATAAAATGCTCAAGTAATGAATCCACCCGGATCCCAAGGTATATCAAAGCCAATTTTAATTAGCAATGATTTGGCATTTAGTAGTGAGCACAAAGTGATATGTGTCATGCAACAACAAAGTCTAACTCTCTTCCTATGCATCGGCATGTCATACGAGAACAATTCATGCACATCCAGTGAAGGCAAATACATAGCATAAGCAGTTTCTTGCAATTTTGTTGTGTTGGAAACATAAAGAGGTGGAGATATAGTTCCTATCTCATAATAATTGTAGGTAGGAACATCAAACACATGCATATTATAGTCATCAAAATCATCATGTGTAATGGTAATATGCAACCCATCGATATAATCCTTAATAAGAGCAAACTTCTCCGATATAGTGTAGTTTGGAGAATTCAAAAAGATAGGACTATCATGTGTGGGTGCAATAGGAACAATTTCATTCTTGACATATGGGACTATAGCGAGTTCATCTCCATAAGCCTAATCCATATTGGCATCTTGGCCACAAGCATAGCAAGTATCATCAAAAAGGGATATTTCAAAAGAATCAACGGGATCGTAACAATCATCATAGCATTCATCCTTCTATAAATTCGAAAGGAAATTAAACAATGTATGGGATAAAGAGTCACTCTCATTAGATGGTGGGAACAGGTGATCAATCCACTCTTCCTCATTTTGTTCTTCCACTCCTCCTCATCTTTTTCATCCAATGAGCTCACAATATCATTAAATTCTTCTTCCATAGACTCCTGCAAAATATTAGTCTCTTCTTGGACAACGGAGGAGTCCTCAATATATGGTTTAATATAAGGATTAGATGCATAATTATCATAGCAATATTTAAGTATGGCCCAATTTTCAGATTTATAGAGAGTAGTATCACACTCTCCAATCAAAGAAGCAATTTCACAAGTACCCCTAAAAACAACAAATTCTTCAATTTGTTGAACATCATAGTAATTATAAACACCCTTAGTATACGAAGATACGATTCCGTTATCAATAAACTCACATTGGTAAGGAAGGTGTTTCTTAGGGTCTTCAGAACAACAAATAACATAATATATTTCACATAAATTCCAAGCATAGTAAAAGTTTCCCTTTTTGAGATAAGCGGTGTTGCACAAAACAAGCATGCTCTTCTAATATTTTTTCGTCAACTAAGCTAGTTGGGTTTTCAGCACGAGCACAAATGGATCAAAGATGATCCATGTAAAAACCTTCAGCAGTATGATAGATTTTGGGTGGTTCTTCAACCATTGGTTTAGTAGGTACAACTATTTTTTTAGTATTTTTCGTTTCCTACCCATAACTAAAGATAGAAAACAAGAGCACAAAATAAAAACTACTTAGTGATAAAGCAAACAAGCACACACAAGAATATTCACCCCACTCTATAACTCCCCGGCAATGGCGCCAGAATAAGGTCTTGATGACACACAAGTAAAGGGGATCGTTTGTAGCCTTTTTCGATAAGTAAGAGTGTCGAACCCAATGAGGAGCTAGCCTTTTTTGATAAGTAAGAGTGTCGAACCCAATGAGGAGCTAAAGGTAGAATAAATATACCCTCAAGTTCTATCGACCATGGATACAACTCTACGCACACTTGGCATTTGCTTTACCTAGAACAAGTATGAAACTAGAAGTACTTTGGGATAGTTTTGCAAGATAATAAAGAGCACATAAATACAAAGTAGGGGCTGTTTAGATAAAGACCAAATAAGTTAGTGGTTTAGTAGATAGCTTTTGTCAACAAGAAAGTTATTTGTCTCTAGGTAATCGATAACAAGTACTGGTAATCATTCTTGCAATTTTATATGAGGGACATGCATGAGCTAACATACTTTCTCTACTTGGATCATATGCACTTATGATTGGACCCCTAGCAAGCATACGCAACTATTAAAGATCATTAAGGTCGTGAAACCCAACCATAGCATTAAGTATCAAGTCCTCTTTACTCCCATACGTCATACCCCGCTTACTCGGGTTTATGTTTCTGTCACTCTCGCAACCCACCGTAAGAGAACCATGAACATATTGCAACACCCTACAGCAGGCGCCCCTCACATTTGCGCGAGAATAGAGGGCACCGTAGGACAACACCATAAATAAAATATACAATCATACCAACCAAGATCACGATTAACCCACAGGACAAAGCGGATCTACACGAACATCATAGGATAACCATAGATCATTGGGAAATAATATATGGAGTTGAGCACCATGTTTAAGTAGAGATTACGGCGTGGGTAAAGAGGTGATACACCGCTGCAATGAGGGGGAGAGGGTTGGTGTGGACGATAGCAAGATTATTGATGTAGATCATCGTCCCGATCGTTGCCCTGGTGGCACTCCGACACCATCAGAAGTGAGGGGGAGAGAGCCCCCCACCTTCTCCTTCTTCCTAGGCCTCCTCCCTAGGTGGGAGAAGGGTTCACCCTCTGCTCCTTGGTCTCCATGGCATGAGAGTGGCGAGAGCCCCTCCAAGATTGGATGTGTCTCTATGTCTCTCTCTGTTTCGTGTTCCCTAGATCTGGCCGAAAACCGTTTCTTATATTCCCGGATATCCATAACTCCGATTGCGCTGAGATTTTTACACAATTTTTTTTCTGGATATAAGCTTCATTGCGCCAGAAGTACAACTCCAACCGATGTTCCAGGTGGGCATAAGATACCTGGGCACGCCAGGCACCTCTGGCGCGCCCTGGTGGTTGTGGGTCCTAGGGCCCCCCGTTTACGTAGCTTCCACCCCCCTAAAAATCACATATATTCCAAAATACTTCTCCGTGAAATTTTATTGCATTTGGACTTCGTTTGATATGGATACTCTGCGATACAAAAAACATGCAGAAAAGGGAACTAGAACTTGGCACTAGATCAATAGGTTAGTCCAATAAATCATATAAAAAGTTTCCAAAAGTATGTAAAACTTCAAAAATATTGGCATGAAACAATAAAAAATTATAGATACGACATAGACGTATCAAAATACCTCCATCATCAGAAAACCCTAGGGGAGTTGACAACATTTTGGTTCCAGCCGCTGCAAGTTCCAGAACCACCAGGTCCAATCTATAGCCCTTTTCCAGCACTCCGCCGGAGGGGAACACAATCACAGAGGGGTTCATCATCATCATTGGTGCCTCTCCGATTATGCATTAGTAGTTTACCACAGACCTAAGGGTCCGTAGGCAGTAGTTAGATGGCTTCTTCTCTCTTTGTATCTCAATACAATGGTCTCTTAGAGATCAATTTGATGTAATGACTTTTTGCGGTGTGTTTGTTGGGATCCGATGAATTGTGAGTTTATGATCAGATTTGCCTTGATTTAATATCCAATATTGATTATTATAGCCTCATATTTCTTCTCTGATATGCGGGTTTTGTTTAGCCAACTTGATATATTTACCTTGCAATGGGAAGTGGTCCTTTGTAATGGGTTCGATCTTGCGGTGTCCTTTCCCAATGACAGAAGGGGCAGCAAGGCACGCATGTATCATTGCTATTAAGGATAAAAAGATGGGGTCTATTCCTACATGAATACATCTTGTCTACATCATGTCATTGTTCTTATTGCATTACTCCGTTTTCCATGAACTTAATACACTAGATGCATGTTGGATAGCGGTCGATGTGTGCAGTAAATAGTAGTAGATGCAAGAAGGAGTCGGTCTACTAATCATGGACGTGATGACTATATACATGGTCATTGTCTTGGATATCGTCATAATTATTTGCTTTTCTATCAATTTCCCAACAGTAATTTGTCTACCCACCGCATGCTACTTTCTCGACAGAAGCCACTAGTGAAATCTACGGCCCATGGGTCTATTTTCCAATCATATACTTTCAGATCTATATTGCCTTTTGCCTTTCCTTTTATTTGCAACTTTTATCTTCAGATCTATATTATCAAGAACCCAAAAAATACCTTGCTGCGTTTTATTTGCATCTTTCAATCTACTACAATTTTATCCTATACTTACATCACTATTTGGCAGCGTTACCCGGAAGGGATTGACAACTCCTTTAATGCGTCGGGTTGCAAGTATTTGTTCTTTGTGTGCATGTATTGTTTACATAGTGTTGCTTGGTTCTCCTACTGGTTCGATAACCTTGGTCTCATCACTGAGGGAAATACATTACCGTTGTTGTGTTGCATCCCCCTTATTCCTTGGGGAAATACCGACGCATCTCAAGCGACATCAAAGGAACTTTCTGGCGCCGTTGCGGGGAGACATCATCAACATCTACCAGGTTCTTAATCACAAATCTCATCTCCATGTAATTTACATTATTTGCCATTTTCCTCTCGTTTTCATCTCCCCCACTTCACAAAAAAATTCTTTTTTATTCGCCACCTCTTCCGCTCACCGTTTTCCTTATTGGATCTATTCACGTTCTTGCTTTCTAGTTATCATGGATAGTCCTTCCCTCATTATTTGCACCCCCAAGAACTATTTCTTAATTTTAAGCAAAGACGAGGAGAAATCCTAAAAGATGCTTAGTATAGGATTTGTGATGCTAATAACAAATCTATTTTCACAAGCAGTACACTATTGTTCTTCTTCGATATTTTTATGTGGGAATCACTACTTGGTTTAGATTTTTTCTTAACGCCATTACCGAAGGAAATATCTTAAGTTGTCCTCCTCTTGATGCTTTGAATGCTATGGGAAGTATAGTGGGTTCTCCTCCTATTATTATCAATGAAATTTTTTTGACTCTTGAGCATGTTATGCAAAGAGTAGATGCTATTGAAAAGGGAATGCTCACTAAAGAAAATATTGAAAATTTGGATAAAAAGATGTATAATCTTGCTAATTAATTTGGATAAAAAACGGGTGATGTTTTTAAATTGTTAAAAGAGAAGGAACCCGTAGTTATTGAAAGAATTGAAGAGAGTCCTTTTTGGATTGATTAATTGGAATAAATTCTTAGAAACTTGAGCACCGTTTTTTCTTTCGTTAATAATATCAAGAAAACACCCGTAAAAAGTTGCAAGAACAAGGGGGCTACTTCTAGCAGTAACAAAGGGGATCTTAAAATGATTAGTGTTCATCACAATTTAATTGAAGTAATAAAAGGTCCCCTCTACAAAAGCAAATTCCATGATCTTGTCCATAGAAGTATTATTGTTGAGGAAATATATGCCAAATCTTTGATGAAATGTGTGATTGAGGGGTTGGAAAACAAGGATGACATTACTTGAGATCTTGGTATTATGCCTAGCTAAGGGCGTAAAACGATAGCGCTCGTTGGGAGGCAACCCAACTTGTATCTTTTTGGTTTTGGGTTTTCTTGCTGTTTTCAGTAAAATACCCAATAATACCTCTGGTTTGATGTGTTTTTGTGGTTTACATAAATTTTCTTGCCAAGCAAAGCCTTTGGGATGATTTGGTTGATAGTTGATTTGATCGCGTTGGAAATTCAAAAACTTTTGTGTCCAGAGTTAAAATTTATGACGATTACTGGAGCGTGCTAAACTCTTGAATTTTTTTGGCTTTATAAATATACAAATTTTCCACGTTATCCTAATGTTTTAGAATTTTCAGAGTTGCATAATTATGATCACAATTCGTATCTTTACAGATTGTTCTATTTTTGACGGATTCTATTTTTGTTGTGTTATGTGCTTGTTTTGATGACTTTATGGTTTCCTTTAAAGAGTTTTTGACATAGCTAAGTTAGAATACACTAGATATAATACAATTAAAAATAAGCATTGGTTTGCTACAATACTTAGAGTAAAGATTGGTTTTTTCATACTAACGGATCTCACGAGGTTTTGTAGAGTTTTGTGTGATTGAAGTTTTCAAGTTTTGGATGAGATCGTGATGGATGAAGGAATAAGGAGCAGCAAAAGGCTAAGCTTGGGGATGCCCAAGGCACCCCAAGATAATATTCAAGAAGTGTCAAGCAACTAACCTTGGGGATGCCCCCGAGTGGCATCCCCTGTTTCTTCAAACGACCATCAGTATTTTACTTGAGACTATATTTTTGTTCGTCACATATTATGAATTTTGCTTGGAGCGTCGCGTATGATAGGAGTCTTTGCTTGTTTTAACTTTAATTTTTTAATAAAGTATCCTTGCTGTACACACCAATTTGAGAGAGCCAAACTATCCTATGTTTGCTCATATTCTTAACTTAATTTTTTTAGAGCTATGGAAATGATCTAGTGCGTGACTTATATATTTTTGAGCACGGTGTGCTTTGTTACTTTTGAGAAAATTATCTCACGCTTCACTTAGATTAATTTGAGACAAAGAAATATGATTCTCATGTTCTTCACTTATATTTGTTTGAGCTTATCAAAAGCAACTTATCAAACTAGTACCAAGGTGATAGATATCCAACGGGGATATAATAAAATCTTTCATGAAGATCATTGGACAAAATAAACTTGATTCGTTGTAATTGTTTTGTGATATGATGATAGTGTTATGTGAGCCATGTTAATGAGTAATTATGTTTTAGTAATAATATTGATGTTAAGGTTTGTGATTCCCTATGCAAGCACGAAAGTCAATAGTGATGCCATGAATTTAAATCCTACTTGTGTTGCATTATTCGGTGTTAGTTATGTTTAATGTTCTCTTATGATGGTTTTCGTTCCTTGGTTGGTCGCTTCTCAACATCTTGCTAGCCTCCACTTTGTACAAAGTAGAAATACTACTTGTGCGTCCAATTCCTAAAACCCAAGTTATGCCAAATGAGTGCACCATACCTACATATATGCGGTATTTCCGTGCCGTTCTAAGAAAATTCGTATGTGCCAACTCTACTTTCAAAATAAATTCCTATTTTGTGTGCCCGTACCTCTCATGAAGAGGCGAGGGGTGGCTATATTTTTCATGCTAGACGTGTTATTCTCAAGATGAGTGTTTATTCACTTGTCATTGCACGAGAGTATGGCGGTAATAGGGATTCCTAGTCCAGAAATGAAAAAAAAATTACTTTATGTTGTCAAATAATAAATTCCTTGGAAAGTGTTGGTATGGAGGGAAATCGTGAATATGGCTAGCCATGGCTTGTGAAAGTTTGGTGGAAAAAGGAATAAACTTTATTTTATGTTTGGGAACCGCCTATGATATATCTAGCATGGAAAGTGTTGGGAACTCTAAGTCGTTCTCGTTGACAGGAAATGCATGCCACCCAAAATAATTTTATCTCTCAATTTAAGCTTTGAGCACTTGCACTATACAAATCCCTACTTCCCTCTACGAAGGCCTATCTTTTACTTTATGCAATTTTTATTTTTATTTGAGTCTCCATCTTCTCTTATGAAGCACCAAGTACGGAACATTATTATTATCACAATTTAACATTGGATGTAGCTAATATTCAGATGTGTTGCATGCATGGATCAGTGATTGAGCATTATGGGCTAGGGATAACTTGCTTTAGTATTTATATTTTGAAAGAGATGGTTGTTTGTTGATATGATTGAGTATTAAAGTCCTCATGTCAGAACTAGACTATTGCTTTGAACCATATAAAAGTCCAAATGACCATGCTATAAAGAAAAGAATATGTGTTGGACAAGATAGGCAACATTCCACATCAAAAATTCTGTTTTTATCATTTACCTACTCGAGGACAAGCACGAATTAAGCTTGGGGATGCTGATACGTCTCCAAAGTATCTATAATTATTGATGGTTCCATGCTGTTATATTATCATTCTTGGATGTTTTAAAATCATATTATATCATTTTTTGGGACTAATGTATTGGCATAGTGCCAAGTGCTAGTTGCTGTTTTATGCTTGTTTTTTACATCTCAGAAAATTAATATCAAACGGAGTCCAAATGCAGTGATACTTTTTGTGGATATTTTTGGACCATAAGACACCAGATGGGCTAGAGAAGTACCTGCGGGTGCCCCGAGGGGGGCACAACCACCAGGGCACGCCTGGCCCCCCCGGTGTGCCCAGGTGGATTGCACCCACCTCTGTGGCCTCCCACACCGCCTCTTCGCTCTATAAATATCTCCATCCTCTGAAAATCCTATGGTAGTCGACAAAATTTTGTTCCAGCTGCCGCAAGTTCCAGAACTACCAGATCGAATCTATAGCCCTTTTTCGGCACTCTATCGGATTGGAACACGATCACCGAGGGGTTCATCATCCTCATTGGTGCCTCTCCAATGATGCGTGAGTAGTTTACCACAGACCTACCGGCCCGTAGGAAGTAGCTAGATGGCTTCTTCTCTCTTTGTATCTCAATACGATGGTCTATTGGAGATCTATTTGATGTAATGACTTTTTGCTGTGTGTTTGTCGGAATCCGATGAATTGTGAGTTTATTATCAGATTTGCCTTGTATTTCTTCTCCGATATTTGGGTTTTGTTTCGCCAACTTGATCTATTTATCTTGCAATGGGTAGAGGTGCTTTGTAATGGGTTCGATTTTGCGGTGTCCTTTCCCAGTGATAGAAGGGGAAGCAAGGAACACATGTATCGTTGCTATTAAGGATAAAAATATGGGATCTATTCCTACATGAATAGATCTTGTCTACATCATGTCATCGTTCTTATTGCAATACTCCGTTTTTCTATGAACTTAATACACTAGATGCATGCTGGATAGCGGTCGATGTGTGGAGTAATAGTAGTAGATGTAGGCAAGAGTCGGTCTACTAATCTTGGACGTGATGCTTATATACATGATCATTGTGTCACACCCTGATTTTCATGTCACATTGCTTAAGCTAATTTCCATGTTAAAAATGTGGATTTGCAAAAACTTTTGAGTGTTTTTGACTTTGCTTGATTTGACTTTTGTCTGATGTTTGCTAGTGCTCTAAAAATCAAATAAATCCTCCAACTCTTATACTTCATCTCGTTGACCCAAAACCTTTTCCCAATGATCATGCCATGTGTATAGACCAGTATAGAATTTTCTTATAAAAATATTTTGGCCAAATGGTGTTTTCTAAAATTAGTTTTCCAAAAACCCCTGAATTGAGGTTTGCACTGCAAATACCTTCTTTAGGGTGTGAAAAATCTTTCAAAAAGTATATTTGAATCCTATTAGTTATAGGACTTCCAGAAACCACAAAAGTATAATTTTAAAAGTTATTTTTATATTTTATTTAAAAGCTTTTTCTTAAGGCCAGAAATGGTCTTTAATAGGGAAAAATTATTTAATTATTTCAAATATATTTGCCAAAATTCAGGGAGACTCATAGGACATATATTGTCCATATATAAGAGTTTCAACACATGGTCATGTTCAAAATATTGGGCAAATCCTTCCAAAACCCTTTCTGGATATTTCAAGCTTTTGAAATATTTACAAAGGAAATATTCTCCAAAAAATTCCAGGGAAATTCTATCATGTCATATATGACATATTTGATGATCTTGCAAAGCCTCATGCCTTGAAGATCAAGGAAACATCATTTAGTCCCCTCAAAACCATTCTGTCCATACTTGAAGTTTGAGCAACTTCACATTGCCAAACTTGTCCAAATGATCTCAAACTTGGTGCACATGCTAAAATGATGTAATTATGCATCTATGCTAAATGGCACAAGTTTTGGAGAAGCATAACTTGGTCTAAGTGCCCCAAAACCACTTCTGTTCAAATTCAAATTTGAACAACTTTACATTGTCAACTTTTTATCTGGAGCCTCAAACTTTGTGGGCATGATCATAACCCCAAATGATGATGCTACACCAAGTGGTGCATCAAGGGGAGATGATTTGCTTAACCCAAACATGGTGAAACCATTTCTATTGATTTCTAGGGTTCACCAAAGTTACATTGGCCACTTTGCCCAAATGAGCTCAAATTTGGTGTAGGGGCCTAATTATATGTGACATTTGATCCTGTTAAGTCCCATGCCAAGTGGAGGTCATTTGCTCTCCCAAAACCTGATCAAACACCTTATGTCCAATTACCAAAACAAGTGTTTGGACCTCTTTTACTATTTCCCTTTACCTCCAATTCTTACCACAGCTTCTCCTGATCATCTTCTACCCCCCAGTAACTCTCTATGGCCTTAGCTCAATTATTGGACGGGGGTAAACCCCCAAATTCGCTATTCTGGCAGCAGCTTTCACCCTCTTCTTCACCTCCCTCCTCATTCCAGTGGCTCCCTAGAGCATCCAAGGCCACAGGCAAATTCTTTACTACTCCCTCTACCCTCTGGACACTGCTGGACACAAGAGGACACGACCAAGGAGCAAAGGCACGGCCATGCCGGCCAAAAGCACGCTCTGGAGCGCGCTACAGTGCTCTGGAGCACTGCAGCCGCCCCCCAATAACCGGCTCCAACAGCCTTGGGCCTCCCCCTCGTGTCCCCTGAGGTGGCCTCGACGTCCGCGACCTGCAGGACGGTCGGCCTTATCCTCCCCGGCCCTCCTCCTCTCTCCACGAGCACGCCAGAGCGCGTCCATGGACGTCGTTCACGGTGCACCGCGGCTGCCCCTATAAAAAGCCTCCCCCCGAGCGCCCCTTGCCTCTTCTGGACCCTCCTCTCTCCCGTGCACCTCCCAGACATCTCCCCTCTCCCTCTCATGCGCTCCTGCTCCCTCCATGGCAAGAGTGCCGCCGCCGGCCTCCGCTCTGATTCGGGCAATGGGGGACTCCCCCGCTCCTCCTTTCCCCACCTGTAGAAGCGCCAGGGCCCGGTGGCTCTATCCCCCTCTTCTCCCAATGCTCCGGGGCACCGTGCCTCCCTTCTCGCAGACGCCCGAGTGGCCATCCGCCATGGCTCGTGCTGGGGCCGCCTCGGCCGCCGTCCGCTGGCCTCAGCCCACCTCCTGGATGCGCTGCTCCCCGGGGATCCCTCCGGTGGCCGCGCCCTGGCCAGAGGTGGCCTGTGCCGCCGGGGACGGGCGCCGGCGTCGCGCGGCCCGAGCCTCCCCTCCCCTCTGTTGCGGGAGCGGGAGGAGGAAGAAGACCCTGCGGGG
>LR738709.1:167555885-167570079 GCA_902687465.1 Secale cereale
GGGGGGGGCTACCTGGCAGCGAACCGGCCAGCAGGGCCCGCACTTTAAGTGGAGACGGGCCGGGCGGGAACCGTGTTTCCCAGGCGAAAACCCCCTTCGAAGATGATGCCTTCAGCGTCACCGCCTCCGCCCGCACGGCCGTGCAGCTGGGCCGGCCCATCATCTATCCCTCGTCGGCGCGTAGTAGAAGGGTATAACCCCTTTTCCCTTTTATTTTCTGTTTCCAGTAAACTTCAAAAATCTCCTAAATAATTCATTTGAACTCCAAATGGCATGATTCAAATTTTTGGTAGTCCCTAAAATCATACTCTATCACATGATGCAACATGCACACTTTTCCAGAAACATTTGTTTCACAAATATTTATCAAATGCCCATGTTCCATTTTCTGTGATAAACTTTAGAAAATCACAGAGAGCTCAGTCTTGATCCAAATGCAGTGATTCAAATTCCTAGGTGCTTGTCACATCCAAACTTAGTTTTGGAGCATTTTTATTAATACTTTCTGTACCCCACCAAATATTGAGCCATTTCTTCATATTTATCAGCTTTGCAAAATCCTAGGAAATTCATTTCAAATCCAAATCCAGTGAAACCAACTCCTTAATGCTTCTAAAATCATTACTTGTTGATGGGTGCCTTGGCTCATCATTCAAGGAAATATTTCTGTATACTTCTTCCAAATCCATAAAACCCTTGGTTCCATCATATTGAAATGTTCCAAACTACCTATTGATCCAACACCTATGAAACCACCTTGGTTATTTTTCATATGACCAGAGGTATCCTAGAAAAGTCCAACTCCTATTTTTAGAGCACTTTTATTTTTGCCTTGTTGTGTTGCTTATTATGATTATTTCCATCGTTAGTTGACGAAATAAACGGAATACTCCGAGATGGACCAGAAGGTTTGAAGACTCGGAAGAATAAGGCAAACAGCCCTTTGACCATGTTCAAGAAACCTTTTTATGCATGTCTCATAGCACCTTATTATTCAATGCATCGGAATCATGTTGAGGTGGAAACCCCTTTGGTTGCTACCCCTGTTACTTTACTGTTGAAACTTGCATCAAACATGACCCTACCTTCCTATGAGGGTTATGAGGGTGGGAATTGATAGATGTATGCTATAGTAGTTGGCTACGCAAAATGGGTCGGGGTTATGCATTGAGGGAAACAAGTGTGGTCTGACATACTTGCAAAAGACCCGGTGGGTGCCACTAATGCCCCTGGGAGTTGATGAGGAGCTAGGGCACTACTTGGTGACGAAGTAGTGTGCCGAGGCTTGACGAAAGTGTTGTTTATAGAGATGGATTAGATTTTTGTGTGACTACTGTCCCAACCAAACATGCGCAACCACTCTACCCTTATATGGGATAGGGCATTATTGATTACCTAGGTCGATACTAGCATGGTGCCCGCATTACTAGTGACGGGAGTGACATGAGGTCACTCTTGGGACGGGGTCGCGCTTGGATAGGCGGCCATGACTGTCTTTATAGGGCACCGGACACACCGTTGGTACCCCGTGCTTGTGATATGTGATGAATACGGAGCGAGTCTCCACAAACCTTGAGATGTGAAATGTTTGGCACGGGGCTGCTACCAATCGAGTGGACTCTATGTTAGTGTCGTCTAGGGAAAGGTAGTGATCAGGTGCTTACCCCGGGTACCTGAGGTACCGCGGGTCGTGGATGACACGGAAGTTCCCCGGATCTTGTGGGTAAAGTGTGCAACCTCTGCAGAGTGTCAAACTATTCGAATAGCCGTGTCCGCGGTCAAGGACAGTTGGGTGGTGCTACTTAGACTATGTCCATAAGTTTCTGGGAAACAACACGATTCAGAGATATTGTTGATGTGATTCCCGAGGAAGTCACAATGAGCTTGAGCATGAGTTGATTACAACTCTTTTTTGATAATGATGTATGTGACCTCCTGATACTTGTTACAGACACATGCATGCCCTTGTTATATGTTGATCATAATTGCATATGAAAAACTAGCTTTCCGTAAAACTGCCAACCTAGCAGTAGAGCTTGCATAATTATTCTGTTATCACACTTGGGTTGCTTGCGAGTACATTCGAAGTACTCATTGGCTTGCCACTATTTATTTTATTGGCCAGGCATGAGAGAACAGGTTATGATGAAGATTTCTTGGTGACGAGCATGCGAGCTAGGACGCTTCCCAGTCAGAATGCCTGTAGGGTTAAGGCAGATGGCATGGGTCCAAGTTGATGTTGAAGATTTCCGCTGCGATGATATACTAAAGACTTGACCATTATGGTCCTATTTGTGTAATACGGTATGTATGGATGTAAGACTCTTGTTATTCAGCTTTTGTGTGTTCAGTGAGCATTGATCTCTGAGATCACTGTACACGTGCATTCGGTGATCACGACTTACGAGTCGGGGTCCCCACACATTGTCTTGGATATCATCAAATTATTTGCTTTTCTATGAATTTCCCAACAGTAATTTGTCTACCCACCGCATGCTATTTTCTCGAGAGAAGCCACTAGTGAAATCTACGCCCCCTGGTCTATTTTCCTATCATATACTTTCATATCTATATTGCCTTTTGCCTTTCCTTTTATTTGCAACTTTTATCTTCAGATTTGTATTATCAAAAACCCAAAAATATCTTGCTGTGTTTTATTTGCTTTTATTTGCATCTTTTAACCTACTATAATTTTATCCTATCCTTATGTCACTATTTGACATCGTTACCCGGAAGGGATTAACAACCCCTTTAATGCGTCGGTTTGCAAGTATTTGTTCTTTGTGTGAAGATACCGTTTACATAGTGTTGCTTGGTTCTCCTACTAGTTCGGTAACCTTGCTCTCATCACTGAGGGAAATACCTTAGCATTGATGTGCTACATCCTCCCTTATTCCTTGGGGAAATACCGACGCATCTCAAGCGACATCAACCACACCCCTCTCGATGAACAGGACCCCTGTTTCGATTGTAGCGCTCCAACACAAGTCTGTTTCCTCTGTTTTGCCATACACCACACCCCTCCCGACCAACAAAAGGCCGTTTCCTCCGTACTGCGGTACGCCAGACCCCGTTTCGGCTGTTCCGTCCAAGCCAGTTGGCTCCCGTCGAACAGGACGCATTCTGACCTAGTCTGTTGCCTCTCGATGAACAGGACGTTGTTTCTCCATTCCAAACCAGCTGGTTGGCTGCCCGATGAACAGGACGCTGTTGTTGCCGCCCATTGCCTCTCCATGTACACGATCTCTGTCCATACATATGCGCGAGTACGCGTTCGAGACCCCGCATGTATGTACGTACATGGCCGTATTTTTTGGCATCTAGCTATACATACGTGTACACGGTTTAGAAGGGACTGCCTGAACTGCTACGTCGGGGTCTCTACTACTACATGTGCCGCTGCTTGCTCGGCCACGGTTCATCGTTGAAGAGATACTGGTCGACAAGTATCTATGTACACGTTTGTGACCAGAATGACAACACTACGTACGCTTTGACCAGGTAATGTCTGCAAGCATATAAATTGTAAGTAGCACATAGTTTGATACCAAGATAATTTGTAACGAGCAAGTAACGGTAACGGAAAATACTATGCAGCAAGATAGCCCAATCCTTTTGTGGCAAAGGACAGGCCAACACGGTTTTTGCAAGGTGTTCTTGAGGGCACACGGGAATTTCATCTAGTCACTTTCACCATGCTAGCTTGATTTGTGTTTGCTACTTTGATAATTTGATATCTGGGAGGATCGGTGCTGAGGTGATGTTCGTACTTGAACAAACCTCCTACTTATGATTAACCCCCTCATAAGCATCTGCACCTATGAGAAAAGTATTAAGATAAAATCTAACCATAGAATTAAACTTTTGGATCCAAATCGGTCCCTTACGAAGTAGCGCATAAACTAGGGTTTAAGCTTCTGTCACTTTAGAGAACCATCATCTAATAAGTACTACACAATGCATTCCCTTAGGCCCAAATATGGTGAATTTTAATGTAGTCGACGTTCGCATGACACGACTAAGGGAATCACAACATACATATTATCAAAATATCGAATACATATCAAGTTCACATAATTACTTGCAACATGATTCCTCTCATGACCTCAAGAAAAAAAGTAACTACTCACAAGTGACAAACATGTTTATGATCAGAGGGATATTAAATGGCAAAACAAATCTGAACATATAATCTTCCACCAAATAAACCATATAGTAATAAACTACAAGATATCAACACTATAGTTACCCACAAGCACCAATCTTTGGTTTTGGTACAAAGATTAAACACAAGAGATGAACTAGGGTTTGAGAGGAGATGGTGCGTTGAAGATGCTGATGGAGATTGCCCTCCCCAAGATGGGAGAGTTGTTGGTGATGATGATGATGATGATTTCCCCCTCCGGGAGGGAAGTTCCCCCGGCGGAAGCACTCTGCCAGAGGGCAAAAGTGCTCCTGCCCAAGTTCTGCCTCAAGACTGCGGCGCTCCATCCCGAAAGTCCTCCCCTTGTTTTTTCTAGTTAAAAATGACTTATATACCAGAAGAGGGGCACCGGAGGTAGGCCAAGGTGGGCGCAACACACCAGAGCGCACCTGGGGGCCCTGGCGCGCCCAGGTGGGTTGTGCCCACCTAGTGGGCCTCCTCTGGTAGTTGTTTGCTCCAGTATTTCTTATTTATTCAATAAAAATTCCTCGTGAAGTTTCAGCCCATTTGGAGTTGTGCGGAATAGGTAGCTTGATGTTGCTTTTTCAGGTCCAGATTTCCAGCTATCGGTATTCTCCCTCTTGATACAAACCTTGCACATTCTGACAGAAAAGACATTAGAATAACTCCGAAAGGCATTATTATGCATGAAAATACTATAAATAACTGTAGGAAAACATGATGCAAACCGTATCAACTCCCCCAAGCTTTAGACCTCGCTTGTACTCAAGCGAAAAAACGAAATCGAAAAACATGTCCACATGCTTAGAGAGAGAGGTGTCGAAAAAAATACGAACATAGAAGCATCATGCATATTATTATAGCATTAACTAAATTTATTAATTCTTAATAAAAATAACCCTATCAAATAACTTCTCATGAGCAAGTAACAATTCATCACACTATTTAAGTATAAAGCATAAACTCTATTGAAAACCGACAAACTATGTTCTCAGTCAACTTTGCAATTACAATTCATCATCTTTTCAGGAAGGGTCATGTATCGGAGCCCGTAGGCAAGTACACATACTCAACCATCATATAATCTTCTATGATTGCTAACACTAACCTCATACACACGAGCAAAAAGTTTCAACCGGACACATAGAAAGATAGGTTCTTATAGTTTCGCCACCCAACATACTCACCTCACGGGTGATGTCAATAATAATTACTCATGATCACCCATATCCAACTGGACATATGCTCCTAGATCTTTCCTTATCACACGATGCTTGCCAAAAGATAAAATAAAAAGGAATAGAGAGGTAAACTTTGACTCAGCACAAAAGTAAAAGATAGGCCCTTCGCGGAGGGAAGCAGAGGTTGTCATGCGCTTTTTCGTTCATATGCTCAATCCCTTAGTACAAAAGAATGTCACATTTTATTGGCCCTTATGATGGCAACCTTTATTATGCCGTCTGTCGCTTTTATTCTCTTCCATCACAAGTTCGTACAGCGCTCAATTTTCTCTTACACTAAATGGTCTTACACATTTAGAAGAAATTTGTATTGCCTTTTTGCACCGATGACAACTTACTTGAAGGATCTTACTCAATCCATTTATGGGTATGGTGGACTTTGGAAAAAGATTTGGGTTTAAGGGTTTTTGGATCCACAAGTAGCATCTCTACTTAGTGCGGAACATTTGTCTAAAAAAGATATTGAGCAAGCACCACATGTTAAAGGATCTATGACAATGTAACTTCTGTGTGGATATGAACAAATATAAGTCATTACGTTGTCTTCCTTGTCCAACGTCAACTGGTTTGGCATAGAATGTTTTGATGGGGGGCTCACAATCACAAAAGGTGTCTAAGATAGTGTATTTGCATGCGAATATTCTCTTCCCTTATTAATTCTTTCATGAATTGCATCATTGACCAATGATATGTTTATCAATCTTCAATAAATTTTACTACTCATACGTTTCCTTATGTGATGTCATTACTTACCATAAGATTAGCATATGATCTTTCTCATTTATTTCTTTTATTTTTATTTAAGAAAAAAGGTAAAGAAAGCAAAACTCAAACTAACTTTATTACATATCTCGCACACGATTACATAGATAGATAGATCACTAAGCGAAACACCTCAAAGAAAGATTGAACTAATTTTTTATTCAACTAAAGGAAAAAAACTATAGATTAGACTAAGGTAGATAAAGGCAATGATAGTGGGGTGATATGATACTGGGGCACCTCCCCCAAGCTTGGCTCAAGCGAAGGGGAGTGCCCATACCCGATAATCAATTCTCCTTTGGTGGTGAAGAAGGTGTTGGTGGTGGTGATGAAGTAGTGAGCTCTTCAAACTTGCATCGTAGGCTAAAATTTGCGTCCCTTAGGTCTTCATTCTCGAGCTCAAGATTCAATATCTTCTTGCATAGCGCTTCCGTGGTTTCTCGTTGGAAACGAGGAGGAATAGTCTCATCTTCGTCCTCCTCATCCGTGAACCAGCCATGCGAAGGCTTAACACTACTGTAGGATGCTGCTAACGAGACACAACAATCAGAGACCGTTCGATGAAACTGTGTGCAATGCAATAATCACAAACGGTGGTGTAAAAACTATCAAAAAAAGGTGCAAAACGTTTGCGATGACGGATGCATCAAACATAGTTCATATTTTAGATACATGTGCGATGAAGGGCATACGGTTAAGTTCAATGAACTGTTTGCGATGAGGAAGAAGAACATAAACAGACAGCTAGATGAAGGTGTATGTGCGATATACATTGTACGGTTCACTCGGATGAACTGTTTGTGATTAGGCAACACAAAAGAAACGGTCAGCCAGATCAAGTTGTGTGCGATGTACGGCTTACGGTTCACTTGGATGAACTGTTTGCTTTGAGCCAAGAGAACAGAAATGGTTCGATTTAACAGGATGTGTACGATACGCGGCAAACAGGTTTGTAAATAGAAATATGTGCGAAGACCGATAATGACATAGACGATTGCTTCTAATAAGACGTATGTGATATGCTCTGTCTACACAACATCTATTGGCCATCAGGCGACGGGCGGTCGTCCGGGTATGCCATAAGGATGCGAAGAGGGCATGCTATATCAACAAGGACTAGCTGTTCCACCAATAGCTCATCTAAGGAACTCTCAAGTTAACTGTGCTTAGGCTGGAGCAGCCATGAGATGGGTGACCGGATGGGAAGTTTTCTTCATGTTAAACCCACTGATGGGATGTATCTTAAATGTCCAGTAAGGACATTTATGATAGATGCCATAAGTGGAATTAACCTCAAGGTCCTTGTTTTGATTTTGTTTTTTAACACATGTTAAAGAAGGTCTACCGCATTACTTTTTGAGAATGTGTGATACATGTCATACCGTTGATCCATCCGACCTATTTGTGATGAAATAAGCCGTGTGTGTGGGCAAATGCTTGCTAGTATACAATAGTTTGCGATTGATGAATTCATCACCGGCGGGTTCCGTAGTGTGGTCCGTGTTCATCTGATCATCATCTACTGCTTGCGGTATCTCGATGTTCCTTATATGCTAATTTTCCATTAATTGATGGCATTTTATGAAACACCAACGTTTCTCACCATTTCCTCACATGTTTCCCGCCACCCAGTGATATTGCGAATAAACCTAGGCGGCGTGCGACGCACGGAGGCAACAAGCGCAGCGTGTAGCACATCCACCTTTCCCCAAGCATGCCAACCCACCAAAGCACTGCCTCTGCCATCAACCTCGTCGATGAGGAAAACGAGAAGGCTCCATGGTCCGTCGAGGCCGAGGCACTCCACGGTAACATGATGGACGATGCCGTGATGCGCATCATCGCCAGGGTTGAGCAGACCCTTGGCGCATAGCGCTTGAGCGTCGTGGATCAAGATAGGCATGTCAGCACCGAGAGGTTGCAGCTCGCCGAACAACATGATCGATGGCGCGCCGCAGAGCAAGCTAGGCGCGTCCGCCCTGATAAGGTTCGGCTCGCCGCACGATGAGACCGTTGGAGCACCGCAGAGCGAGAGGCACGGCACGCCGCACAGCAAGAGTGGATCCATCGGCACTTGCCTGTTGTCCACACGGCGTTGCAGCTAGGTACATGTCCCATTAGTACCCCCATTCCTCACTAGGAGTTGGCGGAGGCCCTCTGCACCGTACTTACACCAGAGGCTGGCTACATCGTACTTGCACCAGACGCCCGCCGCGCCGTTCGCATGGGTCACGCTGTTCGCCTTGTCCGCGGCCCGCTCGATGCCAACACGCTGGTCGGTAGGCTCGACCGCCTCCTTGGCCCAGGTGTCCACCTGGGCGCAGTAGAGGAACATGGCCATTGCATCCTCGATATGGCGATCTCCGATGAAATAGCCAACTTGGAGCTCGAGATCACGCTCCAGATGTACCGTGAGCGTGTCGACCGCTTGGACGAACGTCTGCACGAGTTTAGGCATAGCCAAGAGCTACCGTAGGCAAGGGCTGCTGGTCATGGTCTCATGGACGCGTTTTATTTTGTTGAGTCATTTCGAAGTGGATAGCTATGTATTAACAGCAGACATAGAATTGCTCTGTTAATTGCTTTTTTCAATGTATGTACTCTATTTCCGTTGTTATATGTTCTGTTTCAATGTGTGTGTATACGCTTTCCATTCTGTATATGTGGATGATAAAAACTAGATTCAAGTTAGTATACAAAAACAGATAGAAAATGGAATTCATAATATATATTAATTGTTCATTAGTTCATGACAGAATATATATAATATCATCACATATACGTGATGATACTTAACTACTAGGTACAATGCATAAAATTGAAAACGAACAATACTAAAACTAATAATCACTCCTGGTGCGCAGCGTCTTCCTAGCGCGGAGGCAGTACTCTGCCTCCTTCGCCTCGCAACGCTTTACGTACCGATCCGCCTCTTGTTGTCGGACGAGCACGGACGATCTTGCCATTTCGTTGGGCACCCACTGGAGCTCCTCGTCGGTGGCACGCTGGAGCTTATCGGCCACCTCCGCGCAGCAATGAGGCACCTAGCGCCATTGACCTTCCTCGCGAAGTACCCGTCTTTGTACACGTCCTCCGCACGACGACGAGCCCGCCCCCAAAGCTCCACCTTCTCCTTTTTCCAGGCGGCACCACGGGCTTCACAGGCCACCTGGTACCTGGCTTCCTCCTCCGCCATCTCCTTCTTGAACGCCACTTGCGTGGCTTTCTCAGTCGGCGGCAGTGACTTCCACAAACAAAGATTATACTGGCCCCAAAACCAGTCCAAAGTTGGGGGGTCCGGGGCATCCTCGTCCAGTGGCGCACAGGGATCCTCCTCGTTGCTGCTCATTGACTAAGCTTCCTCGGGGGGCGGCGACTCCTCGTCGGCGCGTGGGCAGATCGGCGGCACCATGGTAGAGCTTTGAGAGGGAGAGAGAGAGGGGGCGAGCGAGGGGAAGATGTAAATGAGAATGCAGGCGAGACGACGTGAGTAAGGTAGTATTTATTGGCGGCCGGAATCTAGATCGACGGGAACAGTACACACGCCGGTCACCAGAATTGACGAGTACTGTAGTTTGAATAACACACGATTCCCGGATTAGAATCCGTGTGTGAACATAATAGCTGACGGTTTCCAACACATAACCGTGTCTGATTAATAACCCCCGCCATTCACCTTCCACACCTCGAGGCGCGAAACAGAGTGCCAATCGTGTGGGGGCCGGTTTTCTTGCCATATCTTTACATTTTCTTTTTTGAACACCAGATATTTACATCGTCTGAAGATTTTTTAACTCACACCAAGTACACAAAAATGAGATTTTTCAGACCGTTATGGTTAGCCGTTGCATGTAGATGACGTTAAAATTTGAATTATTGTCATTAAATGGCCAGAAAATCAATTAAATTTCTTTAAAAGGTCAAATGACCCCTGTAATTTTCTGAATTTCACATGGCAGTTGTATTAGTGCACGTTAAACATAGAAAAAAATTGAAGGCCGTAAGGGGAAGCTATCTCTCGTTCGTCATCAAACATGCATTGTTCCCTCTCGGAACTACTAGCCTTCTAGTGAGTTGCTTCGGTTTGTGAGGGTTGTGTGTCCAAACTTTCGTCAAACAGGCCAATTTTTTTACACATCATCTTGGTGGCATGACATTACATCAAGCAAAGTTTCATGTTTTTCTGATCATTTTTTAATTTTTTGGAATTTAAATGCCATGGCACTCCATGCACGTACATGTGTTCATGCCGTGAGACCGATATGATTGAAAATTTCTTATAATTTACTGCACATGGAATTAACTCGCACAGAAGTACGCAAATAAGATTTTTCAAACCGTTATGGTTAGCCATTACATGTAGATGTAGTTCAAATTTAAATTACGGTCGATAAATGGCTATAAAATCACTTAAATGTCTTTAAAAGGTCAAATGACCCGTGAAATTTTCCAAATTTCACATGACAGTTTTATTAGTGCACGTTAAATGTAGAAAAAAATTGAAGCCCGTAAGGGGAAGCTATCTCCCGTTCATCATCAAACATGCATTGTTCCCTGTCGGAACCACTAGCCTTCTAATGAGTTGCTCCGGTTTGTGAGGGGTGTGTGTCCAAACTTTCGTCAAGCAGGCCAATTTTTAACCACATCATCTTGGTGGCATGACATTACATTAAGCAAGGTTCCATGTTTTTCTGATCATTTTTTTTTTTGAATTTAAATGCCATGCCACTCCATGCATGTACATGTGTCCATGCCGTCAGACCAATATGTTTGAAAATTCCTTCTAATTAACTGCAAATGGAATTAACTCACACACAAGTAGGAAAATGGTTTTTCAAACCGTTATTGTTAGCCGTTGCATGTAGATGTAGTTCAAATTTAAATTAAGGTCGATAAATGGCTAGAAAATCACTTAAATATCTTTAAAAGGTCAATGGCCCGTGAAATTTTCCAAATTTTCACATGACAGATTTATTAGTGCACGTTAAACATAGAAAAAATTGAAGGCCGTAAGTGGAAGCTATCTCCTGTTCGTCATCGAACATGCATTGTTCCCTCTCGGAACCACTAGACTTCCAGTGACTTGCTCCTGTTTGTGAGGGGTGTGTGTCCAAACATTCGTCAAACAGGCGAATTTTTTACCATCATGGTGGCATGAAATTACATCAAGCAGGGTTTCATGTTTTTTGATTATTTTTTTCATTTTTTGGAATTTAAATGCCATGTCACTCCATGCATACATATGTGTCCATGCCGTGAGACCAATATGTTTGAAAATTCCTTCTAGTTTACTGCACATGGAACTAACACGCACACGAGTACACAAATATGATTTTTCAAACTGTTATGGTTAGCCGTTGCATGTAGATGTAGTTCAAATTTGAATTACGGTCATTAAATCGCTAGAAAATCAATTAAATGTCTTCAAAAGGTCAAATGATTCTAGAGATTTTCCAAAATTTGACATGGCAGTTGTATTAGTGCACGTTACACGCAGAAAAATTTTGAAGGCTGTAAGAGGAAGCTATCTCCCATTCGTCATCAAACATGCATTGTTCCCTCTCGGAACCATGAGCCTTCTAGTGAGTTGCTCCAGTTTGTGTGTGGTGTGTGTCCAAAAGTTTGTCAACCATGCGCTTTTTTTTACCACATCATCTTGGTGGCATGAAATTACATCAAGCAAGGTTTCATGTTTTTCTGATCATTTTTTAATTTTTTGTAATTTAAATGCCTTGGCACTCCATGCACGTGTCCATGACATGAGACCAATATGTTTCAAAATTCCTTCTAATTTACTTCACATGGAATTAACTCGCACACAAGTTCACAAATATAATTTTTCAAACAGTTATGGTTAGCCGTTGCATGTAGATGTAGTTCTAATTTGAATTACGGTCATTAAAGGCTAGAAAATCACTTAAATATCTTCAAAAGGTCAAATGACCCCTGAATGTTTCCAAAATTTGACATGACAATTGTATTAGTGCACGTTACACGTAGAAAAAATTTGAAGGCCGTAAAAGGAAGCTATCTCCCGTTCGTCATCAAACATCCATTGTTCCCTCTCGGAACCATGAGCCTTCTAGTGAGTTGCTCCGGTTTGTGAGGGGTGTGTGTCCAAATTCTCGTCAAACATGCCAATTTTTTTACCACATCATCTTGGTGGCATGACATTACATCAACCAAGGTTTCGTGTGTTTCTGGTATTTTTTTAATTTTATAAAATTTGAATGGCATGGCACTCCATGCATACAAATGTGTCCATGCCGTGAGACAAATATGTTTGAAAATTCCTTCTATTTTCTGCACATGGAATCTGTTGCCACTTTACTCCAAATTCGTCTTTCACAGCTAAAAAAATATATCTACAACATCACACATAGTTGTTTTGTAGGAACCGTTTGCGATGAAAATTTCTGGGTCTATTTAAGTCTTCCTCCTTAAGCTTCATCGGTCGTCTGCTCCAGTGCCGGCAACCCCCGAATCCACAAATCTCGTTCCCCATTCCTGCACCCCCTTCTTGCAAAGATGACGCTATGGAAACGCTTTGTGAAGGCTCATGCGATTGTCGCGTCCCCCCTGAGCGCCGCCGCCTGCGCCGAGAGTGCCGCCGCATCCGCATTGAGCGTGACCGCTTCTGCCGAGAGGGCATCTACGACAGCGAATAGGGCTGCTGCAGCAACCGAGATAGCTGCAGTTGCTGCTGCGATGGCGGCTGCAAACGCCGAGAGCGCTCGAGCTGCCGTCTGTGCCATGGATGTCCCCCTGTCCCGGGACGAGGCCATCCATGCCAAGATATTCCAGGCCACCTCGGAATCCAGCATGCAACCCACGTCCGAAAACGCGGCGGTGGCCATGGAGCTCCTGCTTCCTCATGAGGTCGCCAAGCAGGAGCTGGAGATGCAGGAGCCGTTGGAGATCGAGGAGCGCGTGGAGGAGGAGTTGTGCGTGGACGAGGTCGAGGTAGAGAAGAGTTTGTCCGTCGAGGAATTAGCGCTGGAGTACACACGCGAGCTCTGGCGCAACCACTACTACATGCACTACAACCTTCAGGGCGGTGCCGAGGACGAGGACGAGGACGTGGTCGACTTCAGCAGGGGGGACACGGAGTCCACCAACGACGGCATCTCGCCAGGACAAGTCATCGACGTCTCATCTTACACCGGCGATGCATAGGCCGACGCGGCGGCGGATTTGTTAAAATTATGCGTACTTAGGCTTTGTTTTGAATGCTGATCTTTTGTTATAGCAATGTTTAGGTCAACTGGCTTTGTTTACTTACTAAAATTGCTTAATTCAGTAAGTGCGATATGTCTGCTATACGCTCTTTTGTGTGCCCAAATTAGCAAGCCATGTTAAATTATGCAATGACGTACCTGGGGAAATTTCCACCAAAATTTGAATTATCAAGCTCATCCCATGCACGTAAAGCAGAAGAATCGTTTGCGATGCACACAATCGTTCAACGTGAATGGTCTCCGGTGGCACCCCGCGCAAAGTTTTTGTGACGCCCGAATAATTAAGCTATAGTAACCCTCTGCTAATGATGCCACGTCACCTCGGTTACTGTTGATAAACTCGTGTTGATTCAAAGCTGATTCAAATTCAATTTCAAAACCCAGGAAAACCGCAAAAAGTTTTCAAACAATGAAACTAAAATGTTCAGGTCATGCCAGATAATGCATAGGTGATTATGGTGGTGAAACCAAACTTTTATGAAATACTTAATTGCACTAAAATGATTTAAATAGTAGCAAACGTAATTATTTAACTGCCTTTGCTGATTAATAAAATATCATACTAAATTATTTTGAGGACAAGACTTCTCCTGACAGTGGACTAAATCGAAATACAATATTAGATGCTAAGTATATATTTTACAAAAAACTAAATAATAGGAAACAAAGACAAAATAGAATAAAATAAAATAAAATAAAGGACCCCCCCCCTCGTGCTGGACCGTGGCCCAGCTGGCCACCGGGCCAACCAGGCCGGCCCATCCGCGCCTCACCCCACTCTCCATAAC
>LR738709.1:167570148-167622054 GCA_902687465.1 Secale cereale
ACCGCACTACCCCACTCCTCCCGCCACAGCGACCACTCTCCCCCCGATCTGGATCGAGATCGGGGGCTCGACGTCGACGTCGCCCGATGCTGCCCCGCCATCGCCGACGCTCCCCGCCTCGTCCGCTGCCGCCCGATGACCTCCCCATTGCCGGACCAACCCGCCGTAGCTGCTCGTTACCGTCGGTTGGAGGTCCTCCGCCTTGTCCGCCGCCCCGTCCACTTCTTCTCCCCAAAGGCTTCATCGAGCCTCGCCGCTTGTTCCCCTGCAACATGGGGTGAGGAAATCCCCCTTCCCTCTCACATTCTTGTCGCCGCTCGACTCCCTCTCCGGTTCGCCCGTCGCCTCGCCGCAGCACGCGCCAACCGCGCCGTGGTCTCCCTACCACTCCCCCTGCTCGACTGTGCTCCGCCTAGCTCCCCGTTGCGCACTCGCCGTGGCCGTGCCCCTCGCCGCGTTCCACACACCCTCACCGTGCTCCTTGTTGCAGACGCATGCGCCAGCTGTGCCCTGGACTTGATCGAGCGCGCGTGGTCGCGCCCTTCCTCCTGCTCGCTGTCGCCGGCTGATTGCTGATGCCGCTTGCTGCTGCTATGCCCGCAGTCACGCCGTCGCCGCTCTGCTCTCCCCGCCTAGCCCGGCGAGCGCTCCTCGCTGCTACCCTGCGGCTGCTCGCGCTCCGCACCTCCCTAGTTGTTGCTAGGTGTCGGAGCTCGTCACTCGCCAGTTGGGCGCGCCTGGGTGTGTGCCCGATCGGGCAGCTCCCGTAGCCCGTCACTCGCCCCGTTAAGGCCTTTTGGCCTATACCTGATGGGCCTGCCCCAGGGCCTATGACAAAGGGGCCCCGCGCCCAGAACGTTAAAAAGGATTTAAAAAGGAATAACAAATTAATAAATAAAAATGTTAATTAATTAATTAATTTAATTAAGCATAATTAGATTAACCTAATTACTGAGTAACCTAATTAACTGTTAGCTAATTAATTAGTCAATGACATGCGGGGCCCACAGGCCAGGTTGACCAGTCAACAGTCAGAGTTAACTACTGATGTCATGTTGACGTTATCATGACCTCATAAATGCATTTTCAAATTAAAATAATTCTGATAATTCTAGAAAATGATTTAAAACTTGAAAAATCATATAAAATAATCTGTAACTCAGATGAAAATACTTTATACATGAAAGTTGCTCAGGACGACGAGACGAATCCGAATACCCAGTCCGTTCGTTCACCACACATCCATAGCATAGGGAACATGCAACAATCGACCTACGGTTCATCTGTCCGAAAACGACAAACTTCAGGAAAACATTCCCGGATGTTCCCCCCTTCACCTGTATCACCTACTACTGCGTTAGGAAATCTCTAACACTGGTATTGCCATGTTACATTTTGTGATGCTTTGTTTGCTCTGTTATTTATTGTGTTCCCCCTCCGTTACTTCTTTCCGGTAGACCCCGAGGCTGCCGGTGACTCCTAGTTCGACTACGGTGTTGACGACCCCTGCTTCTTGCCAGAGCAAACAGGCAAGCCAACCCCCCCTTGATCACCGGATATATCCCATTCTCTTCTCTCTATATTTCTTGCATTAGGTTTGCTACTTTTGATGATCCGATATCTCCTATTCTGTTGCATAGCCTGTCATTGTTGCTACAACTGTTGATACCCATATCTGCTATCCTAAATGCTTAGTATATGATGCTAGTATTCCATCAGTGGACCTACACTCTTGTCCGTCTGCCATGCTATATTACTGGGCCGTGATCACTCGGGAGGTGATCACGGGTATATACTATACTATTACGTACTTATGTTGATGATTCAGAGATGGGGGCTGAAGGGCATTTGGTTCCACACAGGTAGTGGTGGGCCTGGGTTCCTGATGACCCACAAGTGAAGGGGATCTATCGTAGTCCTTTCGATAAGTAAGAGTGTTGAACCCAATGAGGAGCAGAAGGAAATGATAGGCAATTTTCAGTAAGGTATTTTCTACAAACACTGAAATTATAGGTAACAAATAGTTTTGTGATAAGGTAATTGGTAGCAATTGACAAAAGGTAAAAGTAAATAAGGTGCAGAAAAGTGGCCCAATCCTTTTTGTAGCAAAGGACAAGCCTGGACAAACTCTTATATAAAGGAAAGCGCTCCCGAGGACACATGGGAATTATTGTCAAGCTAGTTTTCATCACGATCATCTGATTCACGTTCGGTACTTTGATAATTTGGTATGTGGGTGGACCGGTGCTTGGGTGCTGTCCTTACTTGGACAAGCCTCCCACTTATGATTAACCTCTAATGCAAGCATCCGCAACTACAAAAGAAGTATTAAGGTAAACCTAACCATAGCTTGAAACATATGGATCCAAATCAGCCCCTTACGAAGCAACAAATAAACTAAGGTTTAAGCTTCTGTCACTCTAGCAACCCATCATCTACTTATTACTTCCCAATGCCTAACTCTAGGCCCAAATAATGGTGAAGTGTCATGTAGTCGATGTTCACATGACACCACTAGAGGAGAGACAACATACATCTCATCAAAATATCAAATGAAGACCAAATTCACATGACTACTTATAGCAAGACTTTTCCCATGTCCTCAGGAACCAAAGTAACTACTCACGAGACATAATATTGTTCATGATTAGAGGGATATTAATATGCATAATGGATCTGAACATATGATCTTCCACCAATTAAACCAACTAGCATCAACTACAAGGAGTAATCAACACTACTAGCAACCCACAGGTACCAATCTGAGGTTTGGGTACAAAGATTGGATATAAGAGATGAACTAGGGTTTGAGAGGAGATGGTGTTGGTGAAGATGTTAATGAAGATAGCCCTCCCCAAGATGGGAGAGTTGTTGGTGATGACGGCGGTGATGATTTCCCCCTCCCGGAGGGAAGTATCCCCGGCAGAACAGCTCTGCCGGAGCCATAGATTGGTTTCCGCCTCGGTTCCGCCTCAATACGGCGATGTCTGGTCCCGAAAGCCTCCTTCTGATTTTTTTTCTAGGTCAAAATACCTCATATAGGAGAAGATGGGCATCGGGGGACCATCGGTGGGCCCACGAGATAGGGGGTGCGCCCAGAGAGAGGGGGCGCGCCCCCCACCCTCGTGGACAGCCTGTGGCCCCCCTCGTGAACTTCTTTTGCCAGATATTTTTTATATTTTCTGAAACAGAGTTCTATGGAGTTTCGGGGCTTTTGGAGTTGTGCAGAATAGGTTTCCAGAGTTTGGTCCTTTTCCAGCCTAGAATTCCAGCTGCCGGCATTCTCCCTCTTCTTGTAAACCTTGTAAAATAAGAGAGAAAAGGCATAAGTATTGTGACAAAACAAGTAATAACAGCCCATAATGCAATCAATATCAACATATAAGCATGATGCAAAATGGACGTATCAACTCCCCCAAGCTTAGACCTCGCTTGTCCTCAAGCGAAAGCCGATATCGAAAAATATGACCACATGTTTAGAGATAGAGGTGTCGATAAAAATAAAATACGGACATGATGGCATCATGATCATTCTCATAACAGAAACATATATATATATATATATTGTCATATGATTCTTATGCTAAAGTAACAATCCATCCACAATATCAAGCATGAATAATAAACTTCATTGGAAACTAACAAACTTTGATCTCTGTCATTGAAGCAATTGCAATTTATCGTAACATCGGAAAAAGTCAATATAAGAGATTTTCAGTAAGCCTACATACTCAACTATCATATAGTCTTTCACAATTGCTCACACCCACGCAATACTTATGTTTATGGAGTTTTAATTGGACACAGAGAAAGATAGGGGCTTATGGTGTTGCCTCCCAACCTTTGACCTCAAGGGTAATGTCAACAATAATAGATCATGGAAACTTACATCCAAGTGGGTATATATGTCAGGATCTTTCCAACACAATGTGCTTGCCAAAGGATAAAATGTAAAAAGGAAGGGTGGATTTCACCTCGACTCTTTTAGAAGAATAATAGATAGGCCCTTCGCTGAGGGAAGCTGAGGTTGTCATGTGTTTTTATGGTTGGATGCACAAAATCTTAGCATAGAAGAACGTCACTTTATATTGCCACTTGTGATAAGGACCATTATTATGTAGTCCGTCGCTTTTATTACTTCCATATCACAAGATCGTATAAAGATAATTTCCTCCACACTAATAAATCGTACATATTTTAGCGAGTTTGCAACATGACAACTTACTTGGAAGGATCTTTCTCAATCCATAGCTAGGTATGGTGGACTCTCATGGCAAAACTGGGTTTAAGGATGTATGGAAGCTTAAGTAGCATCTCTACTTAGTGCGGGGAGTTTTGGCTAGCATGAGGGGGAAAGGCAAGCTCAACATGTTGGATGATCCATGACAATATACTTTATTTCGGATATAGGAAAACACAAACCATTATGTTGTCTTCCTTGTCCAACATCAACTCTTTAGCATGTCATATTTTAATGAGTGCTCACAATCATAAAAGATGTCCAAGATAGTATATTTGTATGTGAAGCCTCTCTTCTTTTATTACTTCCTATTAATTACAACGATGACCAAAACTATGTTTGTCAAATCCCAACAACTTTTATTTATCATACTCTTATATGTGAGGTCATTACTTCCCATAAGATCGATATGATCTCTTTGATACTCTTTATGTTTCTTTCTTTTTATCATGACCCAACTGAGGAAATCAAGCCCTTGACTCAACACTAATCTTTATTATATAGCTCACGGACTCGATTACAAAGGGTAAAGATCATAAGGCAAAAGCTCACAACTAGATCATGCTAACTTATATTCTACTAGATCAAGATACTACCAAAAGGGTCGAACTAAGAAAACGGTAAAGATAGGAGTGATGGTGATACGATACCGGGGTCACTCCTCCAAGCTTGGTAATTGCCAAGGGGAGTGCCCATACCCATATGATTATGTCTCCTTCTTCGGGGGTGGTGATGATGGAGTTGTTGATGATGTAGGCTTATTGTCCACCTTCCAAGGCATGGGCTCACCATCGTAGAAGGATGATCGAGTCTCCGAGATACTCAAATCTGCAGCCAAACCCATCTTCTTGAATTTATATTCATACTCATAGTTTTGGTTTTGCAGGTCATAGATCTGGGCTTGGAGGTGATCGATCTTCTCTTGAAGATTGGAGATGGCTTCCCCGAAGATCCTTGAGTCCAGCTTGAGGTTGTTGGCAAGCTCCGAGATCATCATGTGGTTGGCGTTGAGTCCTCGTTCCACCATACCTTGGCACTTGAAAACTTGCTGCTCCATTGCTTCGAGACTTGTCTCCACGCTTCCGGTACTCCTCGGCCCCTCAACATCATGGATGTGCAGCACACCCTCATGCAACTCCATGGTTTTAGGGTGATGCAGCACCTCCGCAAGGTAGGGGTTGATGACCTTCTCGAAGAACTTGTCCTTGGGGATGTTGGAGGACGCCATGATGATCTAGATCTGTCAAAAACAGCAGCTCGAAACGAAAACAGAGGATTTTTGCGTGATACAGAGGTCAAAACCTTCGGGAGTATATATAATGAATTTTTACCGACCAAAAGGAGTAACATACAAGAAATCGGAGTGCGGGAGGCACACGAGCTGCCCACGAGGCAGGGGGCGCACCTAGGGAAGGGAGGCGCGCCCTCCACCCTCGTGGACGGCTCATATCTCTTCTCGACTGCTGCTTATTTTTCTATTTTTCTAAATATTCCAAAACGGAGAAAAATTGCCTTTAGAACTGTTTTGGAGTCGGTTTACTTACCGTATCACATACCTCTTCCTTTTCGGAGGCTGAATCGTTCTGGAAAGTGTCCCTTATGTATTCCTCCAGAGTTATGGTTTCAATAACATTGGTTTCAACATTTATAGGATTACCTGAGATATAATGTTTGATTCTGTGATCGTTCACGACCTTCGGATTTGTGCCTTCGAAGTTGTTGATTTTTATGGCACCGAAACGATAGACCTCCTCGATAACGTAAGGTCCTTCCCACTTGGAGAGAAGTTTTCCTGCAAAAAATCTTAAACGAGAGTTGTACAACAAGACATAATCACCTACGTTAAACTCATGCTTTTGTATCCTTTTGTCATGCCATCTTTTAACTTTTTCTTTAAACAGCTTGGCATTCTCATAGGCCTGGGTTCTCCATTCATCAAGACAACTAATGTCAAATAACCTATTTTCACCGGCAAGTTTGAAATCATAATTGAGCTCTTTAATAGCCCAATATGCCTTATGTTCTAGCTCAAGAGGTAAGTGACAAGCTTTTCCGTATACCATCTTATATGGAGACATACCCATAGGATTTTTGTATGCAGTTCTATAGGCCCATAATGCATCATCAAGTTTCTTGGACCAATTCTTTCTAGACCTATTAACTGTCTTTTGCAAAATTAATTTAAACTCTCTATTACTTAGTTCTACTTGACCACTAGTCTGTGGGTGATTAGGGGATGCAATTCTATGATTGACATCATACTTTGCAAGCATTTTACGGAAAGCACCATGAATGAAGTGTGAACCACCATCAGTCATTAGATATCTAGGGACTCCAAACCGCGGGAAAATAACTTCTTTAAGCATTTTAATAGAGGTGTTATGATCAGCACTACTAGTTGGAATAGCTTCTACCCACTTAGTAATGTAATCAACAACAACTAAAATATGTGTGTACCCATTAGAGGCCAGAAACGGTCCCATATAATCAAAGCCCCAAACATCAAATGGTTCAATAACAAGTGAATAATTCATAGGCATTTCTTGACGTCTACTGATATTACCAATTCTTTGACATTCATCACAAGATAAGACAAACTTACGGGCATCCTTGAAGAGAGTAGGGCAATAAAAACCAGATTGCAATACCTTGTGTGCAGTTCTATCTCCCGCATGGTGTGCTCCATAAGCTTCGGAGTGGCACTTACATAGGATCTGTTACTGTTCATGCTTAGGTACACAACGTCTAATAATACCATATACTCCTTATTTATAAAGATGTGGGTCATCCCAGAAGTAATGTCTCAAATCATAGAAGAACCTTTTCTTTTGCTGGTATGTGAAGCTAGGAGGTATAAACTTAGCAACAATATAATTAGCATAATCAGCATACCATGGAGCAGTGCGAGAAGTATTTATGATAACCAATTATTCATCAGGAAAGCTATCATCAATAGGTTGTGGGTCATCAAGTATATTCTCTAACCTAGACAAGTTATCTGCCACGGGGTTCTCAGCTCCCTTTATATCAATAATATGCTAGTCAAACTCTTGCAGCAAGAGAGCCCATCTAAAAGTCTAGGTTTAGAATTTTGCGTTTCCAGAGGGGGGACGCGCCCCCCACCCTCGTGGACAGCCGGTGGCCCCCCTTGTGAACTTCTTTCGCCAGATATTTTTTATATTTTCTGAAACAGAGTTTTGTGGAGTTTAGGGGCTTTCGGAATTGTGCAGAATAGGTTTCCAGAGTTTGCTCCTTTTCCAGCCCAGAATTCCTGCTGCCGACATTCTCCCTCTTCTTGTAAACCTTGTAAAATAAGAGAGAAAAGGCATAAGTATTGCGACAAAACAAGTAATAACAACCCATAATGCAATAAATATCAACATATAAGCATGATGCAAAATGGACGTATCAGTTCCTGGCAGCCCCTTGATGGTTACTCTGTGGCGGAGCGATAGGGCAGGTCATGACCACCTAGGAGACAGGTGGGCCTGGCCCTCGTCGTTGTCCGCGGTTATTTCATAATAACACACTTAATGAGATCTTGGTATTTGATCCGAGTCTGGCGATTGGCCTATATGCACTGACCGCCTACGTGGGAATACTTATGGGCACTTGACGTCGTGGTATCAGCCGAAGCCTTCTTCACGTCAGCGACTGAGCGGCGCGCGCTGGATTGGACTGGAACTTCTACTCTGGTATTAGGAGAGGCTGGGTCTACTTACCGGCCGCCCACACAACGTGCAGGTGTGCAATGGGCGATGGGCCCAGACCCCTGCGCACTTAGGATTTAGACCGGTGGGCTGACCTCTCTGTTGTTCTTCGGTAGGGCTGCGACGTGTTGATCTTTCGAGGCTGGGCATGACCCAGGAAAGTGTGTCCGGCCAAATGGGATGGAGTGTGTTAGGTTATGTGTTCACCCCTGCTGGGAAATTAATCTATTCGAATAGCCGTGTCCCTCGGTAAAAGGACGACCCAGAGTTGTACTCCGACCTCATGACAACTAGAACCGGATACTTAATAAAACACACCCAGACAAGTTCTAGATACAACCCGGTGATCGCTTTCCCACAGGGCGACGAGGGGAGGACTGCCGGGTAGGATTAAGCTATACGACGTTACTTGGTGAATTTACCGCCTATTCTACTCTATTTCTGCAGGACGGAGGCTGCGAAAAGCGAGGATACTTGTTACTTTCCAGCTACTCTCTTCTATTGCTGCAAGATGGAGGTTGCCTGAAGCGTAGTCTTCGATTGGATTAGCTATCCCCCTCTTATTCTGGCATTCTACAGTTTAGCCCACAGATATTACCCCTTTACCTAGACACCATTTCATATGTAGTGTAGATCCTTTCTTGCAAGTACTTTGGATGAGTACTCACAGTTGCTTTGCTCCCCCTTTTCCCCCATTTCCTCTCTTCTCGGGTGATGCAACCAGATTGATGGAGTCCAGGAGCCAGAGGATCCCGAGGATGTTTCTACGTGGAGCTCGGCTTCGAGGAGTAGTTAGGTGGTCCCAGGCAGGAGGCCTTGCCTTTTCGATCGTTGCTACATTTGTGCTAGCCTTCTTAAGACAAACTTGTTTAACTCATGTATGTACTCAAATATTATTGCTTCCGCTGACTCTTGTGTATTCGAGCTTATGTATTCGAACCCTCGAGGCTCCTAGCTTGTAATATAAAACTTGTATTATTTTAATTTGTGTCTATAGTTGTGTTGTGATATCTTCCAGTGAGTCCCTGATCTTGGTCGTACACATTTGCGTGCATGATTAGTGTACGGTCAAATCGGGGGCGTCACAGTTTCCCTCCACATTTCAAATTTTTTGGCCAACTGCCGAAATATCTACCCCCTTCCCCACCCCCTTTTCTCCCCGACCACAAGTCATATTTCCCATGTTTCCTCCTTCCTTCCTAAGATATAGCCGCTTCCTTGCTCTCGCCATCTTGCATCCTACCATCGGGGTCGCCATGGTCTTCTTCAAAGACCTCTTCGGTGCTTCCTACTCCGACGATGACTCCTTCACCGCCCGGGTATGCCTCTCTTCTCTCTTTCGGGCTATGACTTGCAATGAAGAATTTTTACCCAGCGGTCGATTTGAGTCATTTCTTCCTCTTGTAGCTCCCTAGGACCATCAGTTGCAACGAATGGTGCGGGGTGGCTAAAGATCTATCTGCTTGTTGTCACCATGAATCTCCATGCATGAAGTTAGTTGCGTTTGAATCTGTGGACAGTGGGAGGAAGTTTCTGGCATGTGCAGAGAAGGTTAGACCCTCTTTCGTTGTTACAAATGATTTGTTAGATGTGATTCAGACACTGTCACGGTGCCAACCCACTCATACCACACCTTCAACCAAATGCATCCTAAGACAGTGTCACAGTTTGTACCTAGTATCTAAAATTGTTTCCATCTCATCAGTGGTGCCATTAGAAAATTATTTGGCATCGCTTCAGCAGTTTGTGCAGCCAACTTTGGTCCACACATCCGATCAGCCAAGCGATAAAATACTAAATCTTTATGGCACGAAGGAACTGGGCATCGAAGCAACTAGGTGCTCTGGAGTCCGGGTACCTAGTTTATTTTCCGCTACATCGGCTCGCCAGTGCAGGGCACTAGTGCGAGGTGTAGCTACAGTTGTCTTTACACCAGTTTTGGCATACATAGTGGGCGGCCTTAGTGCTATTAGTTCTATGTTATTAAATTTGTGCATGTACACACCTGTTAGTATCAATTTTCTGTCATCCAAACACCGTCGCTATGCTGTTAGAGTTACATTTACATTCCTCATAAAATATTCAGTTTGTTATTTATTGTACATGAGTAAGAACTTGTAGCGTTGCTGTAGTTAATTATAGCTTTTGATGTTTCAGAATTAGGTTGTTGTCTCAGTAGGAATTAATTCATTTGCACATTGATCTTTTTTAGAAGATATGTCATAATTAACATATTTCTTCAGTTTTTCAAACTAAGCATTGCTGATTTTCTATGTTGCTCTAAACCCATTCCCCTACAATTGTTACTGATCTAGTTTTAAATATTATAGGACGCACGGAAGTGTTCTTACTTGGAGTGGGTTGATCAAGGGTGGTCACAGTCTTTGAAGATGTGCCTAGCAAAGCTCTGTAGCATGTATGAGGAAGAGAACAGAGCTAGGCTTAGAGACAGTGTTGTCAACGCTGAAGAATATTTGAAGATGCGGGATAAAAAGAGGAAGGTGGAGAATGAGCTCAGATTTTTTAAATTATACTTTGCTAAGATGGTGTTAGCGAAGGAGGAGGCACTTACTGAACTGAAAGCAGAGGTGGGTAAGACGAGCCTGATGGTCTCGATTAGGGAAATGAATATATTGTGCTTATGAAGTTGAACTAGCTATAAGTTGTATTGTGCTGTTTTCAGGTAGCTATCGTACTGTGATGTTAAAATATATTTATGTGCATGATATGAAATTGGCAAACAGTTGTTCGATGTGAAATGTGAATTTGCGTAATACTGCAATTATTGATTGTACACTATTAAACATGCTAAATGTGTCATGGAACTTTGCAAACGGTTCTAGCAGTAAAAGCGATTGTGATTGGTAGCCCAATGCCACACAATTTTCTTCATAAAATCGTGTGATGTACTTCATAAAAGCAAATGGTTAACCAAGGCAAAGCGTGTGTGTTAGTTACACCTATCACACACGAGCCTATAAATAATCTTGTGTGGGATGTACATACGAACAGAAACGTTTTCCCTAGATTGACTGTGTGGGATGTACATACGAACGGAGACATTTTCCCTGGATTGACTATGTGGGATGTTCATTTGAACGGAAACGTTTCCCCTGGATTGACTTTGTGGGATGTACATATGAACAGAAAAAAATTCCCTGGATTGACTGTGTGGGATGTACATAAGAACGGAAACGTATTCCTTGGATTGACTGTGTGTGATATACATACAAATGAAAATGTTTTTCTGGGATTCACCGTGTGGGATGTACATACGAACATAAATGGTTGGGTTTTAATGCCTCCTGATCGCACACGAGCTCATTTTGCCCTAGCATGTGCGCGAGGAGGGCCTATCCCGACGGTTTATAGGTCGTGCGGGAAGGACCCCCCGATCGCCCACACTCACTTGGCGACGATTCCAAATGCCTTCGCGGAAAGGGGTTAAAAACCGTTTGTATAGCACCGACGCGTACTAGTGTAAAGACATAAGTATCAAGAGATTTGTGGACGATAGGGCTCTCCTCCCCCGAGCCTTGAGATGACATGATTTCAGATCTGCTAGAAAACAGCCAGAAAGAAGAATAGAGGATTTCTCCGTGATACAGAGGTCAATTGGTTCGGGGGGTATATAAAGATTTTTATCTTGGAATACAAGAAAACGGGAGAAAAACGGAGTCCGAAAGGTACCAGTGGTGGGCACAACCCACCGGGGCTCGCCTGGCATGCCAGGCGCGCCCTGGTGTATTGTTCCCACCAGGGTCACCTTCCTAGGTGCTTATTATTTTCCTGATTTTTTTAATATTCAAAAACTAATAAAACTTATTTTCGCACATTTTTCGGAGCCCTTTACTTACCGTATCATGTACCTCCTCTTTTTGACGAATCTGGAGTGTTCTGGAAGGTTTCTTCTATGTGTTCTTCTAGTGTCATGGTTTGGATAATATTGCTTTCCACATTAATAGGCGTACCTAAGATATAATGCTTGATTGTTTGACCATTGACCACCTTCGGGTTTGTACCTTCGGCATTATTTATTTTGATGGCTCTAGAACGATAAACTTCTTCCATAACATATGGCCCTTCCCATTTAGAGAGAATTTTCCCTGCAAAGAATCTAAAAGGAGAGTTGTATAATAAAACATATTCACCCAGTTTGAATTCCCGCTTCTGGATTCTTTTATCATGCCATCTTTTAACTTTTTCTTTGAATATTTTGGCATTTTCATAAGCTTGGGTTCTCCATTCATCTAGTGAGCTAATATCAAATAACCTCTTTTCACCAGCAAGTTTGAAATCATAGTTGAGTTCTTTAATGGCCCAATAAGCTTTGTGTTCTAGCTCAAGAGGCAAATGACAATCTTTTCCATAAACCATTTTTATGGAGACATACCCATAGGATTTTTGTAGGCTATTCTGTAGGCCCAAAGTGCATCATCCAATTTCTTCGACCAAATTTATTTCTCTATTACTAAGTTCAACTTGACCACTAGACTGAGGATGATAGGGTGATGCAATTATATGGTTAAGATCATACTTAGCAAGCATCTTACGGAAAGCACCATGAATAAACTATGAACCACTATTAGTCATTAAATATCTAGGGACTCCAAACCTTGGGAAAATAACTTCCTTGAGCATTTTAATAGAGGTGTTGTGATCAGCACTACTAGTTGGAATAACTTCTACCCACTTAGTAACATAATCAACACCAACCAAAATATGAGTATACATGTTAGAGGAAGGAAATGGTCCCATGTAATCAAATCCCCAAACATCAAATGGTTCAAAAGCAAGTGAATAATTCATAGGCATTTCTTGACGCTTACCGATATTACCAATTATTTGGCATTCATCACAAGATAAGACAAACTTCCGAGCATCCCCGAAGAGATTAGTCCAATAGAAACCAGACTGCAATACCTTATGAGCACTTCTGTCTCCCGCATGATGTCCTCCATAAGCCTCGGAGTGACATTTCTGTAGGATTTGTTCCTGTTGATGCTCAGGTACACAATGTCCAATAATACCATCTACTCCTTTATAAAGATGTGGGTCATCCCAAAAGTAGTGTCTTAAGTCATAGAAGAATGTTTCCTTTAGTTGGTAAGTAAAGCTGGGGGTATATATTTAGCAACAATATAATTAGCATAGTCAACATACCAAGGTGTGTTGTTAGAAACATTTATTGAAGAAAATTTCTCATCAGGAAAACTATCATTAATAGGTAGTGGGTCATCAAGAACATTCTCAAACCTAGACAAGTTTCCAACTATGGGGTTCTCAGCTCCCTTCCTATCAGCGATATGCAAATCAAATTCCTGTAGCAAAAGGACCCATCTAATAAGCCTAGGTTTGCCATATTTATTTTCCATAAGATACTTTATTGTAGCATGATCAGTGTGAACAATTACTTTCGAGTCCACAATATAGGATCTATATTTATCACAAGCAAACACGACTACTAGAAATTCTTATTTAGTAGTAGCACAATTTCTTTGTGCACTGTCTAGAGTTTTACTTCCATAGTGAATAGCATTCAATTTCTTATCAACTCTTTGCCCTAGAACAACATCAACAGCATAATCACTAGCATCACACATAATTTCAGAAGGCAAGTTCTAATTAGGTGGTTGAACAATAGGTGCAGAAATTAAGGATTTCTTGAGTATTTCGAAGGCTTCTACACAATCATCATCAAAGACAAAAGGGATATCCTTTTGCAAAATATTTCTAAGAGGCATGGAAATTTTAGAAGTCTTTGAAATCTCCTATAGAAACCAGCATCACCAAGGAAACTACAAATACCTTTGGTATATTTAGGACATGCCATTTTCTCAATGGCATCAACCTTAGCTTTGTCCACCTCAGTACCTCTTTCAGAAATTTTATGGCCCAAAACAATACCTTCATTAACCATAAACTAGCACTTCTCCCAATTCAAGACAAGATTAGTTTGCTCAAATCTCTGCAAAACTCGATCAAGATTTCTTAAACAGTCATCAAAAGACTTCCAATAATGTAATGCCCAGGATGGGACTATATCTCCTACGTGTCGAGGCACGACTTAAAGATATAAGCCCATTCTGGAATGATCGCAAGTTTGGTACCTATTGCACATCTCATGTAAAAATAGGGATGAAAGCGGAAAAGATAGTTGGCTTACACTAGCCACGTCACACAAAAACATTACATGACCAAACATCATTCAATTAAACATCACAGCCCGTCTACGGGTAAAATCCAAATGAAAGATACCAAACATAACTTAAACCACAGGTCTGAATCGCCCCTAGTAGAAACCTCTACAGATCGTCGGGATAGTGCACGTAGTAACGGCTACGGTCCTCGTCATACTCCCAGTACAGCTCGGTGTCGTCACTTGCGTAGATCGCCTGAGTACCTACATCTGGTGTGGTGTAGAGTCTGTGAGCCACAGAGGACTCGGCAATCCCGTTCCCAGGTAACACAACTATCCAAGCCTTGGGTGTGGAACAAGGCTGAAGAAAGAACAAGAGGTTGCAGCAGCTCTAGCACTAGCTTACGTAAAAGAGAGCGAGAAGAGAAGTGCCTCGGACAAGAGATGATCACGAAGTGATCCTAACTAGCAAGTTAAACATAACCCCACCGTGTTCACTTCCCGAATCCCTTTCGGAAAATGACTGTCACGGTACTCACGCTGGTAGTGTATTCTGAACATGGTGTCAAGTTTTCTACAACCGGATATTAACAAATTCCCATCTGCCACATAACCGCGGGCACGGCTTTCGGAAGTTCATAACCCTGCAGGGGTGTTCCAACATGGCCCATGACAAGCCCACGATCCGCGGAGTCGCAACTCCAAGGTGGGAAGGCCCGAGTATCCTCGGAATCCTGTGCTCAAGATACTCCGACTAAGGTAAGGCTAATCCAGCAAATCCTCCCGGCATACCGACACCCTGATAGTAGCCGCGCGTATCTAGTCTTAGGCCACGACCGAATGAGCGCTATGTACAGATACCGAAGATCCCAGCGAACTGGGTGGCACCGCAAGTGGCTCTAGTTTGGACCAACACTCAAATCGAGCACTGGCCCACGGGGGTTGATTAATTAATCCTCGGGTTAATTACTCCCTCGGTAAGTTTTTAGTTGTTTAGGCAAATAGTACCAATGTTGGGACTTGCTGGAAAAGACTTAGCACTTAGCGGTTTATCGAGGGGGTCCCATAACCCCAACCGTGTGAGGAACGCATAATCAAGGAACATAACACCGGTTTATACGGTTCCTAGGGCGGCATGAGTGGAACAAATCACCAAGCAAAAGGCTTAGCCTTCCACCCATTACCAATATATAGATGATTTCATTTAATAATTAATATCGTGTGATATCCCAACAAGCTTCAACAAGAAGCAAGAATCTTCAATCTTCTCCTGCAACTAACATTGCTATAAGAGGGGCTGAGCGAAGCGTACTTAGCCAATCAAAGGTTTGCATATGTAGGGTGGTTAAACAGGTTCATGGTTACAATAGGAGGCTGACAGGAAAACAAGGGCATTGAGGTAAATACTATAGAGCGAGACTTCTAGCAATAGGCAAAGATAGTAATGTTATCGGGGTCAGGTCATCTTGCCTAAAGAGTCGTCGATGGGATCGTAAGTGGGCTCCTCGTTCTCAACCTCGGTAGTAACCTCGTTCTCGTACACGGTCTCAGCTTCTGGCTCTACTCAACACAAACACACAAGGCACGAAATCAACAAGATGCAATACACAAAACTACTGGATGCATGGCTGATGCACTATGGAAGCACTACAGATGCACTTAGGAAGCACAGAAAGTCAACATAGGAAGCACAGGGTTACAACACAAGGAGCATGACAATGTGCAACAAGCTAAATACATCAAAACATGATAACATGAGCATATTATGAATCTACATGTAAAATCACACAAGTTTCATATAGGACTTGCTCAAATCGGAGCAATGGGCTAAAAGATACACCCGAAACAATAAACATGCACAAGCTGAAATTAACAACCACATAGCAACTTCGGAGCAAGAGATAAATAGTCTACAGCACTCAAACATCATGACAAGGAGCATGGACATAAAGTAGACATATCCTACAGCAAACAATTCCATTGGAGCATCTCCAAAGGAGGCATGGATCAATAGCAACAAGCTATGACATTTTGAACTTGACAGCAAAATCCTGACAGCAGTAATTTATAGCAACTTGGGAGCAAGAGTTAAATATGCTACAGCCACCCAAATGAGCATGTGAGAATATGAATGGATAGCCAACAACTTATACAACAAGGAATCATCAAGAGTCACCCCAAAACTAGCATGGATTTGCCTAGAACAACAAGCAAACATGGCATCTGGAAATTACAGATTCCAGACTTAGTGAAATTTCACTAAGTGTTAAAACAGCAGTAATATCATGGCATCTTCGAGAGCAAGTTTAAGTCACCTCAAAGCATATCGAGACAAGTGGTTAGCACCACAGCAAAGTACAAATGATGGGGAGTCCAAAACATCTAAGCATGCATCAAGGGGACAACCACATCAATAGCAACGAGCTCCTCAACTAGGCATCTCGTAACAACTTTAACAACATAACAGCCACTAGCACTTTTGCAAAGGAGACAAACATGGCAAGATGAAATCTATCATGCAAGCTAAAGCAACCAACATGTAGAGCATCTCATGATGAACATGTGGACATATCATTTGCTTCATTTGGATAAACATGCACCAAGATATCACATTGCAAACATGGCATGAAAACAACTACAACCCGCAGTTTATAACAAGTAGCACTCTTCTCATGAAGATAAAGACATCTAGATGACCTCAAACATGCATGGCATAATGGAACAAAACGCAGTACAAGTCACCACGATCATTTTGACATATCATTTGCTCAAATCGGACAACCACACAAAAAGTTATCCACAATATAAAACATCATCAGAAATTAAACTACCAGGGACTTAGTGAAAAAAACGGAGACTACCTCCAGATCTGGTCAAACGGGCCCGGGCGGGTCAACGGCCTGGTCAAAGCGGGCGGACGGGCTGGCGGACCGGATCGGCTAACGGGCCGCGGAGTGGATCGGGCTAACGGGTCAGCCCGTTAGCGCCTGGATCTGAGATCCCGATCGGGACCTGGCTCGAGGAGCTCCTCTCGAGCGCCTGGGGCGACGGAGGCTGGCGGGGCCGGCGGCCTGAGCGCCCGGCCGGGAGGTGGTGGCCGGCGGGGGACCGAAGCAGCGCCGGCCGGCGGGAGGCGGCGGCGCCGGCGCTCCGGCAGGAGGGGCGCGGCAGGCGGCGTGGAGGCGGGCCCGGCGGCGGTGGTTGGTGGCGAGGAGAAGGGCCGGCGGCGGGCGGAGGAGAGGATCGGCGGCGGGGAAGAAGAACGGCGGCACGGCCGAAGGTTGAAGACGACCTCGGCGCGGGCCCACGCATCGGGTCTCGGAAGCACGGGCGGGGTCGTCGGAAGCACGGGCGACGAACTATGGAAGCACGGCTCACTGGGACGTCGGAAGCATGGCGGCTCAACGGTGGAAGCACGGCGCGTCAACGGTGGAAGCACCGGTGGCGCACTGTGGAAACATTAGGGTTTCTAGACGCAAATTTTAGAGGAGGTGGACGTCTATATAGGCACAAGGAGCTAGGGTTGTCCAAATGAGGGGAGGTTTTTGGCCACGCGATCACAAATGGATGGCCTAGATGAAGGGAGGGGTTTGAGTTGGGTTGGTGGGCTATTGGAGGGGTGTCTTGGGCCTCAAATAGGAGGTACTTTTAGCCCACGAGAATAACTGTTGGAGTAGCAAACGAACTCCAAACGCGACGAGATTTGACAGGCGGGTTACACACACGAAACAACATCGCACGACAAGTCTCACGTCAAACCGGAAACGTTACACGGCCAAACACCAAAGTAGGCCTCGGGGATGCCACGGACACGTGAGAGAGCTCCGGAACTCGAAACGAACAACGGGAAGGAACGAGTGGGACCGGATGCAAACGACAACACAAATGCAATGCAATGCACATGACAACATGACATGGATGAATGCACACACACACACACACGACAAAACGACGAAAACCCGAAAAGATGAAGAACTCGGAATGGAACTGATGGAGCCAAAGATATATATATTGCCGAAAAGGGAAAGTATTACATCCGGGGCATTACAAACTCTCCTCTACTATAAAAAGATATCGTCCCGAGATCTAGGACTGAAAGAAGGAAGGGTACTCGGAACGAAGGTGATCTTTTCATTCCCACGTAGCTTCTCAGTCGGTATGGTGTGACCACTTGACTTTCAAGAATTTGATGGACTTGTTGCGGGTCTTGAGCTCGGTTTCTTCGAGAATAGCAACGGGATGCTCTCGGTAAGTCAAGTCTTGTTGAAGATCAATCTCCTCAAACGGAATGGTGCGTTCAGGTGTCTTGAAGCACTTGCGGAGTTGAGACACATGAAACACATCATGAACATTGGCGAAGTTGGAAGGGAGCTCAAGTTGATAGGCTAGATCGCCTCTTTTGCCAAGGATCTTGAAAGGCCCGACGTATCTAGGAGCAAGCTTTCCTTTGATATCGAATCTTCGGGTTCCTTTCATCAGAGAAACACGGAGATATACATGATCCCCAATGTTGAAAGCCAAATCACGATGCTTGCCGTCATAGTAGCTCTTCTGACGCGACTGAGCGGCCTTGAGATTCTCACGTATGACTTTGCACATCTCTTCGGCTTCTGAGATCAAGTCATTGCCAAGAAGTTGACGTTCACCCGTCTCGGACCAGTTGAGAGGGGTACGGCACTTTCTGCCATAGAGGATTTCAAACGGGGCTTTGCCGGCACTTGCTTGGAAGCTGTTGTGGTAAGATAACTCGGCAAATGGAAGGCAATCTTCCCATTTCATGCCAAAAGATATGACACAGGCTCTGAGCATGTCTTCTAGAATCTGATTCACTCTCTCGACTTGACCACTAGTCTGAGGGTGAAATGCAGTGCTGAAACGAATCTTAGTGCCCATGGCAGACTGAAAGGAGTCCCAGAACTTGGAAGTGAACAAACTTCCACGGTCTGAGGAGATAACTGGAGGGATGCCATGTAAGGACACAATTCTGGAAGTGTACAATTCTGCCAGTTGAGCTGCATTGATGGATTCTTTGACTGGAAGGAAGTGAGCGACTTTGGTAAGCTTATCAATCACCACAAAGATAGAATCATTCCCTCTCTTGGACTTAGGAAAGCCAGTGATGAAATCCATTTCAATGTGGTCGAATTTCCACTCGGGAATAAGAAGAGGTTGGAGAAGACCGGCTGGACATTGATGCTCTGCCTTCACTCTTCTGCAGACATCACAATCATTCACGAATTGGGCAATCTCCCTTTTCATGCGAGTCCACCAGTAAGATTGCTTGAGGTCTTGGTACATCTTGGAACTGCCAGGATGAATCGAAAGGAGGGAATCATGTGCTTCTTCCATTATGAGCTTCCTGAGATCACCTTTGGGAACCACAAGTCTGTCCTCAAAGAACAAGGTATCTCTCTCATCAACGCGATAGCACTTGTATTTGGGAGTACCCTTTGCAATACCATGTTTCATTTTCTGAACCATAGCATCACTGAGTTGGGCCTCACGGATCTGATCTTCCAAGGTAGGAGCTACTTGAAGATTTGCAAGAAAACCTTGCGGAACAACTTGGAGGTTGAGCTTCCTGAATGCTTCACAAAGCTCAGGCTGGAACGGCTTGATAAGGAGGCTGTTGCAATATGCCTTTCTGCTCAAAGCATCTGCAATCACATTCGCCTTGCCAGGTGTATATTCTATGCTGGGATCATACTCTTGGATCATCTCGACCCAACGAGTCTGGCGGAGGTTCAGATTCGGCTGTGTGAAGATGTACTTCAAGCTCTTGTGATCGGTGAAGATGTCGACTTTTCTGCCCAACAGAAGGTGTCTCCACGTAATCAAAGCATGTACCACAGCTTCTAGTTCGAGATCATGAGTGGGGTAGTTCTTCTCACTTGGCTTCAGTTGACGAGAAGTGTATGCCACAATTCTCTTGTCCTGCATAAGCACACCACCAAGTCCTTGAAGAGAAGCATGACAGAATACTTCATAGGGCTTGGACTCATCTGGAGGAGTAAGAACTGAAGCAGAGATGAGCTTTTCTTTGAGAGTTTTGAAAGCCACATCACAATCCGGAGACCAGTTGTACTTGACATTCTTCTGCAGCAAGTTGGAAAGAGGCTTGGCAATCTTGGAGAAGTTCTCAACGAACCTTCTGCAATAGCTAGCAAGACCAAGGAAGCTTCGGAGTTTCTTGACGTTCTGAGGAGGTTCCCAGTTGACAATTGCTTCAACTTTCTCGGGGTTTACCGCAATACCGTTAGCGGACATGATATGGCCCAGATACAAGACCTTATCGAGCCAAAATTCGCACTTGGAGAACTTGGCATAGAACTTATGTTCACGGAGTCTATCGAGAACCAGCCGAAGGTGCTTTTCGTGATCCTCTTCATTCTTGGAAAATACCAAAATGTCATCCAGATACACAAGCACAAACTCGCTGGTGTAGGGGTTGAAAATGTAGTGCATCATTCTCGAGAAGGTAGGTGGAGCATTGGCGAGACCAAAAGACATGACTGTATACTCATAGGAGCCATAGCTCGTTCTGAAGGCAGTCTTGGGGATATCTTCATCTCTAATGCGAATTTGGTGATAGCCCATTCAGAGATCGAGCTTTGAGAACACTTTAGCTCCTTTGAGCTGCTCGAACAATTCATTGATGTTGGGGAGCGTATACTTGTTCTTTATTGTCTTCTTGTTCAATGGCCGGTAATCGACGCAAAGGCGCTCCGTACCACCCTTCTTCTTGACAAATAAGACACCACAACCCCAAGGAGACGTACTAGGCCTGATCAGACCCATACGCTCATGTTCATCAAGCTGTTTCTTCAACTCCTTCAACTCTTTAGGAGAGAGCTTGTACGGACGCCGGCATGCTGGCTCAGTACCAGGCTCGAGTTCAATGACGAATTCAACTTGACGATGTGGAGGCATGCCTGGAAGTTCTTCAGGAAAGACGTCTTCGTATTCGTTAACCACCGGAATTTGAGAGATGGCATTAATCTCGCCCTTGTCATTGAGAGAGAATAGCCTAATTGTGTTATCCCGAGATGCGAAGATAATCACGTCTTCATTAGGATGAGTAATCTTGACTTCCTTATTTGCACAATCAATTTGAGCATCATGCTGAGAAAGCCAATCCATCCCGAGGATGAGGTCAATGTCGGAATTGCCGAGAACCACCGGATTAGCCAGAAAGCGATAATCACCCATGCGAATAGATACATTCGGAGCAACTGATTTGGAAGTCATTTGCAAACCCGGAGAAATAATCTTCAAAGGTCTAGGGATGCTCTCCGAAGCCAATTCATGCTTAGCAACAAAAGGTCTTGAAATGAAGGACAACGATGCACCCGAATCAAACAATACTTTTGCAAGGAAAGAGTTAACTGAGAGGTTACCCAATATCACATCAGAAGAATTCTCCGCTTGCGCTGCATTCATCAGATTCACCATTGCAGACTTTGGATTATGCTTGACAATAGTTGTGCTGACAGGTGGAGGAGGCAGAAGGCGCCTTGGGTTGGGGCACTTGTTAGCATAATGACCCTTCTGGCCACACTTGTTGCAGACCACTTCGGAGAGAGGACGGTAATGAGGAGCACTTGACTTGGAACCTTGAGACTGATGCTTTGACTGGTTGCTTGGGTTGGGTGGGTGGGAGAAACCACGGCCACCAGAGTTCTTGTTGTTGTTGTAGGGAGCTCGGATCACTGGAGGAGGTGGAAGCCAAAACTTCTGTTGCTTCGCGACCACTTGAGAAGATGAGGAGGAGTGAACAGCGTCTCGGATCCTCTTTTTGGAAGCTTCCATCTTGAGCTGGGCTGCCTCTTGCTTAAGCGCCATGTTATAGAATTTGTCAAACTCATCAGGCTCGAACAAGGTGAGAGCAAGTTGAAGTTCATCCTTCAGACCTCCACGGAACTGATAGATCTTGCTCTTGGCATCTGGAATGTCTTGCTTAGCATAGCGGGCAAGGTTTTGGAACTTGACATTATACTGGTAGACAGTCATAGGGCCTTGCTTCAGGTTGCGGAATTGCTCACGCATACCCTCGATGACACTTGTTGGAATGTGGTGAGAGCGAAAGTCCTTGCAGAAATCCTCCCAAGAGATCACACGCCCTTCTCTGGAGTCTTTGTACTGCTGCCACCAATATGCTGCTTGGTCCTTGAGTTGGAAGGCTGCAAACTTCACATAGTCATCAGGCCTTACATTGCTGCACTCAAAATGCTTCTTGATATCAGTGATCCAATCTTCAGCATCGAGAGGGTCGACACAGTAACTGAAAGCCTTTGGTTTATTAGCCAAGAACTAGTTGAGCGTAGCATGGTGCTGTTGGTTGAAGAGATTGCCTTGGTTCCCTGGAGCACCCTGATTTGCTTGATTTGCTTGCATTTGCTGCATCATCTGCATAAGCAACTGGGTGTTCTGATTTGTAGTCTGCATAATCGCTCTCCAGGCCTCAGACGGAGGAGGAGGGGAAGGAGGACGGTCTGGAACCTCTTCACCCTCTGGGTTAGCGTTGGGAACCCGTTTCGGAGCCATCCTAAAAGAGATGACCACCAATCAGCAATTTGATTGAAAGAAGATATAAGCTGAAACAATGGATAGAAATGCAACATAGTCTTCACAAGAATCATTTGAACAAGAGGAACGAATGAAATTCTCAGTTTAATGATAACAACAATCTTCACGAGAAGCCACTGAGGGACAAAAGGTAAATAAGAAAAACAACAAGGTACAGATGGAACAAACACAAGATAGGAGCTTCGTTCGACATCTTTGTGCTGAAAGCTTATGAAACGTGTTACGAAAGGGTTTTGCAATCCCCGGATCAGCATAGCCAAGGACCCTTTAAGATGCAACTCCCGATCGGAACATCGGCCATAAAACCACTTCACTCAATGTAGAACCCCGAACTCCGTAACCTGCATTCGTTGGAAGAATGCCTATGATCTACTAGAGGAACCCACCTATTAATTTCCAAAAGTTTCCAGTTATGCAATCAGGTGTTGGGGATACTAGGGGAAGCATCGCGCACACAACTCTAATCCTACATCCAGCTGTATCCATCCTTCAACACATAACCAGTTGTTCTCGGAAACCGTCTACCTCGGACCTTCGAAATGCATCTACTATACAAGCTATGGCAATACTCCCGAACTACCTCCCCAGTACTGGGTGATGTCGGGGTTATCTTGCCACTAACAGTATAGGAGAGTTTTCGATGTCGGCCGTCTTAAGTATTCTAGAACTGCCATGATATGTTTGTGACGACAATACCCCGAAGCTCAACTCCCCAAGACACTGCCACAACCCCTAATGTCAGGAGGCATCGAGAACAATATTCTCGTCACAAAGACATCGAAACAATCCAAACAATACTCGCGAGATTCCTAAAAAAAATTGTGCAATTTTTTTGAGAGTAGAAGAGGCAAGAGTAATCGTCAGGAGTCCTCACCAGAATGAAAAGAGATGAGGAGCAAAAGAATTCCTACTCTCCAATATAAATATAGGACTCAAAACATTTTAAGTGTGTGCCTAGACTCGACCGTCAACGATTCGATCAATCAGTGGGGGCTTCTAGGTCGGAGAAGGCTCTGATACCAACTTGTAATGCCCAGGATGGGACTATATCTCCTACGTGTCGAGGCACGACTTAAAGATATAAGCCCATTCTGGAATGATCGCAAGTTTGGTACCTTTGCACATCTCATGTAAAAATAGGGATGAAAGCGGAAAAGATAGTTGGCTTACACTCGCCACGTCACACAAATACATTACATGTCCAAACATCATTCAATTAAACATCACAGCCCGTCTACGGGTAAAATCCAAATGAAAGATACCAAACATAACTTAAACCACAGGTCTGAATCGCCCCTAGTAGAAACCTCTATTGATCGTCAGGATAGTGCACGTAGTAACGGCTACGGTCCTCGTCGTACTCCCAGTACAGCTCGGTGCCGTCACTTGCGTAGATCGCCTGAGTACCTGCATCTGGTGTGGTGTAGAGTCTGTGAGCCACAGAGGACTCAGCAATCCCGTTCCCGGGTAACACAACTATCCAAGCCATGGGTGTGGAACAATGCTGAAGAAAGAACAAGAGGTTGCCGCAGCTCTAGCACTAGCTTATGTAAAAGAGAGCGAGAAGAGAAGTGCCTCGGACGAGAGATGATCACGAAGTGATCCTAATTAGCAAGTCAAACATAACCCCACCGTGTTCACTTCCCGAATCCCTTTCGGAAAATGACCATCACGGTACTCACACTAGTAGTGTATTCTGAACATGGTGTCAAGTTTTCTACAACCGGATATTAACAAATTCCCATCTGCCACATAACCGCGGGCACGGCTTTCGAAAGTTCATAACCCTGCAGGGGTGTTCCAACTTGTCCCATGACAAGCCCACGATCCGCGGAGTCGCAACTCCAAGGTGGGAAGGCCCGAGTATCCTCGGAATCCCGTGCTCAAGATACTCTGACTAAGGTAAGGCTAATCCAGCAAATCCTCCCGGCGTGCCGACACCCTGATAGTAGCCACGCGTATCTAGTCTCAGGCCACGACCGGATGAGCGCTACGTACAGATACAGAAGACCCCAACGAACTGGGTGGCACCGCAAGTGGCTCTAGTTTGGACCAACACTCAAATCGAGCACTGGCCTAGGGGGGTTGCTTAATTAATCCTCGGGTTAATTACTCCCTCGGTAAGTTTTTAGTTGTTTAGGCAAATAGTACCAATGTTGGGACTTGCTGGAAAATACTTAGCACTTAGCGGTTTATCGAGGGGGTCCCATAACCCCAACCGTGTGAGGAACGCATAATCAAGGAACATAACACCGGTTTATACGGTTCCTAGGGCGGCATGAGTGGAACAAATCACCAAGCAAAAGGCTTAGCCTTCCACCCATTACCAATATATAGATGATTTCATTTAATAATTAATATAGTGTGATATCCCAACAAGCTTCAACAAGAAGCAAGAATCTTCAATCTTCTCCTGCAACTAACAATGCTATAAGAGGGGCTGAGCGAAGCGTACTTAGCCAATCAAAGGTTTGCATAGGTAGGGTGGTTAAACAGGTTCGTGGTTACAATAGGAGGCTGACAGGAAAACATGGGCATCGAGGCAAATACTATAGAGCAAGACTTCTAGCAATAGGCAAAGATAGTAATGTTATTGGGGTCAGGTCATCTTGCCTGAAGAGTCGTTGATAGGATCGTAAGTGGGCTCCTCGTTCTCAACCTCGGTAGTAACCTCGTTCTTGTACCTGGTCTCAGCTTCCGGCTCTACTCAACACAAACATACAAGGCACGAAATCAACTAGATGCACTGCACAAAAATGCTGGATGCATGGCTGATGCACTATGGAAGCACTACAGATGCACTTAGGAAGCACAGAAAGTCAACATAGGAAGCACAAGGTTACAGCACAGGGAGCATGACAATGTGCAACAAGCTAAATACTTCAAAACATGATAACATGAGGATATTATGAATCTAAATGTAAAATCACACAAGTTTCATATAGGACTTGCTCAAATCGGAGCAACGGGCTAAAAGATACACCCGAAACAATAAACATGCACAAGCTGAAATTAACAGCCACATAGCAACTTCGGAGCAAGATATAAATAGTCTATAGCACTCAAACATCATGACAAGGAGCATGGACATAAAGTAGACATATCCTACAACAAACAATTCCATTGGAGCATCTCCAAAGGAGGCATGGATCAATAGCAACAAGCTATGAAATTTTGAACTTGACAACAAAATCCTGACAGCAGTAATTTATAGCAACTTGGGAGCAAGAGTTAAATATGCTACAGCCACCCAAATGAGCATGTGAGAACATGAATGGATAGCCAACAACTTATACAACAAGGAATCATCAAGAGTCACCCCAAAACTAGCATGGATTTGCCAAGAACAACAAGCAAACATGTCATCTGGAAATTACAGATTCCAGACTTGGTGAAATTTCACTAAGTGTTAAAACAGCAGCAATATCATGGCATCTTCGAGAGCAAGTTTAAGTCACCTCAAAGCATATCGAGACAAGTGGTTAGCACCACAGCAAAGTACACATGATGGGGAGTCCAAAACATCTAAGCATGCATCAAGGGGACAACCACATCAATAGCAACGAGCTCCTGAACTAGGCATCTCGTAACAAGTTAAACAACATAACAGCCACTAGCACTTTTCCAAAGGAGATAAACATGGCAAGATGAAATCTATCATGCAAGCTAAAGCAACCAACATGTAGAGCATCTCATGATGAACATGTGGACATATCATTTGCTTCATTTGGATAAACATGCACCAAGATATCACATTGCAAACATGGCAAGAAAACAACTACAACCCGCAGTTTATAACAAATAGCACTCTTTTCATGAAGATTAAGACATCTAGATGACCTCAAACATGCATGACACAATGGAACAAAACGTAGTACAAGTCACCACGATCATTTTGACATATCATTTGCTCAAATCGGACAACCACACAAAAAGTTATCCACAATATAAAACAGCATCAGAAACTAAACTACCAGGGACTTAGTGAAAAAAACGGAGACTACCTCCAGATCTGGTCAAACGAGCCCGGGCGGGTCAACGGCCTGGTCAAAGCGGGCGGACGGGCTGGCGGACCGGATCGGCTAACGGGCCGCGGAGGGGATCGGGCTAACGGGTCAGCCCGTTAGCGCCTGGATCTGAGATCCCGATCGGGACCTGGCTCGAGGAGCTCCTCTCGAGCGCCTGGGGCGATGGAGGCTGGCGGGGCCGGCGGCCTGAGCGCCCGGCCGGGAGGTGGTGGCCGGCGGGGGACCGGAGCAGCGGCGGCGCCGGCGCTCCGGCAGGAGGGGCTCGGCGGGCGGCATGGAGGCGGGCCCGGCGGCGGTGGTTGGTGGCGAGGAGAAGGGCCGGCGGCGGGCGGAGGAGAGGAGCGGCGGCGGGGTGCTCTGGCCGGCGGCGGGGAAGAAGAACGGCGGCGCGGCCGGAGGTTGAAGACGACCTCGGTGCGGGCCCACGCGTCGGGTCTCGGAAGCACGGGCGGGGTCGTCGGAAGCACGGGCGACGAACTGTGGAAGCACGGCTCGCTGGGACGTCGGAAGCATGGCGGCTCAACGGTGGAAGCACCGCGCGTCAACGGTGGAAGCACCGGCGGCACACTGTGGAAACATTAGGGTTTCTGGACGCAAATTTTGGAGGAGGTGGACGTTTATATAGGCACAAGGAGCTAGGGTTGTCCAAATGAGGGGAGGTTTTCGGCCACGCGATCACAAATGGATGGCCTAGATGAAGGGAGGGGTTTGAGTTGGGTTGGTGGGCTGTTGGAGGGGTGTCTTGGGCCTCAAAGAGGAGGTACTTTTAGCCCATGAGAATAAATGTTGGAGTTGCAAACGAACTCCAAACGCGACGAGATTTGACAGGCGGTTTACACACACCAAACTACATCACACGACAAGTCTCACGTCAAACCGGAAATGTTACACGGCCAAACACCAAAGCAGGCCTCGGGTATGCCCCGGACACGTGAGAGAGCTCCGGAACTCGAAACGAACAACGGGAAGGAACGAGTGGGACCCGATGCAAACGACAACACAAATGCAATGCAATGCACATGACAACATCACATGGATGAATGCACACACACACATGACAAAACGACGAAAAGCCGAAAAGACGAAGAACCCGGAATGGAACTGATGGCGCCAAAGATATATATATTGCCCAAAAGGGAAAGTATTACATCCGGGGCATTACACATAAATGGAAAAAAAATCCATGAAAACCTCAACAATCTTTTCACAAAAATCAGAGGATATAGCGGTCATACATCTTTGAAAGGTAGTCGGTGCATTACATAAGCCAAAAGGCATACGTCTATAAGCATAAGTTCCAAAAGGACAAGTGAAAGTGGTATTTTCTTGATTAATTTGTGAAACAGGTATTTGTGAGAAACCAAAATATCCATCAAGGAAACAATAGTGTATGTGCTTGGATAATCTTTCTAGCATTTGATCAATTAAAGGTAGAGGGTAATGATCTTTTCTAGTTGCTTTGTTTAATTTTAAAAAATCAATTACCATTCTATAGCCTATAACAACTCTTTGTGGAATAAGTTCATTCTTATCATTAGGAACAACAGTAATACCTCCTTTCTTAGGGACACAATGAACATGACTTACCCATCTACTATCAGCTATAGGATAGATTATACATGCTTCCAGAAGTTATAATATATCTGTTCTTACCACTTCTTTCATCTTCGGATTTAATCGATGTTGGCGATCAACAACGGGATTATAGCACCAGGTTCCATATTAATTTTGTGCTGACATAGAGTGAGACTAATGCCCTTAAGTTCATCAAGAGTATATCCAATAGCAGCTCGGTGCTTCCTCGGAATTTTCAACAATCTTTCTTCTTCATGTTCTAAAAGGTTAGCTCTAATAATAACAGGATATATCTTTTTCTCATCTAGATAAGCATATTTCAAAGTGTTGGGTAGTTGTTTCAATTCAAACGCAGGATCACCTTTGGGTGGAGGAGGACCTCCTAGAGTTTCAATAGGCAAATTGTGTGTAAGCAGAGGTTGTTGTTCAAACAAGATTCAATCTATTTCATTTCTTTCATGCATATGCAAATCATTTTCATTGTCTAGCAGATATTGCTCTAAAGGATCAATAGTAGGCACAACAATACAAGCAAGACCAATAATTTCATCCTTACTAGGTAAATCTTTTTTGTGAGTTTTTCTACTAAACTTAGAAAAATTGAACTCATGAGATTCATCACCAAAGCTAACACCGACAGTTTGTTTAGTTAGCAGAATCTATAGTAGCATTGACGGTGTTCAAGAAAGGTCTACCAAATATTATGAGATAAATGTCATCTTGTGGGTCACCAATGACTAGAAGATCAGTAGAGTATTTTTTTCCCACGCAAGACTTCAGCATCTCTAACAATCCCAAGTGGTGTGATGGTGTCTCTATTAGCAAGTTTAATACTAACATCTATGTCTTCTATTTCAGTTGGTGCTATTCATTCATAATTTCTTGGTACAAAGTAAAAGGAATAGCACTTATGCTAGCACCTATGTCACGTAAACCATGATAACAGTGATCTCCTATTTTAACTGAGATGACAGGCATGCCAACAACGGGTCTGTGTTTATATTTCCCTTCAGGTTTGGCTATTCTGGCTGCTTTAGCAACTAATCAAATAACATGCCCATCGATGTTATCGGCCAAGAGATCTTTAACCATAGCAACACGAGGTTCTACTTTGATTTACTCAGGAGGTTTAGGTGCTTTAATATTACTTCTACGGACCACAGTTGAAACCTTAGCATGCTCATTTATCTTAACAAGAAAAGGTGGTTTCTCAATGTAAGCAGTAGGAACAACTGGATCAACATTATATACAATAGTTGCTTCTTCAGCGACTACTGGTTCTTTAATTTCTTCTTGAATAGGGGGATAATATTTAAACCACTTATCTTTAGGGAAATCAACATGTGTAGCAAAGGATTCACAGAAAGAGGCTACTATCTAATAATCAAGCCCATATTTAGTGCTAAACTTTTGAAAAGCATATGTATTCATAAAAGATTTAACACAATCAAATTTAAGATTAATACCTGAATCTTTACCTTCATCGAGTTCCCAATATTCAGAGTTGCATTTAATTCTTTCCAAGATATCCAACCTAAATTCAATAGTCTTCTTCATAGAAAAATCGGCACAAGAAGTATCGAGCATGGATTGATCATTACGAGAAAGTCAAGCATATAAGTTTTGAATGATGATTTCTCTCGAGAGCTGATGATTGGGGCATGAATATAACATTGACTTGAGCCTCCCCCCTAATCTAGAGCGATACTTTCTCCTTCACGAGGCCAAAACCTATATATATAATTCTGATCACGATGAACTAGATGCGTAGGATTTTTTTTATGGAATTCCATTTCCAAACGATACCAATTCCAGGATCCAATATCATCGCATAGCCTATACCAAGTCAATGCTTTTTACCTTAAATGATAAAGGGAATACCTTCTTCTTAGCTTAATCTCTAGTTAAACCTGCAAGCTTAAATAATCCACAAATTTCATCCACATATATCAAATGCATATCCGGATGTGTGGTTCCATCTCTTGCATAAGGACTAGCTAGCAGTTGTTCTATCATACCCGAAGGAATTTCATATTCAGTATTTTCAGTAGGTGCAGTAGGTTGAGGGGCAACAAATTGTGGTTCCGGTCAAGGTGAAGATACCACGAACAAACCCCTTAAAGGATTGTTCTCCATAGTGACAAGTGACAATAAATTTCAGCACTTAGTAATATTTTTTTCCTTACCAATTTCCACTTACCAAGCGCACTTCACTCATCGGCAACGGTGCCAGAAAAGATTCTTGATGACCCACAAGTATGGGGGATCAATTATAGTCCTTTTGATAAGTAAGAGTGTCGAACCCAATGAGGAGCAGAAGGAAATGACAAGTGGTTTTTAGCAAGGTAATGTCTGCAAGCACTGAGATTGTAAGTAGTCGATAGTTTGATAGCAAGATAATTTGTGACAAGCAAGTAACAAAAACGGAAAATAGTATGCATCAAGATATCCCAATCCTTCTGTGGCAAAGTACATGCCAAGACGGTTTCTTATAATGAGCAAGGTGTTCTTGAGGGCACAGGGGAATTTCATCTAGTCACTTTCACCATGTTGGCTTGATTCTTGTTCGCTACTTTGATAATTTGATTTCTTGGTGGATCAGTGCTTAGGTGTTGTTCTTACTTGAACAAACCTGCTACTTATAATTAACCCCCTCGCAAGCATCCGCAACTATGAGGAATGCATTAAGATAAAATTTAACCATATCATTAAACTTTTGGATCTAATTCGATCCCTTACGAAGTAGCGCATAAACTAGGGTTTAAGCTTCTGTCACTCTAGCAACCCATCATCTAATAACTACTTCACAATGCATTCCCTTAGGCCCAAATATGGTGAAGTGTCATGTAGTCGACGTTTAAATGACACCACTAAGGGAATCACAACATATTATCAAAATACCGAACACATATCAAGTTCACATGATTACTTGTAACATGATTTCTCCCGTGACCTCAAGAACAAAAGAAACTACTCATAAGTGACAAACATGTTCATGATCAGAGGGATATTAAATGGCATAGAAATTCTCAACATATAATCTTCCACCAAATAAACCATATAGTAATCAACTACAAGATGTAATCAACACTACTAGTTACCCACAAGCACCAATCTTAGGTTCCGGTACAAAGATTGAACACAAGAGATGAACTAGGGTTTGCGAGGAGATGGTGTTGTTGAAGATGTTGTTGGAGATTGCCCTCCCTAAGATGTGAGAGTTGTTCGTGATGATGATGATGATGATGATTTCCCCCTCCGGGAGGGAAGTTCCCCCGGTGGAATCAATCCGCCGAAGGGCAAAAGTGCTCCTACCCAAGTTCCGCCTCAAGATGGTGGTGTTCCGTCCCGAAAGTCCTCCCATTATTTTTTTGTAGGTCAAAATGACTTATATACCAGAAGAGGGGCACTGGTGGTGGACTGAGGAGGGCACAACCCACCAGGGCGTGCCTGGGGGCCCTGGCGTGCCCATGTGGGTTGTGCCCACCTGGTGGGGCCCCTCTAGTAGTTATTAGGTTCAGTATTTCTTATTTATTCAATAAAAATCCCCGTGAAGTTTCAGCCCATTTGGAGTTGTGCAGAATAGGTAGACTGGCATTGCTTTTTCCGGTCCAGATTTCCAGCTACTAGTATTCTCCCTCTTGATACAAACCTTGCATATTATGAGAGAAAAGACATTAGAATTACTCAAAAGGCATTATTATGCATGAAAACACTATAAATAACAGTAGGAAAACATGATGCAAAATGGACGTATCAGGTCCCGGCTGTTAGGGAGGATAAGGAGGCACTTCCTTGCGTGCGAAGTTATTGATGGTGGGTCTGAGCTGTTTGGGGAGAATTTATTATTTTCCGCGCCTAATATGGAGACACTTTCCTTGCGTCCCAAGATATAGTTGGTGGGTCTCAGCTGTCAGGACGAAAACATTTTTTTCGCAAAATACAGCTAAGCCAAGATACATGGGCCCTTCAGGTAGGTCCCTGATGTCAGGCGGAGAATCATTATTTTGCGCATAATAAGGAGGACTTCCTTGCTGCGGCTGTGGACCCAGCTGTCAGCCTCTCCACGTATAGTCCTCTTCCGATGTAAGTCGTTCCTTGAGCATGTTGACCACACCGCGTCGAGAGCACCAAGGCGATGGAAGACGGCGAGGCCTAGGAAGGGAATGACCCGGAGCTAGGGAACACTCGACAGTTTTTTTCCAATGCGGAGGGACGTACGAGGGTTTACTGGTTGTGCTGCAGTGTGAGGGTGCCGTCGCTGGAGAATAACAGCAGCTCTGGGGGAGTGCCAGCGATGGGAGTAAGGTGGGGCGGTGAGGCCTGCGCGGCAGCAGAGCCGGCCAAGGGAGGCAGGAGCAGGCGGCATGACCAACGCTGATTTGTGTGGCTGGAGCAAGAAGACCAGAGGTTGAAGAAGCATTATGGCCGTTGGATGGACATCCTATGGTCACTGCAGCTAGAATTGTTCATATTGACTAAGTTGACAAAGCCCTCCGTCCACGTCAACTTAGTAGGCTCACAAGTTGGCCACCAACTATGGTGGGTCCGAGATAGCATGGGGAGTATTCATTTTTTATGCATAATAAGGAGGCACTTCCTTGCGTGCGAAGATATAGCTGGTGGGTCCAAGCTGTCAGTGGGAGGAAGGTTTTTTTCTCGAAATACAGAGGCCCTTCCGGTGGGTCCCTGCTATCAGGTGGAGGAATCATTATTTTGCGCGTAATAAGGAGGAACTTCCTTGCGTGCGGCCGTGGACCTAGTTGTCAGCTTCTCCATGTATAGTCCTCTTCCAATGGATGTCGTTCTTTGACCGTGTTGACCACGCCACGCTGAGAGCACTAGGGCGGTGGATGATGGCGAGGCCTTGGAAGGGAACGACCCAGAGCCGGGGAAGACTCGAAAGTTGTTGCCCACGCGTTTGGGAGTACGATGGTTTACTCGTTTGGCTGCTGATGTCTGCTAGAACTACGTCGGTATTTCCCCAAAGAGGAAGGGATGATGCAGTATAGCAGCGGTAGGTATTTCCCTCAGTGATAAGACCAAGGTTATCGAACTAGTAGGAGAACCAAGCAACACAAGTAAACAACACCTGCACACAAAAAACAAATACTTAAAACTCGATGTGTAAAAGGGGTTGCCAATCCCTTTCGGGTAACGGACGTGATAGAGTTGTAAATATCGATAGATTGAATGATAAATAAGATAAATTCCAGCAAGGTATTTTTGGGTTTTTGGTTTTGTAGATCTGAAAATAAAAGCAAAGGAAAATATATGAGAAAGAGACCCCGGGGGTGTACATTTCACTAGTGGCTTCTCTCGAGAAAATATCAAATGGTGGGTAAACAATTATTGTTGGGAAATTGATAGAACTTCAAATAATCATGAAGATATCCAAGCAATGATCATTATATAGGCATCATGTCCAAGATTAGTAGACCGACTCATGCCTGCATCTACTACTATTACTCCACACATCGACAGCTATCCAGCATGCATCTAGTGTATTAAGTTAATGGGGAAATGGAGTAATGTAATAAAAACGCTGACATGATGTAGACAAGATCTATTTATGTAGAAATAGACCCCATCATTTTATCCTTAGTAGAAACGATACATACGTGTCATTACCTCTCTGTCACTGGGATCAAGCACCATAAGATCGAACCCACTACAAAGCACCTCTTCCCATTGCAAGATAAATAGATGAAGTTGGCCAAACAAAACCCATATATTGGAGAAGAAATACGAGGGTATAAGAAATCATGCATATAAGAGATCAATGAGCACTCAAATAAATTTCATGGATATAAAAAGATAGATCTGATCATAAATTCAAAGTTCATCGGATCCCAACAAACACACCGCAAAAGAGTTACATCATATGGATCTCCAAGAGACTGCTACTTCTGGAGCTTGCGTTGTATTCCCTCAAAGAGGAAAGGCTGATGCAGCACAATAGCGTAAGTATTTCTCTCAGTTTTTGAGAACCAAGGTATCAATCCAGTAGGAGACCACGCGCGAGTCCCTCGCACCTACACAAACAAATAAGAACTTCGCAGCCAACGCGATAAGGGGTTGTCAATCCCTTCATGATCACTTACGAAAGTGAGATCTGATAGATAGGATAGTGTAATATTTTTGGTATTTTTTTGGTATAAGAACAGAAAGTAAATAAAGCAAAGTAGAGTAGATGGAAGATTAATATGTTGAGAATAGACCCGGGGCCATAGGTGTCACTTGTGGCTTCTCATGAAAGCAGAATTCCACGGTGGGTGAACAAATTACTGTCGAGCAATTGATAGAAAAGTGCATAGTTATGAAAATATCTAGGCATGATCATTATATATATGCATCACCTCCGTTTCAAGTAAACCAAAACGATTATGCATCTACTACTATTACTCCACACATCGACCGCTATCCAGCATGCATCTAGAGTATTAAGTTCATAAGAACAGAGTAATGCTTTAAGAAAGATTACATGATGTAGAGGGATAAACTCAAGCAATATGATATAAACCCCATCTTTTTATCCTCGATGGAAACAATACAATACGTGCCTTGCTACCCCTGCTGTCACTGGGAAAGGACACCGCAAGATTGAACGCAAAGCCAAGCACTTCTCCCATTGCAAGAACTATAGATCTAGTAAGCCAAACCAAACCAATAATTTGAAGAGACTTGCAAGGATATTATAATCATACATAGAAGATTTCAGAAAAGAATCAAATATTTCTCATAGATAACCTTGATCTTAAACCCACAATTCATCGGATCTCAAACACACCGCAAAAAGATTACATCGAATAGATCTCCTCGAAGATCGAGGAGAACTTTGTATTGAGATCCAAAAATAGAGAAGAAGCCATCTAGCTAATAACTATGGACCCGAATGTCTGTGGTAAACTACTCACAACTCATTGGTGAGGCTATGGCGTTGATGTAGAAGCACTCCGTGGTAGATCCCCCCTCCGGTGGAGCTCCGGAACAAGCCCCAAGATGGGATCTCACGGGAACAGAAGTTTGCGGCGGTGGAATTAGGGTTTTCTCAATTGCCTCGATGTTTTCAGGGTACATGGATATATATAGGAGGAAGGAGGGCATCGGGGGAGCTAGAGGGGGCCCACGAGGGTGGGGGGCACGCCCAGGGAAAGGGGGCGCTCCCTGGACCCTCGTGGTCGCCTCCTTCGTTCCCTCGCGTGTACTCCAAGTCTTGTGGGTAGATACGGTTCCCAAAATAACTCTCCCGAATGTTTCATTCTGTTTGACTCCGTTTGATATTCCTTTTCTGGGAAACCCTGAAATAGGTAAAAAACAGCAATCTGCACTGGGCCTTGGGTTAGTAGGTTAGTCCCAAAAATAATATAAAAGTGTATAAGAAAGCCCATTAAACATCCAAAACAGAATATATAATAGCATGGAACAATAAAAAATTATATATACGTTGGAGACGTATCAAGCATCCCCAAGCTTAAATTCCTGCTCGTCCTCGAGTAGGTAAATGATAAAAACAGAATTTTTGATGTGGAATGCTAACTAACGTAATTTTCAATGTAATTTCTTTATTGTGGCATGAATGTTCAGATCCGAAAGATTCTAGACAAAAGTCTATATTGACATAAGAATTATAATACTTCAAGCATACTAACAAAGCAATCATGTCTTCTCAAAATAACATGGCCAAAGAAAGTTATCCCTACAAAATCATATAGTCTGGCTATGCTCCCTCTTCATCACACAAAATATTCATATCATGCACAACCCCGGTTTTAGCCAAGCAATTGTTTTCATACTAAATTTTTTTCAAACCTTTCAACTTTCACGCAATACATGAGCGTGAGCCATGGATATAGCAGTATAGGTGGAATAGAGTGGTGGTTGTGGAGAAGACAAAAAGGAGGAAGATAGTCTCACATCAACTAGGCGTATCAATGGGCTATGGAGATGCCCATCAATAGATATCAATGTGAGTGAGTAGGGATTGCCATGCAATGGATGCACTAGAGCTATAAGTGTATGAAATCTCATCTAAAGAAACTAAGTGGGTGTGCATCCAACTTGCTTGCTCATGAAGACCTAGGGCATTTGAGGAAGCCCATCGTTGGAATATACAAGCCAAGTTCTATAATGAAAAATGCCCACTAGTATATGAAAGTGACAAAACAAGAGACTCTCTATCATGAAGATCATGGTGCTACTTTGAAGCACAAGTGTGGAAAAGGATAGTAGCATTGTCCCTTCTGTCTTTTCTCTCATTTTTTTTGGAGGGGCTTTCTCTTTTTTTAGCCCCTCCCTAATTTTTTACGGGCCATCTCTTTTTTATTTGGCCTTTCCTCACATGGGACAATTCCCTAGTAATGAAGATCATCACACTTTTATTGACTTACAATTCAAAGATTACAACTCGAAGCTAGGACAAAATATGACTCTATGTGAATGATGATGACGCATGTCATATGAACGGAAGGGTGGAAAGTTGCATGGCAATATATCTCGGAATGGCTATGAAAATGCCATGATAGGTAGGTATGGTGGCTGTTTTGAGGAAGATATATGGTGGGTGTATGGTCCGGCTAAAGTTGCACGGTACAAGAGAGGCTAGCAATGGTGGAAGGGTGAGAGTGTGTATAATCCATGGACTCAACATTAGTCATAAAGAACTCGTATACTTATTGCAAAAATCTACGAGTCATCAAAACAAAGTAATCAACGCATGCTCCTAGGGGAAGGGTTGGTAGGAGGTAATCATCGCGCGATCCCGACCTCCACACAAAGGATGACATTCAATAAATACCTCAGGCTCTAACTTCGTCACATAAGGGTTCACCATACGTGCATGCTACGGGAATCACAAACTTTAACACAAGTATTTCTCAAATTCATACTCCAATAGCATGGCTCTAATATCACCATCCTCATATCTCAAAACAATCATCAAGTATCAAACTTCTCATCATTCAATGCATTTTATATGAAAGTTTTTACTATACTCATCGTGGATGCCTATCATATTAGGACTAGTTTGATAACCAAAGCACATTACCATGCTGTTATAAAAGACTCTCAAAAAGATATAAGTGAAGCGTGAGAGATCAACAATTTCTACAAAATAAAACCACCACCGTGCTCTAAATTACATAAGTGAAGCACTAGAGCAAAACTATCTAGCTCAAAAAATATAAGTGAAGCACATAGAGTATTCTAATAAATTCTAAATCATATTTATTTCTCTCAAAAGGTGTGTCCATCAAGGAAGATTGTGGCAAACTAAAAAACAAAGACTCAAATCATACATGATGCACCAAGCAAAACACATATCATGTGGTGAATAAAAATATAGTCCCGAGTATATTTACCGATAGATGAAGACGGAAGAGGGGATGCCTTCCCGGGGCATCCCCAAGCTTAGGATTTTGGTTGTCCTTGAATTTTACCTTGGGGTGCCTTGGGCATCCCCAAGCTTAGGCTCTTGCCACTCTTTTTTCCATGGTCCATCAAAGCCATACTCAAAACTTGAAAACTTCACAACACAAAACTTAGCCAAAAATCTCGTGAGCTCCGTTAATATAAGAAAACAAACCACCACTCAAAGGTACTGTAATGAACTCATCATTTGTTTATATTGGTGTTAAACCTACTGTATTCCAACTTCTCTATGATTCATATCCTCCAATACTACTCATAGAGTCATCAAAATAAAGAAACAACACACGAAAAACAGAATCTGTCAAAAACAGAACAGTCTGTAGTAATCTGTAACTTTCGAATACTTCTGTAACTCCAAAAAAATGCAATAAATTGGTAAAGGTGAGGAATTTGTCTATTAATCATCTGCAAAATAATCAACTAAATAGCACTCTCCAGTAAAATCTGGTGGCTAATCTCGTGAGCGCTAAAGTTTCCGTTTTTTACAGCATGATCATATAAACTTCACACAAGTCTTCTCAAAGGTTCTACTTGGCACAAACACTAATTAAAACACAAAACCACATCTAAACAGAAGCTAGATGCAATATTTATTCCTAAACAGAAGAAAAAATAAAGAAAATAAAATTGGGTTGCCTCCCAACAAGTGCTATCGTTTAACGCCACTAGCTAGGCACGATAATTTTAATGATGCTCACATGAAAGACAAGACTTGAAGCACAAAGAGAGCATCATATAGCATGTGAAAATCACATCTAAGTCTAACATACTTCGTATGCATAGGCATTTTATAAGAAAAAAATTAGCAATACAAGCAGGATCTAGCATATGCAAGGAAGAAGAAAGAAACAATACCAATCTCAACATAACGAGAGGAAATTTAGTAACATGAAGATTTCTACAACCATATTTTCCTCTCTCATAATAATTGCATGTAGGATCATAAGAAAATTCAAAAATATAGCTATGACATAACATATTCTCAACACGGTCCACATGCATGCAAAGTTGACACTCTTCCCAAATAGTGGGATCAAAATTAACTAAAGTCATGATCTCTCCAAACCCACTTTTATCAAAAAATTCGTAAGATTGAACATTCTTCAAATATGTGGGATCTAAAGTTGACACTCTTCCAAACCCACTTTCAATATTATTGCAAGCATTATTATCAATCTCATATTCATCATGGGGCTTAAATAAATTTCCAAGATCATAAGAAGAATCACCCTAATCATGATCATTGCAACAAGTAGTGGGCATAGCAATACTAGCATCCCCAAGCTTAGGGTTTTGAATATCATTAACACAACTGACATTAATAGAATTTATAATATCATCATTGCAATCATACTTTTTATTTAAGGAGCTATCGTGAATCACTTCTTCTTTTAGCAATTCCTCACAATTTTCAGATTCATGAATTTCGAGCAAAACCCCATAAAGATAATCTAGTGCACTCAACTCACTAGCAATAGGTTCACCATAATTGGATCTTTTAAAAAGATTAGCAAGTGGATGACGATCCGTAATTTAGCAAGCAAAGATGCAAACTAATAGAGGGCACATGGCAACACACGCAAAGATGCAAACTAATAGAGGGCACATGGTAACACAAGCAAACAAAAAGGGGAACAGAAAAAGGGCGAATAAAATGGCAAAGGAGAAGTGGGGGAGAGGAAAATGAGAGGCAAATAATGTAGTGCGAAGGATAAGTGTTTGTGATAGGTACTTGGTATATGACTTTTGCGTAAGCCTCCCCGGCCACGGCGCCATAAATTCTTCTTGCTACTTCTCGAGCTTGCGTTGTATTCCCTCGAAGAGGAAAGGGTGATGCAGCATAGTAGCGTAAGTATTTCCCTTAGTTTTTGGGAACCAAGGTATCAATCTAGTAGGAGACCACGCGTGAGTCCCTCGCACTTACACAAACAAATAAGAACTTCGCAGCCAACAGATAAGGGGTTGTCAATCCCTTCACGGTCACTTACGAAAGTGAGATCTCATAGATAGGATATTATAATATTTTTGGTATTTTTTGGTATAAGAACAGAAAGTAAATAAAGCAAAGTAAAGTATATGGAAGATTAATATGTTGAGAATAGACCCGGGGGCATAGGTTTCACTAGTGTCTTCTCTCATGAAAGCGAAATTCTACGGTGGGTGATCAACTTAATGTCGAGCAATTGATAGAAAAGTGCATAGTTATGAGAATATCTAGGCATGATCATTATATATAGGCATCACGTCTGTGACAAGTAGACCGAAACAATTCTGCATCTACTACTATTACTCCACATATCGACCGTTATCCAGAATGCATCTAGAGTATTAAGTTCATAAGAACAGAGTAATGCTTTAAGCAAGATGACATGATGTATAGGGATAAACTCAAGCAATATGATATAAACCCCATCTTTTTATCCTCGATGGCAGCAATACAATATGTGCCTTGCTGCCCCTGCTGTCACTGGGAAAGGACACGACAAGATTGAACCCAAAGCCAAGCACTTCTCCCATTGCAAGAAAAATAGATCTAGTAGGCCAAACAAAACAATAATTTGAAGAGACTTGCAAGGATATTATAATCATACATAAAATATTTCATAAAAGAATCAAATATTTCTCATAGATAATCTTGATCATAAACCCACAATTTATCGGATCTCGGCAAACACACCGCATAAATATTACATCAAATAGATCTCCTCGAAGATCGAGGAGAACTTTGTATTGAGATCCAAAAATAGAGAAGAAGCCATCTAGCTAATAACTATGGAACCGAAGGTCTGTGGTAAACTACTCACAACTCATTGGTGAGGCTATGGCGTTGATGTAGAAGCACTCAGTGGTAGATACCTCCGGTGGAGCTCCGGAACGGGCCCCAAGATGGGATCTCACGGGAACAGAAGGTTGCGGCGGTGGAATTTGGGTTTTCTCTGTTGCCTCGATGCTTTCAGGATACATGGATATATATAGGAGGAAGGAGGGCATCGGGGGAGCCAGAGGGGGCGCACCCTGGACCCTCGTGGCCGCCTCCTTCGTTCCCTTGCATGTACTCCAAGTCTTCTGGGTAGATACGATTCCAAAAATAACTCTCCCGAAGGTTTCATTCCGTTTGGACTCCGTTTGATATTCCTTTTCTGCGAAACCCTAAAATAGGCAAAAAAACAGCAATCTGCACTGGACCTTGGGTTAGTAGGTTAGTCCCAAAAATAATATAAAAGTGTATAATAAAGCCCATTAAACATCCAAAACAGAATATATAATAGCATGGAACAATCAAAAATTATAGATACATTGGAGACGTATCAGAGACCATTGTATTGATAATCAAAAGAGAGAGAGGAAGCCATCTAGCTGCTGACTACAGACCCGTAGGTCTACAAGGAACTACTCACACATCATCGGAGAGGCGCCAATGGAGGTGGTGAACCCCTCCGTGTTGGTGTCTAGATTGGATCTGGTGGTTCTGGACTTTCCGGCTGCTGGAATAGAACTTCGTTGACTCCTCTAGGGTTTCTAGAATATCTAAGTATTTTTAGAGCGACGAGGCGGTGCAGGAGGCCACCGAGGTGGGCACAATCCACCTGGGCGCGCAAGGGGGCCTCGAGCGCCCTGGTGGGTTCTGCACCCCTGGGGCACCGCCCAGGTGTAGCTCTGGCCCATTGGGTGTCTTCTAGCCCGTAAAAATTCTCCAAAATGTTTTGCGGTATTTGGGCTCCGTTTGATATTGATTTCCTGTGGTGTAAAAAATATGCAGAAAACAACAACTGGCACTTGGCACTATGTCAATAGATTAGTACCCAAAAAATGATATAAAATGACTATAAAATGATTGTTAAACATCCAAGAATGATAATATAACAACATGGAACAATAAAAAATTATAGATACATTGGAGACGTATAAGCATCTCCAAGCTTAATTCTTGCTCGTCCTCGAGTAGGTAAATGATAAAAACATATTTTTTGATGTGGAATGCTGCCTATCATGTCATAACATATTATTTTCTTTATAGCATGGCCATTTGGACATTTATATGGTTCAAAGCAATAGTCTAGTTTTGACATGAGATTTAAATACTCAAGCATATCAACTAGCAACCATGTCTTTCAAAATATCAATGGTAGTTATCCCTAGCCCATCATGCTCAACCATTGATCCATTCATGAAACACATTCGCATATTACTTACACCCAATACTCAAGTATGATCATAGTGTTTCCTTGTTGGTGCTTTATAAGAGAAGATGGAGACTCAAATTCAAAAATAAAAATTGCATAAGTAAAAGAAAGGCCCTTCGCTGGGGAAGTAGGGATTTGTAGAGGTGCCAGAGCTTTTCCCACCAACACTTTCCATGCTAGATATATCATAGGTGGTTCCCAAACATAAAATAAAGTTTATTCCTTTTCCACCAAACTTTCACAAGCCATGGCTAGCTGAATACACGGTTGCCTTCCATACCAACACTTTCCAAGGAATTTATTACTTGACAACAAAAAGTAAATTTGTTTTTCATTCCGGGACTAGGCATCCCTACTACCTTTGCCTTACTCTCGTGCAATGACAAGTGAATAAACACTCATCGTGAGAATAACACATCTAGCATGGAAAATATTGGCCACCCCTCACCGCCTTGCAAGTGGTACATGCACACAAAAGGGAAATTTATTTTGAAAATTAGAGATGGCACATATAAATTTTTTTAGAATGGCAAGGAAATACCGCATATAAGTAGGTATGGTGGACTCATGTGGCAAAACCGAGATAAAGGATTTTGGATGCACAAGTAGTGATCATACTTAGTGTAAGATGAAGGCTAGCAAAAGACTGGGAAGTGAGCAACCATGAAACGAATAATCTAATAAACGAACATTGAGCATAAATAACACTGAATGATGCACCACAAGTAGGATGTAATTTCATTGGATTATTATTGACTTTCGTGCTTGCATAGGGAATCACAAACCTTAACACTAATATTCTTACTAAAGCATAATTACTCATTAACATGACTGACATATCACGTCATCATGTCTCAAAACCATTACAAGGAATCAAGTTTATTTTTTCCAATGATCTTCATGAAAGTTTTTATTATATTCTTCTTGGATATCTATCACTTTGGACCTAATTTTCATGTGTTGCTTTTGAAAAGATCAAAAAAATATAAGTGAAGATCATGAGCATAATTTTTTCTTTCTCTCAAAATAATTTAAGTGAAGCAAGAGAGAATTTCTTAAAAATTTAATAACTCTAAAAAAAATCTAAGTGAAGCAAGAGAGTATTTCTTCAAAAATACTAAAGCACACCATGCTGAAAAAGATATAAGTGAAGCACTAGAGCAAATCCATTGCTCATAAAAGTTTAAGTGAAGCATAGAGAGCTATTCTAACAAGTCATGGCATAATTTTGGGTCTCTATAATAGGTGTGTACAGCAAGGATTTATAACTTAAAAAGGAAAACAAAACAAGCAAAGACTCATATCATACAAGATGCTCCAAGCATAACACATATCATGTGACGAATAAAAATATAGTTTCGAGTAAAATACCGATGGTCGTTAGAAGAAAGAGGGGATGCCACTCGGGGGCATCCCCAAGCTTAGTTGCTTGCTTCTCTTTAGATAATAGCTTGGGATGCCGGGGCATCCCCAAGCTTAGGATTTTCTTACTCCTTATTCCTTCATCCATCGTAAGATAACCCAAAACTTGAAAATTTCAATCACACAAAACTCAACAAAACTTTCGTGAGATCCGTTAGTATAAGAAAACAAATCACTAATATAAGTGTTGTAGTAAACCCATTCATACTTTGTATTTGTATTATATCTACTGTATTCCAACTTTTCTATGGCAAAAACTCATCAAAGAAAACCATAGAATCATCAAAACAAGCACATAACACAATAAAAGCAAATCTGTCAAAAACAGAACAGCCTGTAGTAAGTGGAAAGTTTTGAATACTTATGCAACTCTATTTTTTTTAAACGGGGACACGTGGGCAATTTGTATATAAATCTTATGCAAAAAGAATCAACCAAAAATCAATCTTCTGTTAAAAATGAGAATTTTTCTCGTGAGTGCAAAACTTTCTATTTTTTAGCAAGATCAAATCTACTAACACCCAAACATGATCCTAAGGCTTTGCTTGGCACAAACCTTTATTCAAACCACAAAAACACATCTCAACAGAGGTATTAAAGGGTATTTTATTGAAAAAATCAAGGAAATCAAAAAGCAAAAAATATACAAGTTGGGTTGCCTCCCAACAAGCGTTATCGTTTTACGCCCTTAGCTAAGCATGATACCAAGATTTCAAGTGTTGTCATCCTTATTGGATGTTCCATAAGTTGCCCTCATTATAGATTCATAATGCAATTTGATCTTGGTTATAGGCATGTGTTCCATGCCCTTTCTCAAAGGGAATTGGAATTTAATAGTCCCTTCTTTCATGTCAATCACCGCGCCAATAGTGTGCAAAAATGGTCTACAAGTATAATTGGACAAGAAGGATTGCAATCGATGTCAAGAACAATAAAGTCTATGGGTACATAGTTCCTATTTGCAAGAATAAGACCATCATTGATCCTTCTCAAAGGTTTTTTAATGGTGGAATCTGCCAAATGCAAATTAAGAGAGCAATCTTCAATATTGGTAAGACCAAAAACATCGCAATGAGATTTCGCAATCGTGGAAACACTAGCACCCAAATCACACAAAGCAAAACACTCTTTTTTTTTATAGTAGGTTCACATTCATCATGCAACTTTCTAGGAATTGACACTTCTTATTCTAACTTATCATCTAAACCTTTCATCATAGCATCAACAATATGTTTAGTTAAAGCTTCATTTTGTTCATAGGCATGGGGTGAATTAATCATGGTTTCCAACAAGGAAATACAATCAATCAAAAAATAACTATCATAATTAAAGTATTTGTATTCCAAGAGAGTGGGCACATCACTAGTTAAAGTCTTGACCTCTCCAAACCCACTTTTATCAATTTTCTCTACAAGATTTTCACCCTCCGAAATATTGGGACACCTCCTATCTAAAGTCGACTCTTCTCTAGTCCCTTTATCATCAAGTTGAAATTTACTAAACAAGGAATCAATAGAAGAAACACTAATCATTTTAATGTCTTCGTCATTTTTATGAAAACAATCACTATAAATGTCTTTTATGAAAATTCTCGTTTAGCTCTAAGCATTGGGTTCTTTTCTTACTTTCATCCATAGAAACATAAACAGCTTGAATTGATTCTTCAACTTTAGGCACACAAAATTTCAACTTGAGATTCTCTACATCATGAGAAATTCTTTCATACTCCTAGACATATCATCAATCTTATTATATTTTTCTTCTATGGAAGCACTGATTTTTTTTAGTATTGATGAATTCCTTAATATTATTCTCTAGATCAGAGGTGTTCCTATTATTATTGTAAGATTGATTTTCATAGGAATTACCATAATTAGTAGAGGAATTACTAGGAAAAGGCCTAGGATTAAAATTACCTCTATAAGCATTGTTGTTAAAATTATTTCTGGAGATAAAGTTCACATCTATAGCATCACTAGTTTGCTCAATCAATCTAGACAAAGGCATATCATTAAGATGAATAGGAACACTTTTGCTAGCAACCATTTTCATAAGAGCATCAACCCTTTTCACTCAAAGAATTAATCTCAACTGAATTAACTTTTTTGCTAGTCGGCGCCCTTTTGGTATGCCATTGTGAATAATTCGCCATGATAATATCAAGCAATTTGGTGGCTTCACCCAATGTAATTTCCATAAAAGTACTACCTGCGGCAGAATCGAAAAGATTTCAAGAAACAAAATTCAACCCCGCATAAAAAATTTGTATGATCATCCAATGATTTAACCCATGAGTTGGTCAATTCCTTAGCATCATTTTCGTCCTTTCCCAAGATTATGCAACATGATCATGTTCAAGTTGCTTGAAATTCATGGTCTAGGTTCTAAGGGATATAATTTTTGCGGCGGAAAATATTTAGTGAAAAAGCGTTTTTGCATTTGTTCCAAGAATCGATGCTATTGCGAGGCAAAGAAGAAAACAAAATTTTTGCATGATCTCGCAAAGAAAATGTGAATAATTTCAATTTCACAATAGCATTGTCCACATGTCTTTTGTTTTTCATATCGCATAATTCCACGAAGGTATTAAGATGGGACGGGACATCCTCATTAGGAGTGCTGGAAAATTGATCTTTCATGACAAGATTCAATAAAGCAGTATTAATATCACAAGTCTCCGCACTAGTGGTGGGAGGAGCAATTGGAGTGCCAATAAAATCATTGTTGTTGGTATTGGAAAAATCACACAACTTAGTGTTCTCTTGCGTCATTTTTGAGCAATTGTAAACAAGAACACAAGTGGGCGATAGATCCGACCGGAAAATGGCAAATGGAAAAGGGGGCAAATAAAAACGGCAAATGTTTGTGAAGTGGGGGACATGAAAATGAGAGGAAAATTGCAAATAATGTAAATTGTTAGGAGATGTGATTTGTGATGAGGAACCTAGTATATGTTGAAGCTGCTCCCCAGCAACGGCGCTAGAAATTCCTTTTGATGTCTGCTAGAACTACGTCGGTATTTCCTCAAAGAGGATGGGATGATGCAGTATAGCAGCAGTAGGTATTTCCCTCAGTGATGAGACCAAGGTTATTGAACTAGTAGGAGAACCAACCAACACAACGTAAACAACACCTACGCACAAATAACAAATACTCGCAACCCGACGAGTAAAAGGGGTTGTCAATCCCTTTCGGGTAACAGACGTGGCAGAGTTGTAAATATTGATAGATTGAATGATAAATAAGATAAATTTCAGAAAGGTATTTTTGGGTTCTTGGTTTAGTAGATCTGAAAATAAAATCAAAGGAAATTAGATCTCAAAGGCAAATAATATGAGAAAGAGATACGGGGGCCGTAGATTTCACTAGTGGCTTCTCTCGAGAAAATAGCAAACGGTGGGAAAATTTTACTTTTAGCCAATAAATAGAACTTCAAATAATCATGAGGATATCCAAGCAATGATCATTATATAGGCATCACGTCCAAGATTATTAGACCCACTCCTATCTGCATCTACTACTATTACTCCACACATCAATCGCTATCCAGGATGCATCTAGTGTATTAAGTTCATGGAGAAACCGAGTAATGTAATAAGAATGATGACATGATGTAGACAAGATCTATTTATGTAGAAATAGATCACATCGTTTTATCCTTAGTAGCAACGATACATACGTGTTGGTTCACTTTCTGTCACTGGGATCAAGCACCGTAAGATCTATTTATGCAGCTCTGGCCCATTGGGTGTCTTCCGGCCCGTAAAAAATTTTCATAGAGTATCGCGGTGTTTGGGATCCGATTGATATTGATTTCCTGCGATGTGAAAAACATGCAAAAAACAGCAACTGGCACTTGGTACTATGTCAATAGGTTAGTACCAAAAAATGATGTAAAATGACTGTAAAATGATTGTAAAATAGCCAAGAATGACAATATAACAGCATGGAACAATAAAAAATTATAGATACATTGGAGACGTATCAGCTACCATCACCAAAAAATAATAGGAGGTGTGGGTGAGTAGAGGAATGGCCTGGCTAGCGATGGAGTAGTGTGGGGCAGTGCGGCCTGTGCAGCAGCACAGCTGGCCACGGGAGGAGGGAGCAAGCAGTCCCGCCGACGCTGGTTTGATCAGCTGGAGCAGGAAGAGCAGAGATTGAAGAAGCACGGCGGCCGTTGGATGGACATCCAACAATCACTGCTATCGTGTATGAACTAAGTTGACATGGCCTTGCATGCACGTCAACTTTTTTAGGGAAGCGTACCCAGCAACCTATAGTAGGCGCACAAGTCAGCCTTATATCTGTGGAAAACAGTATACAAGACGTCTGGCATTATTTCTAATAATTTATAGCTCATTTGCTAATTCTTAAGGATTGTTTTAGAGCCCGTATTCTTTTTGTTATCATTACAGCCCATATTGTGGCTACGGTTAAAAATTCTACAAAATTTTGCATATTTCGGTGCGGTCCGAACTGTTTTTAATCCCGAAATTTTGAGTCACGTTCAAACTAATTTAAAAAAATTATATCAATTTAAAATCCAACATAGTTTTCACCGCGAAAAAACAATTAAATTCGAAATGTGCAAATCTTTAAAAAACAATATTTGAGCAAGCGAATACATCGCTCTCATCTTGAAAGATATGCAGCCCAGCAGGGCTGAGAACGCAAGTAGACCTCCGTTGGGTGTTTCTTTAAAAAAAGTAGAACTGGGCTAGCCATTTTCACGAAGAAAAAAACACAACTGGGCTCATCATGTGGTCAACATAAAATTAAACTCTGGCTAAATGGGCCACAGCCCACGCACAGCCCCATTGTTACCCTGATTCGTCTCTAAAACTAGTATCAATAAAAACTGCTTGTTCGTCAAAATAAAAAGTAAATAACAACTGTGCGACCTGCTGGGTCCTTGGTGCCAGTTGCTTGTTGCGTAATTCTCTCGATTATTTACTACATTGACAATGGCGTGGGCCCCAGAAGTCCAACCATTAGGAGGAACCATTTTTTGGGCTTGTAATAATGAGGCACTTGCTTGCGTACTACCATGACCCTGGTGGGTCCCTACTGTCATCCTCTCCACATATAGTCATCTCCTTGTTCCTCTCGGTTGTTGACTACGTTGATAACGCCAGATGGTGGCGCACCTCGCACGCCGAGCAAACGAAGGCGGAGGATGACGGCGAGGCCTCAGACGTAATGGACAGGAGTCGTGGAAGATGCACCAGTCTCTTCGTAGGTGGAGGGGAGTACGAGGTTTGACTGGCTCGTGTGCGGGTGCTGGTTGGGGCTGACAACGCTGGAGAATAACACGATGTGTGGGGGATAAAGGGAGGGACTGGCCAACGTTTGAGGGTATGGTAGAGCGGCGGAGGCGCAGCCAACCGTGGGAGGTGGGAGCGGGCGGAACCGACAGGGTGGTTTGGTTTGGGCGGCTTGAGAAAGAAGACAAGAGATAGAAGATACATGACAGATGTTGGATGTCAATACAAGGGTTGGTAGGCAGAATCGTTTGTTGACTAGTAATTAAGTCGACAGCACCTTGGATAGGGTTTTCCCTCATGGGTCCCAAATGTCAGAATCCAAATCTTTCATGGTCATGCAGCCTTTCTTATGAAAATTTACAGCCCATTAGGTGTGCTAGTACAAAATAAGTTTGTGGGTGCTGGTGGGGGCTAATCACTTGGGATCTGTAATGTACAATGAGCTCAAGCAGCCGGCAACAGTGATGTTATTTCCCTTGGTTGGGATTTGTTACAATATTTCACTCCTAATTAAACAAATGGCAAGCCATTTGCCTTGTTTCAATAAAATATGATAGACACAGCTGCGTTCATAAGGGCAACAACATCTAACTCCAACACTATTTTCGGCAGTCACAGTCAAATGGATTGGTCACGTCCATAGAATGAACATCCTGGGTCGTAAAATTTATTGGATTATGACCACAAGATGTTGTAAATAGAAGCCACGCATGTTCAGAAGCCCTTTTGTCCACCTGAAACTCCTTTTATTTGCTCTTCGACATACCCATCCGTCCAAACCATGATGTTGATAAACTTAAGCCTGATGGACAATAGTAACCTCGCATTCAGCAGGAAGAATATGACAAATATAGTGTTTGCATGGTTGGCGACATATTGTTCCAGCATTATTGTCTTCAATCGAATGTCATGATAAGTGAGAAAATCCTGGTGCTTACGAATCTACCGATTGGTTATAAATTTCTTACCCCATCTTGTTGCCTAAATAGACATGATAATTGAAAACAGTTAAGGTGTATAAAAAGAGTGTTGAAAGAGCAACAGCTGAACGGTTAATTCTTCTACACTATATGTGGGCTTCCAATATGTGTGAAATTATCACCTTTAGATACAACTTCTGCAGACATGGAAAGCATTGCATCAAGACAATAATCTTGTTCAGATCAAAACAATTCATTTGATATATAAGATGGTTACAGAATCCAGCACCATTGATAGGCTATCCATGGAGAAACTCTTATAGAGCATAGAACATAATATTAGTACAAAATGTGCACTCCAAGATGATATAGAACTTATGCGCAAAAATTTAAAATGCAGCTTATGATTACAAGTGTAGATGATAATATACAGTACCTGAAGAACTGTGTAGCCAAACACCATCTTAAAATGAGCACAAAGATCATGTATTACACCGAAGGTCTCCAGTTTAGGCCCAGTGACGACAGTTATTTGCAACGGTGAATAACTAGAATCAAGGATCAAACTTTGAAGTGAAGGGGAATCTTCGATGATGAGCTGTCTTCTGTCAAAAGAAATTCCAATTCTTCCAAGGTTAGGCGACTTTATTTGGAGATAACTGATCCTTACTTTGAAAACAAGCACCAAGCACTCCAGGGCAGGGCAACTGGAGTGGATGATGCAGTGAAATGGGGCCTCCGATGTACGAACCCGCACAAGTGAAAGTTTTTTGAGAAATGGGAGTCAAAGGTTTAGTACTAGATTGTCTGGTAGGTACCATAGCGCAAAGGAGGCGGTATGAAGAGAGGAAGAAAACCGTGAGATGGACATCGGTGCTGAGGGCACAAGTACATGGAGTTCGGTATCTGGTAGGTGATTTCTTGAGGAATAGTAGAACTCAAGCAGCTGTAGTTCCATGAATTCAAGGGATTTCAGCCAGGCGCCCTCCGTGCAGGGCATTCTATGCTTGCTCAGGTAGCATGACGGGATGCAGAGGCTTTGAACGGAGCCCTGGTGGGAGTAGATGATGGTTCTGGGTAGTTCAAAATCATTAAAGAGAGATAGCTAACGACAATCGAGATTAAGGGGTGCGGCGCGCCATAGAGGGCGCCACCGAGTTGAGAGGACTTGGGTGCGGCAGCAATCATTGGTGGGGAGAAGTGAGATGATCTCCCCAAGGATGGCGTCCGGGAGATCGCTGATGCGGTCCACCCGAGATTCTATGGGTTCCTTGGGTCCGGTGGGGGCGGGCTCGCCACTTCTCCCCACGCTGCCGTGTGCAAGATCTACAATAGGCGTCGCCGCTGGCGGGAGGCTCAGGCGTTGGGGTCAGCCAAATCCATTTAGCTCGAGGGCGTGGCGTTGAGCTCACATATTTCAGCAGAGTAACGAATGACGAGCCTAGTTGTAGTGTGAGTGAAGAAGAAGGGGAGCTGGGGTTTTCTGTAGTAGTGAGGTGAGGAATTTGGGGGTACAAGTGGAGCGAGCTGGCATGAGGTGGGTGGGAGTGAGGAGGAAGAAGAGCACCCAAGTTTTTTTGGCGTACGGTGTGTTGGGTAGGGCCTCTCATAAAGTAAATATATGGGCTTTTGAATTGATTTTATTATTTACTAGGGTGGATGGGTTGTTTTGTCTTAGGCCTAGAGAAACAATTACTACTAGTATAGTGGAGACACTCTACAGCTACCGGAAAAACAATTACTACTAGTACAGTGGATACACTACCGCTTCTGGCTCCTCCGAGGTCATCAAAATGTATCCCTCTACTGAAAGTCGTTTTACTTTGGTTCACCGACATGCATGCCATGCAGCATGCGGGCCCAAATGCCATCCACCAAATTAGAAGGCGGTATGCAGGTGGAGAGTCACCCCGGTCGTAGCGCAGAAGTAACGAGCCGCCATATCACAAAACCCCACCTCCCCGCAGTCTAAGTTTGACGGATGAAGCAACCATCATTTCACTCTTCGCTGAATCCCCTTCTCCCTCACCGTCTTGAAGAGAGCCAAAAGTCGCATCTGCCATTGTTCTTCTCTCCCAACGAAGGGAAGGTAAGCAGATCAGTGATGTGAATATATTTTCTTTTAGAAAAAAGAACTTTTGCAAAGAAGTTTCCGATCATCACTCTTTTTTTTGTTTCATTGTCATTACAATTGTGTTTTCCTTCCAGTTATCTCCTAGTATTCATCAGTTTCATGATGGACCAAGGAGAACCACGCAAAGAACTGTCGATGATGGAGTAGACGCGGGAGGCTCCTAGCCGACCCCAGAATAGCTCACGGCCACTACTGAGATGGCCAACGCCCCATTTGAGGTTACGGCCCCCATGGCCCTGCAGGAGTAGTTTTCCCACTTCGAGGATGTGTCC
>LR738709.1:167622113-167676750 GCA_902687465.1 Secale cereale
CCCCCCCCCCCCCCGCGCTGAGCTTTGCAATGTGATTTTCTTCTTTATCAATCTCGATTGTGGTTTTTCATCTAAGTATGTGGTGATAAATAATGCTAAATTTTATTAGCTTCGATGCCATGCTACCTTCCCTGTCATGCATACTTTTGACTCTACATAGTGGTTTAAATAACTTGTGTTTCTTATATTGAAAAGTAATTCAGAATTTGTTTCTGTTTCAATTAGAGCCTTGAGGAAGACAAGGATTGTGTGGTCGTACATGTCACTCGCTATGGGGTGGATGAGCTAAATATACGCACTAGGAAAACAAAGGTCTTAGGGTGTTGGATCCTGGAAGCCATTTGCACTTATACCAAAGTCGAGATGTATTCCAGCCTCACTGTTGTCAGGCGTGTTATCCAGGGTGTACTGAAGCACAAGAAGTTCAAACCTACTCCTTCGTTTGTGAGGCATACTGTTCTTGTCAAGCTTACGCAAGAAAATGATGTGGCATGCCTCCACAAACAAGTTTATGAGTGGCAAGGCCACAAGGTTATCTTCAGGAAGGTTCACAGGATTGAGCTGCTGCTGGACGTCCTCGATGATGTTCATGGCAGGGTCCGTGTTGTGATCATCCCAAATTAGATCGAGGCATGAAATACTTGCCCCAAGCTAGTGTTTAAAAGTAGTTTGGATTGTGTCTAATTATCCGAACCTTGCCTATTATCGAGCCCTCTGGCGCTAGTACTCTGTTTGAATCCGTCTATGGGAACAACTGCTACATTTGTGTGCCCGTGAATCAAGTGAAAACCATCATAATTGTTGCCGAAACAGACGCATCCTCACTAGTTTTTTCATGTAATATGGCATGGTAAGACATGAGTTGTCACGGTTTATCATACGAGAAGTGTGTGTTTTATGAAATAGAGTACTTGTTTGAGAACTGTGCGCCAACATATACATAGGGTACGTAAGGTTGGTTAAGTACTTGCAAACACTGTAAACTCGGCTATCGACCAGCTCGCTTCAACACTAGAAAAGTTGACTATCGACCAGCTAACAATCAATAATATGATGTCTGACATATAAGCAACTACCTATCTTGTTGCATTGTTTCATGCAGTTAACTGAGGCCACGATGTAAATTCCAAAAGTTCACACGCTAGTCCAGCGTTCATGTGGAACATTCACATTAAACTCTCCTTCATAAAATACATGATAAAATACAATGTAAATTCCAAATGTTCACACGCTAGTTAAGAAATTTTATACATCTCAATGATTCATAGAACATAACAAACATTTACTAGTTCACAACAAAAGACAATGTTGTGGGAAGGTTTACAAATCAGGATAATCAAGCAACGCTTCTCTGAGCAAAGGGCCTCCCTAGGTAGGCATTAATTTCCTGGAGATCACTTTGGTTTTTCTTGTTGCCACCATCCAGGGTTAGGTTCTCTCATTCCAGAATAACCAATTATAATTGTGTTATCAGTTGGAATGCTGAACTAAACCATGCAGTGTACTAACCATCTGAACTTCTTGTGTTGTTCCTCTAAATTTAAGCACCACTATTTGTAGAAATAAGCAGACCACAATGCCTCTTGCCCGCGCACATGTCCCACTAACCTCCGTGCAGCCGTGCCAGCTAGTCATCCGTCCATCCGTGAGCTGGGAGAAAGTGTATTCCCGACTAGGATGCACTTGTTTTCGCTCCTCCCTATACTACAATCAGGATAAAACATATGAATCAGCTTCTTTTATATTGTGTTGGTCATTCTACCTAGTTACTACCAATGTAGGATTACCTGGAATACGAGTGGTTAGATGACGACAGCTAGGAATAGCCATCTCATTTTGTCCAGTTCTACTAAAATTGAGGTGTCTACTGTTGATTGTGTTATAATTGGCACTAAATTGATAGTATGAAACTTCCATTAAGTAAGAAGTAGCATCACGTCACATCAACACTACCACTAGATTAACATGCAGAACAATAGCATTAGTTTTACTATCATGAGAGTAGCAAATGGTCAGTAAATGTGCAATCAAATTTGTGCAGTTCCACTTGGATGAAGCAATATTAGCGGTGTGAGATTTACGTGTAACTGCAAAAACACAATTCATGGGAAATAAAGAAAGACGGAAGCACTTCATAAAATGGATGGCACTAGACCATTACTTGATAGTGACATTATGTGGCATTGCTTCAATTTATCGACGGCACTAGACTATTACTTAATAGCGATGTTAGGTAGCATTGCTTCATGCTTCATGTGCTTTACATTAACGGTAGTGATATGGGCGTAGGGACAGCAGAGGCATAAAATGGTGAGGCAGATGTGGTTGTCGAGGGCGGAAAACATTCAGGAAGCATGTCTGCATTTGTCTCATTTTTTATCTCCTCAGCAACATTTTCCTATACGAGCACAGGAAATCTAGACATGCTCATTTTCATTTGCGTTGTCCCCCAACACCACTCACTTTCTTTCCCTTTTCGACAAGAGACAGGTGCACTTCCCCCCACCCTTCGCCATCCACCCCGCTTTCTTCACCTTTTCAACCAAGAGATCGGTTGGGTAGCTAGTATCTCCTACTTTCCCCCGTTTCCTCTTAGATCCAAGTCCAAGATTCATGCTACAACTTTCCCACCTTTTTCCCAGTTTGAACCAACTCTTAGATTCGACTATATGAACTAGTTTTACTTCTAATAATAGTAAAAGTCTAGGTGGCTCTAAATAGCCGACAGAAGTAGAAAAAGATCCACACACAGCCACGTGGGGAACTGGGGCAGTAGAGCAAGGCCAGTTTCAAAGGAATATATGCCTGAGGGTCGTCAGGATGTGGCAAAGATGGCGGCGGGAGGCCGTGTCTTGGCCACAATACAGCAGGGAGGAGGAAGGGGTCGGAGCCCCCCCCCCCTGAGCCGGCACTATCTCGAAGAGAATGGCACGGTCGCCAATGAGGACGTGCGGGCAGTTGTTGGTCTCCTCCCTCGCCGCTGACGATGACGTCACTTGAGATGCGTCGATATTTCCCCAAGGAATAAGGGAGGATGCAACACAACAACGGTAAAGTATTTCCCTCAGTGATGACATCAAGGTTATCGAACTAGTAGGAGAACCAAGCAACACTATGTAAATGGTACCTGCACACAACGAACAAATACTTGCAACCAGGCGCATTAAAGGGGTTGCCAATCCCTTCTGGGCAACGATGCCAAAAACTGATGTAAGGATGGGTTAAAATTGTAGTAGATAGAAAGATGCAAATAAAAGCAAATAAAACGCAGCAAGGTATTTTTGGGTTTTTGATAATATAGATCTGAAGATAAAATTTGCAAAAAAAAGGAAAGGCAAAAGGCAATATATATATGAAAGTATATGATTGGAAAATAGACCCGGGGGCCGTACATTTCACTAGTGGCCTCTCTCGAGAAAATAGCATGCAGTGAGTAGACAAATTACTGTTAGGCAATTGATAGAAAACCAAATAATTATGATGATATCCAAGACAATGATCATGTATATATGCATCATGTCCAAGATTAGTATACCGACTCCTGCCTGCATCTAGTACTATTACTCCACACATCGGCCGCTATCCAGCATGCATCTAGTGTATTAAGTGCATTAAAAAATAGAGTAATGCATTAAAATGATGACATAATGTAGACAAGATCTATTCATGTAGGAATAGACCCCATCTTTTTATACTTAATATCAACGATACATGTGTGCCTTGCTGCTACTTCTGTCACTAGGAAAGGACACCACAAGATCGAACCCATTACAAAGCACCTCTTCCCATTGCAAGAAAAATAGATCAAGCTGGCCAAACAAAACCCAAATATCGGAGAAGAAATATGAGGCTATAATAATCAAGAATGGATAATAAATCAAGGCAAATCTGGTCGTAAACTCACTATTCATAGGATCCCAACAAACACACCGCAAAAGGTCATTACATCTAATTGATCTCGAAGAGACACTTGTATTGAGATACAAAGAGAGAAGAAGCAATCTAGCTACTCCCTACGGACCCGTAGGTCTATGGTATACTACTCACGCATCGTTGGAGAGGCACCAATGAGGATGATGAACCCCTCAGTGATCATGTTCCCCTCCGGTGGAGTGCCGCTAAAGGGCTATAGATTGGATCTGGTGGTTCTAAAACTTGTGGTGGCTGGAACAAAATTTCGTCAACTCCCCTAGGGTTTTTTGAGGATGGAGGTATTTATAGAATGAACAGGCGGTGCGGGAGCCCGCCGAGGTGGGCACAACCCACCTGGGCGCGCCTGGGGGCATAGGCGAGCCCTCGTGGGTTCTGCCGCCCTCGGGGCACCCCGCAGCTGCTTCTCTGGCGCATCTGGTGTCTTCTGGTCCAAAAAAATCCACAAAAATTTTCGCTGCATTTGGACTCCGTTTGATATTGATTTTCTATTATGTAAAAAACAAGCAGCAAACAGAAACTGGCACTTGGCACTATGTCAATAAGTTAGTCCCAAAAATTATATAAAATGATTGTAAAACATCCAAGAATGACAGTATAACACCACGGAACAATCAAAAATTATAGATACGTTGGCGACGTATCAGCATCCCCAAGCTTAATTCCAGGTCGTCCTCGAGTAGGTAAATGACCATAACATATTTTTTTACGTGGAATGATGCCTATCATGTTCATCACATATTCTTTTCTTTATAGCATGGTCATTTGGACTTTTATATGGTTCAAAGCAATAGTCTAGTTTTGACATGTCGACTTTAATACTAAATCATGTCTTTCAAAATATCAATTCTAAAGCAAGTTATCCCTAGTCCATAATGCTCAATCATTGATCCATTCTTGCAACACATTCGAATGTTAGCTACATCCAATGCTCAATTGTGATAATAGTGTTCTGTAGTTGGTGCATTATAAGAGAAGATGCAGACTCAGATAAAAATAAAAATTGCATAAACTAAAAGATAGGCCCTTCGCAGAGGGAAGTAGGGATTTTTAGAGGTGCGAGAGCTCAAAGCTTAAATTGTGAGATAAAATTATTTTGGGTGTCAGCGAGAACGACTTTCCATGCAAGATATATCATAGGCGGTTCCCAAACATAAAATAAAGTTTATTCCTTTTTCCGCCAAAATTTCACAAGCCATGTTAGCCGTATCCACGGTTTCCCTCCATACCAACACTTTCCAATGAATTTATTATTTGACAACATAAAGTAAATTTCCTTTTTCATTTCGGGACTAGGACTCCCAATTACCACCATACTCTCATCCAATGACAAGTGAATAAACACTCATCTTGAGAATAACACATCTGGCATGAAAATTATTAGCCACCCATCCCCGCTTCATGAGCTGTATGGGCACACAAAAGAGAAATTTATTTTGAAATTAGAGTTGGCACATACAAATTTGCTTAGAACGGAAAGGAAATATTGCATATAGGTAGGTATGGTGGACTCATTTGGCATAACTTGGGTTTTAGGATTTGGATGCACAAGTAGTATTTCTACTTAGTACAAGGTGGAGGCTAGCAAGGGATTGAGAAGTGACCAACCAAGGAACGAAGACCATCATAAGAGAACATTAAACATAACTAACACCGAATAATGCAACACAAGTAAGATGTAATTTCATTGCATGGCTATTGACTTTCGTTCTTGCATAGGGAATCACAAACCTTAACATCAATATTCTTACTAAAACATAATTACTCATTAACATGGCTGACATATCACTGTCATCATATCTCAAAACTATTACGAAGAATCAAGTTTATTTTGTCCATTGATCTTCATGAAAGTTTTTATTATATCGCCTTGGATACCTATCACTTTGGGACTAGTTTCATATGTTGCTTTTGATAAGCTCAAACAAGGTTAAGTGAAGAACATGTGCATTATATTTCTTTCTCTCAAATTAATCTAAGTGAAGCATGATATAATTTCTTCAAAAATAACAAGCACACTGTGCTCAAAAAGATATAAGTGAAGCACTAGAGAAATTCCATAGCTCTAAAAAAATTAAGTGAAGCATAGGAGAAAGCATACCTAATTTGGCTCTCAAAAAAAGGTGTTGATGTCTATTATGCAACCTTCTTCTTGTAGACTCGTGTTGGGCCCCCAAGCGCACAGTTTTGTAGGACAGTAGCAAATTTCCCTCAAGTGGATGACCTAAGGTTTATCAATTCGTGGGAGGTGTAGGATGAAGAAGGTCTCTCTCAAACAACCCTGCAACCAAATAATAAAAAGTCTCTTATGTCCCCAACACACCCAATACAATGGTAAATTGTATAGGTGCACTAGTTCGGCGAAGAGATGGTGATACAAGTGTAATATGGATGGTAGATATAGGTTTTTGTAATTTAAAACAATAAAAATAGCAAGGTTGTTGGGAACGTAGCATGCAATTTCAAAAAAGTTCCTACGCACACGCAAGATCTATTTAGGAGATGCGTAACAACGAGACGGGGAGAGTGTGTCCACGTACCCTCGTAGACCGAGAGCGGAAGCGTTATGTTAACATGATTGATGTAGTCGAACGTCTTCACGATCCAACCGATCCAAGTATCGAATGTACGACACCTCCGTGTTCAACACACATTTAGCTCGATGACACCCCTCGAGCTCTTGATCGACTAGAGGGTCGAGGGAGAGTTCCGACGGTGTTGGTGATGTGATCCACGCAGGGCTTCGCCTAAGCACTACGATAATATGATCTGAGGTGTAATATGTGGAGGGGGGCATCGCACATGGCTAGGAGAAACTTGTGTCTTTGGGGTCCCTCCTGCCCACGTATATAAAGGAGGAGGAGGAGGAGGCCGGCCGAACCTAGGGGCGCGCCAAGAGGGGAGTCCAACTAGGATTCCCAATACTAGTTGGATTCCCTTTCCTATTCCAAGAGGGAGAAAGAGGAAAGGAGAGGGAGAGGGAAAGGAAAGAGGGGGCCGCGCCCCCTCCCCCTTGTCCAATTAGGACTCCCTTGGGGGCACCCTGAGGGCTGCCCTCTCCTACTCCCTTATGGCCCATCATGGCCCATCACTTCCCCGGGGGGTTCCGGTAACCCCTCGGCTCCCCGATAAATATCTGAAACTGCCCGAAACCATTCCGGTGTCTAAATACCTTCGTCCAATATATCAATCTTTATGTCTCAACAATTTTGAGACTCCTCGTCATGTCTGTGGTCTCATCTGGGACTCCGAACAATATTCGGTCACCAAATACTCATAACTCATAATACAAATCGTCATTGAACGTTAAGCGTGCGGGCCCTATGGGTTCGACAATTATGTAGACATGACCGAGACACATCTCCAGTCAATAACCAATAGCGGAACCTGGATGCTCATATTGGCTCCTACATATTCTATGAAGATCTTTACCGGTCAAACCGCATAACAACGTACATTGTTCCTTTTGTCATCGATAGATTCGATCGTTGGTATCATCATACCTAGTTCAATCTCGTTACCGGCAAGTGTCTTTACTCGTTCCATAATACATCATCTCGTGACTAACTCATTAGTCATTTGCTTGCAAGGCTTATAGTGATGTGCATTACTGAGAGGGCCCAGAGATACCTCTCTGACACTCGGAGAGACAAATCCAATTATCGATCTATGCCAACTCAACAAACACTTTCTGAGATACCTGTAGAGCATCTTTATAATTATCCAGTTACGTTGTGACGTTTGATAGCACACAAGGTGTTCCTTCGGTATTCGGGAGTTGCATAATCTCATAGTCAGAGGAACATGTATAAGTCATGAACAAAGCAATATCACTAAAACTAAATGATCATTATGCTAAGTTAATGGATGGGTCTTGTCCATCACATCGTTCTCCTAATGATGTGATCCCGTTCATCAAATGACAACACATGTCTGTGGTTAGGAAACTCAACCATCTTTGATTAACGAGCTAGTCTAGTAGAGGCACACTAGGGACACTCTGTTTTGTCTATGTATTCACACATGTATCAAGTTTCTGGTTAATACAATTCTAGATTGAGTAAAATAAATTTATCATGATATATAAGGAAATACAAATAAAAACTTTATTATTGCCTCTAGGACATATTTCCTTCAAAGGTAACTAATGATAAAAGTGAGCAAAAACTGTATTGCAATGCTTGGAAACAAGGCCTAGGGTTCATACTCTCACTAGTGCAAGTTCTCTCCATAATGATAACTTAATTGGATCATATAACAATCCCTTAACATGCAACAAAGAGTCACTCCAAAGTCACTAATAACGGAGAACAAATGAAGAGATTATTGTACGGTACGAAACCACCTCAAAGTTATTCTTTATGATCAATCTATTGGGCTATTCCTATAAGTGTCACAAACAGTCCTAGAGTTCGTACTAAAATAACACATTAAGACACACAATAACCAATACCCTAATGTCACCTAGATACTCCATTGTCACCAAAAGTATCCATGGGTTTGATTATACGATATGCATCACACAATCTCAGATTCATCTATTCAAACCAACACAAAGAACTTCAAAGAGTGCCCAAATTTTCTACCGGGAGTCAAGACGAAAACATGTGCCAACCCCTATGCATAAGTTCACAAGGTCACTGAACACGCAAGTTGATCACCAAAACATACATCAAGTGGATCACGTAAATATCCCATTGTCACCACAGATAAGCACATGCAAGACATACATCAAGTGTTCTCAAATCCTTAGAGACTCAATTTGATAAGATAACTTCAAAGGGAAAACTCAATCCATTACAAAAAAGGTAAAGGGGGAGAAACATCATAAGATCCAACTATAATAGCATAGCTTGTGGTACATCAAGATCGTGCCAAATAAAGAACACGGGAGAGAGAGAGAGAGAGAGAGAGAGAGAGAGAGATCATACACATAGCTACTGGTACTTGTGACGCGCCCGATTTGACCGTACACTAATCATGTACGCAAATACGTACGACCAAGATCAAGGAATCACTGGAAGATATCACAACACAACTCTAGACACAATATAAAGATCATACAAGCTTCATATTACAAGCCAGGGGCCTCGAGGGCTCGAATACATAAGCTCGATCATAAACAAGTCAGCGGACGCAACAAAATCTGAGTGTAGACATAAGTTAAACAAGGTGCCATAAGATGACTAGCACAAACTGGGATACAAATCGAAAGAGGCGCATGCTTCCTACCTGGGATCGTCCTAACTACTCCTGGTCGTCGACAAACTCCACGTAGTAGTATGCTCCAGCGGGGTACTAGTAGTCGTTGGCGAAGGCATCTGGCTCCTGGGCTCCACTATCTGGTTACATCACCTGAGAAGAAGGGAAAAGAGGGAAAAGGGGGAGCAAAGCAACCGTGTGTACTCATCACTACAAAAAAATACACTTCTGTGATGATACGTGTTTGTCACAGTAGGTCACGTTTTCTGTCATGCATGTACATCCATGACAAATTTATGACAGAATGAAGATAGTCATACCTGTGCTGTCGTAGAAGTGTTCCATGACATTACCAAAAGGATCATCACAAAAGTGTCCACTTCCATGACGATAAATCGCGCGTCACAGAAGTGCTTACATCAAGGGTGACCGACACGTTGATAACCCTCAACCGTAAGGGATCGAGATAGTCTTCGCGGGTAAGAATAACCCAATTTATAGATTCGACACAAGGGGAGCCAAAGAGTATTTATAAGCTTTGACAGTTGAGTTGTCAATTCAACCGCACCTGAAATATACTTACTTGCAACAAAAGATAAGTGGTAACGGTGATATGATAGTGATGGTGGTGACAGCAAAAGTGAACAGCAAAAGTAACAACTAATAACCAGCAAGATTGAAACACTATAGGCTAGGGAGATGGATGGTTGGGCGCTGCATGGATGAGATACATCATGAATCTAACTTGGGGCAAGGCACACAGAAAAGTAATGATCATCTAGGCAAATATCAAACATTAGGCATGTATCCCACAGGTAGTTGTACGTGCTTGTAATAAGAACTTGCACAACATCTTTTGTCCTACCATCCCGCTACGAACGGGGTCAAAAGGAACTTATGGAGATTAAGGTACTCCTGTCAAAGAGCACCGGAACAAAGCAATAAACTCAATGGATACATGGAATCCTCAAATTATGGACCATCCCCTTTGGTGTCCCAAGCTGTCACCTTTGGGATCGCCGGTTCCGGACCATAATAGGTGCAAACAACTCATAGATAGGATCAAGAACACAAATATATTCATGCAAACACATAGGGTTCAGATCTGAAAACATGGCACTCGGACCCAAAGTGACAAGCATTAAGAGCAACAAGTTGAAGCAAAGATGATAAACACCAAAGTAGATGATAGGAAACATGCCCCCAACAATCTAATAAACTATTACATGATCTAACTCATCCAATCCCTACCATCCCCTTTGCCTACAGCAGGGAATTACTCACACATGGAAGGAGAAGTCATGGAGGGAGGATGGAGTGGTGATGATGATGACGATGGCGACGATCTCCCCTCTCCGGAGGCCAATTCAGCCTCCAGATTAGCCCTCCCGAAGAAGATCAGAGGGTGGCGGCGGCTCCGCGACGGAAACTGGAAAAACGACTTCTGTTCTGGGGTTTCCTCGCCACGGGAATAAATAGGAGCCAAGGTAGGGCACCAGAGGGGGAAGGACCCTCCTAGGCGGCCTCCTGGCGCGGCCAGGGGTGGGGCCGCGCCAGCAAGGCTCCTGGGGCCCCCTTGGCTGCCCTCTGGCCCCACTTCTGGCACAATGGCCCTTCGAGTGCGTGGATTTTCTGTGATTTTTCTTGGAATTTTCTGAGACACCTAAAAATCCATTTTCCTGCACACAATAAAACCATACAGGCAGCTCTGTTGAAAACAGCGTCAGTCCGGGTTAGTTTAGTTCAAATCTTGCAAGAATGAGGGCAAAACAATAGCAAAAGTGTTTGGAAAAGTAGATACGTTTGAGACGTATCAACTCCCCCAAGCTTAGCATATTGCTTGTCCTCAAGCAATTCAGTTCAATGAACTGGACGCGACAAAGAAAACTTTGACAGACTCTTTTCCTTCATTAGATGTATATAAGCATGTACTACGAAAAGAGTCTAGCAAGTATTGAAACAATTCTATGAGGACAATGCACGAAGCAATCCTTCTTTCAAGTGACCAATCACAAATAACTAAAAGTAAATAATATGCTACTGAAAATCAAGACAAGATTACATTGCACATAGCTTGAACATACTAGAGTGGTATCTCGCTAGCCTCCATGAGTGAAGCAAAACATAAATGCAGAAACTCCTCCAGAGTTTTAAAGGAGACTAGAACTAAGAATTTCAGAATAAATAATACCACAAGCATGCAGAAGACAATGTAATACTTTGGGACAATGCACATTACACTCAGAATGACAATTATGCTCTCCTAGTTGGTGCTTTGAAGAAAGAAGGTGGAGACTCTCGAACCGTGGAATTTGATGGCGAGGTTGAAAACCCGTGGTTGGAAGCAAAGACTAAACATGTACCAGAGCTCTTGGTTTTGAAAACAGAGGTAAAAAATGATTTTGGGAGGTGCATATTTCGTCAACGAATGCTAGTAGACAACCCAGTCACTTCTTATGCTAGACATGTTTCAAGGAACGACTCCCAAGATGGGGACGATCACATCCCCTTAATCTCCTTTGTTTATCACTACCAAAGTTTTCTGATTTCTCATAAACAAAGCGTGAAGGAGGGTTTGTTGGTTGTGATTATCTTTTGTGAGCTGGGCGCACTCATACCAGTCCCTCCTCATATTAGGGGTTTGCAGATTAGACATGCAATCCCGGGATAAAACATGTCCAACATAAGAAGATCATGAATTACCTACTACTTCCTCATGAGCTAAAACAGAGGCACAAAACAGGAGTAAATTTGAATAATTTCGAGATGGTACAAGAAAGTCTTCGTTAGGATGGCCGGTAAATACCACATAGGAAGGTATGGTGGACTCATATGGAATAACTGGTTTGAAAGGATTTGGATGCACAAGTAGAATTCCGCTTAGTGTGAGCGAAGGCTAGCAAGAGACTGGGAAGCGACCAACTAGAGAGCAATAACGGTCATAATCATGCAGAGCGACAAAGCAACATTGAATTGGGCATGAAAGTGATATAACTATTCTGAAACTCAAAGATCATCAAGGCAAAGCAGACTTTTTAGTCTTAAACATGTGTAAACATGTGCCAAGTCAATCCAAGAATTCTCCAAAGGGAAATACCACCTTAGTATACCAAACTATGAACAATGCAATGCATGTAAATCATTTCAATAACACATTATATACTCTAGCTATTTGAGATTAGCCACAAGGAAAGCATGAACCACTGGGAAAGCATTGTAAACATAGCACTATGTCGCTACAAGCTGGTCTCTAGATCATAAGTACACGCATATGTACAAAAGTAGAAACAAGAAGAGTTCATACCGGTTTTCCTTGTTGCTTCCCTTCCGTCGACATTCGTCATTACTTGTCGGTGTACTAAGATAGGGGTACCTTAGTACCCCAACTTGTGCACGGGCAGTAGCAGCTTCCCGCGGCAGGGTTTACCACGTGCTCGCCGGAAACCTTTCCGGTCCCCATGAAGCCATTCAAAAACAAAGTATACAAGACAGAAGATCAAGACCCCGGCAAGTGGAGCTTGCCGGGAAGGCCGTCCCTGGCTCAAGATTATATCATTAACACAAGACCCTGGCAAGAGGAGCTTGCCAGGAAGACCAGAAGATTGCATCTTAGAAGACATGCCTCGGCGCACCCTGCGCCCCGGCAGGACCCGGGGAGCGACAAGCTTCCGGGCCCGGCAAGATCAAGACCCCGGCAAGGTGTTTGCCGGGGGAAGCCTGCGCTGTGTGCCCGCGCTCCAGCTCATCGGCCCATGCGTCGTCCTGGGGCCCTTCCAGGGACGCGTGGCGGATGGATGTGCAGCCTGGGGGACACGGTGGCACTCCACGGTGACGAGGCTACCGCCGTGCCGAACGGAGACGCATGGACGGGTGCTTTTGGGGTCGACGGCGACGGGCATTTAATGCCCTTGTCCCCCACTGTCAAAGTTAGGTGATGACCACTGTTCATCCACTATTCCCGCACTGTTACAACTACCACCAAAGTTACATTTTTACCCTCCTCTACGTTGACACCTGTCGGTGACCCCTTGAGCTATAAAAGGAGGCCCATGCACAACGTAGAAAGGGTTCGAATCCTTAATAATTCTCACGCTCGGTGTAGCTAGTACTGTAGCTCTTCAAGCTCCCGAGTTCAATACAACCAAGGCAGGAGTAGGGTTTTACGCGTCCGCGCGGCCCGAACCTGGGTAAACTGCCCGCGTGTGCTCTTCGATCCGCTCTTCGTGCTCCCTCCGCTCCCTTACCGCAACGTACAAGGGGCTCCGGTCCCATAGGTGCTCGTGGTGGACAGTTTCCCCCGACATCTTTGGCGCGCCAGGTAGGGGGCGTCGAGGTTGTGCGAACCTGATCCGGCGCTCACGCGGGCGCATTCTTCATCAACCTCTCCAACTTCGTCAACTTCATCAGCAGCAGCAACATGGCCCCGAAGAAGAAGGCTTCGGAGGTCGCAGGCCCGTCTGCGTCGATTCCCCCGCCACTAGAACCAACGGTGGATGGGGGAGACGCCGGCGGAAGGGTGGTCGCCGGTGAGGAAACTCACGGCACCGCCAAATCCAAAGACAAGGCGGACGACCGGACCAATTCCAAGGCCTTGGTGTCCGTAGACGCGCCACGTCCATCTCAGCAGACGACAGGCCAGCAGCGCCGTGGTACAGGAGGTACCATACGCTTGCTGGGCCAAGGACAAATCGGAGGACCGCGGGATGCTCAAGGCCACCGTCCTGGCACGAGCAAGGCGCGGTCGCCGGGGCGAGAGACTGCTCCTTCTAACCCTGTTAGAAGTCCGAGCATATCTCGCTCCTCGCACCGCTCGCCACCGCTCCCCTCCTCTCCAGCAGAAGCTCTCGCAAGAGCGCAACTGCTCCTCGATTTCCCTCCAGCGGCAGACAAGGCCGAAGACTGGAGGGCGACAATCCAAAGCCTCATCGCCTTCGCCAACAACGACACGCCGCAGCAGCCGGCGACGTCGCGGCCTCGGCAAGTCGACCAGGCAAAGGCCGACGGCGACAAGACCGCCGGGGGTGCAACCACCGTGAACTCCCCGCCGCGGAAGCAGAAGACGCCACCCTGCCGGATCAACGTCGACGACGACTCCACGGCGTCGTCGGATCCGCGGGCTCGTCGGGATCAGTGCCAAGTCCTTGACGATCGGCGGCAAGAAGATGCTCGGACAACAATCGAGCGCCGGCGAGAAGCCCGGCGACAATCGGATCAGCGTGCTGGGACCGCTGTCGACACGCACGCGCCCGGTGAACTAGGTGACTTGTCGTACGCGGCAGGTTGCCCTGCGTTTACCCGTGAGCTACGGCGCGTCCAGTGGCCCAGCATGAAAAACTTCAAGCCCGACGTACCCGAGAAGTACGACGGCAAGACACACCCCTCGGAGTTCCTCAGCATCTACACCATCGCGGTGCAGGCTGCCGGGGGACGCGACGAGAAGATATTGGCCAACTACTTCCCGCTGGTGCTTAAGCCAAACGTCCGCTCTTGGCTTATGCACTTGCCGGAAGGCTCCATTTCTTCGTGGGCGGAACTGTGCCACCAATTTGTTGGCGCCTTCACGGGCGGCCACAAACCCCACGGCCAGGAGAGCGATCTCCACATCTTGGCCCAGAAGGAAGGAGAAACCCTGCGCAAGTACATTCAACGGTTCAGCCGCGTGCAACACAACATTCCCGACGTCCACCCCGCCGCGGTTATCAGCGCGTTCCACCAGAACGTGCGTAACCGTCGCATGCGGGAAGAGATGGCCATGACCAAGATACGGGATGTCAGCGAGCTCTACGCTCTGGCTGACAAGTGCGCGCGCACCGAAGAGGGGAGGAGACTCCCCGGGGAGGATGCTGGCGCAGGGGGAAGCGACAGCGAGGATGCCGCCCCGGCAAAGAAGAGCCGGCGGCGGAACAACAGAAAGAAGAAGAGCAAGGAGGTGCTGGTCGTCGAGAAGTCCGGCAAGGAGGCTCCCGCCAAGACAGCACAGGCTGGCGGTTCCGGCAAGGAACATGCCCCTGTAGCGGCAGCCGACAAACAGGACGGCTTCGACAAGCAATATTGCAAGATCCACCGCACCAAGGGCCATGACCTTTCGAACTGCAAGCGAGTCGAGTACCTCGTAGAACAGCAGAAAGCTGAATACGAGCGGCGCGACAAGGAGAAGGCCCAAGGTGGCGGGGGAGAGCCAAGCAAGAAGCGGCCATTCGACGGCCGGGGAGGACGCCGCGGCAAGGCCAAGCAGCGGCAAGGTGATCGACCTCCCCGGGGCCGAGACAAGGATGAGGAAGAAGAGGACGATGACGACATGGAGGAAGGTGATAACAGCGAGAAGGAGTTCCAGAAGGCCACAGAAGTTCTATGTGTCGACGGAGGCGCCTCTCTGCATACTTCCCACCGCCAACTCAAGCAGTGGGTGCGGAAAGTAAATGCAGCAGAGCCGCCCGTTGAGTCACGCAGGCTACTGAAGTGGTCTAGCACGCCCATCATTTTTGATCTTGAAGATCACCCTGACCGCACCACTGCGGTCGGGTGCTTGCCGATGTTGGTCTCACCAACCATCCGCAACCTCAAGGTCACCAAAATGTTGGTTGACGGCGGGGCCGGCCTGAACTTGATCTCCTCGGCTGTGATCAAGAAACTCCAGATCCCAGACGGCGAGCTCGAAGAAACCGGGTCGTTCCAAGGAATAAACCCAGGAAGGAGCAAGCCCAAGGGGAAGATAACTCTGCCAGTGACCTTTGGCGGGGAGCTTAACTTCAGGACGGAGAGGATAACCTTTGATGTTGCCGATATCCCATTGCCATACAATGGGATACTTGGACGTCCTGCCCTCGCCAAGTTCATGGCAGCTTCCCACTTTGCTTACAACGTACTCAAGATGCCGGGGCCGATAAGCGTCATCTCTGTCCCTGGCGACACGAAGGACGCGCTTATCTGCGCCGACAAGATATACCGGGATGCAGCAGCCGCGGTGGAAAGCAACACACTTGCCGCTGAAGCTCCCGGGGGGAAGAAAACCAAGACCAAGTCCGGCAAGTGCTCTGGGGCCGACTCCGGCAAACGCACCTCTTCGGAGTGCTGCGCTGCCGTCGAGGACGTTCCATCGACCTCCACCGGCAAGTACAAGAAAGGGATGGCCGCTCCACCGGCAACCAAGAAGGTGTCCGCCAAGGAGGACGGCACTGGTGGTACCTTCACCATCAGTGCTACACTTGATAACAAATAGGAAAGCGTGCTCATTGCCTTCCTGCGGGCGAATGTCGATGTGTTTGCCTGGCAACCATCTGACATCCCCGGCGTTCCCAGGAAGGTAATTGAGCACAAGCTTGCTGTTTGTCCTCATGCGCGGCCCGTCAAGCAGAAGGTCAGGAAGCAAGCCGTGGAGCGCCAAGAATTCATTGCCGAAGAGATCAAGAAGCTGGAAGCAGCGGGCCTGGTTAGAGGCGTGATCCATCCGACGTGGTTAGCAAATCCAGTTGTCGTGCGTAAGGCTAACGGGAAGTGGAGGTTGTGTATAGACTTCACTGATGTGAATAAAGCATGTCCCAAAGATCCATTTCCCTTGCCGCGCATTGACCAGATTGTAGACTCCACTGCTGGATGTGAGCTGCTCTCCTTCCTTGATGCATACTCAGGCTACCACCAGATTTTTATGGCCAAGGAAGACGAAGAGAAGACTGCATTCATTACTCCATGTGGCACATATTGCTTCATTCGCATGCCTTTTGGATTGAAGAATGCAGGCTCAACATTTGCAAGGGTGGTGCACACTGCTTTTGAGCCACAGATCGACAGAAATGTAGAAGCTTACATGGATGACATAGGTCAAGAGCAAGAGCAAAGATACCCTGATCCAAGACTTAGAAGAAACATTTGCAAACCTGCGCAAGATCCAGCTCAAGTTGAACCCCGAGAAGTGCGTCTTCGGAGTCCCCTCCGGCAAGCTTCTCGGGTTCTTCGTGTCCCAGAGGGGGATTGAAGCCAACCCCGACAAGATAAAAGCCATCGAGCAGATCGAAGACCCGAAGCGCGTCAAGGACGTAAGGAGACTTGCTGTTTGTGTGGCTGCCCTTAGCAGGTTCATTTCAAAATCTGCAGAACGCGCCCTGCCTTTCTTCAAAATCTTGAAAAAGGCAGGTCCTATGAAGTGGACTCCGGAAGCGGAGGCAGCGCTGCAGGATTTGAAAGAATACCTATCCTCCACTCCAATACTTGTCGCACCTAAACCACAAGAGAAGTTGCTGCTGTACTTAGCGGCAACCAATCAAGTGGTTAGTGCTGCGTTGGTAGCGGAAAGAGAGGCAGAGGAAGAGCCCACACCTCCGGCGAGTGAGTCCAGCGACAAGCAGGGGGCTCCACCGGCAAGCTCTGGCCCCGACAAGGACAACTCTGCGCAGGAACAAGGAGAAGTGTGAAGGAAGATGGTGCAGCGCCCAGTGTATTTCGTAAGTTCCCTCTTGCAGGGGGCTAGATCGAGATACTCTGGGGTGCAGAAGTTGCTTTTCGGCCTCCTCATGGCCTCGAGAAAGCTGCGCCATTACTTCCAAGCACACGAGATAACAGTGGTCACTCGCTTTCCGTTGAACAGAATATTGCAGAATCCAGAAGCAACAGGCAGGATCGTCGAGTGGGCACTGGAGCTGTCGAGCTTTGGTCTCAAGTTTGAAAGTATTTCAACTATACAGAGCAGAGCTTTGGCAGAATTCATAGCTGAATGGACCCCAACGCCAGATGAAGAAGTTCCAGAGACAAGCGTCCCCGTGCAAGAAGCAAGCAGCGAATGGGTGATGTACTTTGATGGTGCTTTCTCGCTGCAAGGCGCCGGTGCCGGCGTGGTACTCATAGCGCCCACCGGAGAGCACCTCAAGTATGTTATCCAGATGCACTTTCCCAAGGAACAAGCGACAAACAATACTGCTGAGTATGAAGGTCTGCTTGCCAGCCTCAAGATTGCAGCCAAGCTTGGGATCAAGAAATTGATTGTGCGGGGAGATTCTCAGTTGGTGGTCCGACAAGTGAACAAGAGTTACCAGAGCCCTTTGATGGAAGCTTATGTTGATGAAGTGAGGAAGCTTGAAGAACACTTTGAAGGTCTGCAAATGGAGCACGTTCCAAGAGTTCAGAATGATATTGCAGATGGCCTCTCAAAGTGTGCTGCGATGAAGTTACCTGTGGAACCAGGGACCTTCTTGCTCAAGCTAACTCAACCATCCGTTACACCATCAGTTGGGCAAAGCAAGAAAAGAAAGTTGGTCTCCAGCGACTACTTGCCGGCGGATCTCCCTGAAGCCGCCGCCAAGGTCCCCAAGATCAACAATCAGAACGCTGAGGAACAGTTTGCTCCTGCGGATCCAAGGGTCTGTACAGTTGAAGCAAGCGTTCCCGACAAGCCTTGCTTCGGCAGGCTTGCCGGGGAGCCATCAGCTCCGACGGAACCGCAGGTTCCTGCCGTAGAAGCTGAGGTTCCCACAGCGGCCCTCATGCCTTTAGTCCTTGCTGCTGAGCCTCGGGCTCCGTCATGGGCACAGCAGATCGTCCATTTTCTGCAAACTGGAGAACTTCCCGACGACCCACCAGAGATAGAGAAAATAACCAGGCAGTCGAGTATGTACCAGTTCGTGGACAATGAACTGTACAGAAGAAGGCTCAATGGTGTCAGGTTGAAGTGCATTTCCAGAGAGGATGGACAGAAGCTGTTGGCAGAGATACATGGAGGCATATGTGGTCACCACATTGGCGCAAGGGCACTTGCCGGGAAGGCGTTCCGGCAAGGGTTCTTCTGGCCAGAAGCCCTCCAAGATGCAACTGCACAAGTAACCAAGTGTGAAGCGTGCCAGTTCCATGCCAAGCAAATACATCAGCCAGCTCAAGCTCTCCAGACGATCCCTTTGTCCAGGCCCTTCTCGGTCTGGGGGCTCGATATCCTCGGCCCTTTCCCCCGTGCTGTCGGGGGCTTTGAGTACTTGTACGTTGCGATCGACAAGTTCACAAAGTGGCCAGAAGTGGAACCGGTGAGAAAGGTGACAGCACAGTCAGCGGTCAGGTTCTTCAGAGCGATTGTTTGCCGTTTCGGAATCCCTAACAGAATCATCACCGACAACGGCACACAGTTCACAAGTCGCACCTTCATGCAGTACGTCCAAGACCTTGGCGCCAAGGTCTGCTTCGCTTCTGTTGCTCACCCTAGGAGCAATGGTCAAGCGGAGAGGGCCAATGCTGAAGTGCTGCGCGGGCTCAAAACAAGAACCTTCGACAGGCTGCGCAAGTGCGGAAGAAACTGGATAGAGGAGTTGCCGGTGGCTCTTTGGTCAATCAGAACGACACCAAGTCGAGCCACCGGACAGACACCCTTTGCTCTTGTCTATGGAGCAGAGGCAGTTCTCCCCACGGAACTCGTATACGGATCTCCTCGAGTGCTCGCCTATGATGAGCTCGAGCAAGAGCAACTGCGACAAGATGACGCATTGCTCCTCGAGGAGGAACGTCTCCAGGCTGCTGTACGAGCTGCTCGATACCAGCAAGCCTTGCGCCGCTATCATAGCCGCAAGGTCAAGGCCAGGAGTCTCGAGGAAGGCGACCTTGTTCTTCGGCGTGTTCAGTCCGCCAAGAATTCCAACAAGTTGACGCCGAAGTGGGAAGGCCCTTATCGGGTGAGACAAGTCACAAGGCCCGGTGCTGTCCGCCTTGAGACCGAAGAAGGCTTACCGGTGAGCAACTCCTGGAACATAGAGCATCTTCGCAAGTTTCACCCATAAGGCGCGGTTGCCGTGATCCGCTCCGGCAACCACCTTTTGTACGAGTCTTGCCGCTGTTGCATATAAACCTTTGTACAAAGCCGGGCGTAGATCCCGTGCATCAGTAAAGCTTTTGTGTTTCGCACCATTTGCCATTTCCATGCTTTTCTTTGGTTATTTGCATGCATTGTTTGGCATCTTGTGCAACACACATACCCGGTAAGCATTAGCACACCGAAAGGCCCTACACTTGTTTTCCCTCTTCTTTTTCTTTCCCTCTTAAGCAGAAGGAATATTCCTCGTGCACAAGTTTGCCGGGGGGGGAGGAAGTGGAAGATGAACCAAGTGCTGTTCAAGAAAGGGAAGCTTGCCGGAGAATGAACAGATTATGAAAGCTAAGTTATCAGAATTTGAGCAGTTCAAATTTTTAAGTTTTAGTTATCTTCCTTGAACAACCACACTTTGTATGGAAAACCTATGCGCGGAGGAACCTACCCGTGGCTAGCCGCACCCTTACCTTGTTTTCGAGTACGCTCAACGGCTTAAGTGAGCTGCGACAAGTGTCGCGCCCTTACTTCGTTTTTGAGTTCGCTCAGCAAGCTAAGTGCGTTGCGACTAGCTGCGACAAGGTTGCTTGCCGGTAAGGCCTTTGCCAGCAGGCTGCTCAGAGTCCAGCACTCAGCGCTCGCGGCAAGGGTCCCTTGCCAGCAAGCTCCCTAAAAGCGTAGGGTAAAAAGCATACAAAGTAAAGGACCAAAGCAAGAGAGATAACACTGCATTGATCGATCAAAACAAGATAATATATTACAGAGATAATTCGTCGCAATGACTAATAGATTCATGTTCATGGCACACTTTGCAGCAGCAAAGGAAATAGAAAGAGAGAGGCCTAATCTACGCGATCGCCTTCACGCCTGGAGATCTTGTTCACCTTGGCGATGATGTGGGCGACCTGCGCCTTCAGTGCCTCCAGATCTGCGTCGGCCGGCAAGCTGTGGAGGACGTTGACAAGATTGATACCAGGATTGCGGTAGACGATCTTCGTCAAGACGCGCTCCAAGGTACCCGCGCAGAGCTGGCGCGACTCCTCGGCCAGCTGTGCTGGAAGCTTCTCTTGCAGCCGTGCGAGCGCCGGCGCGATTCCCCTGAAGAAGAGACTTAACCTGGCGCTGTGGGGGAGGTTCTCGTCCGGAGAGTACACAAGGTGTTCCACCCTCAGCGCCATCAGTTCCTTGTCGATATTGGCGGCGGAAGTGACCAGGTCCTCCGTCCATTGCTCCACCGCCCGGTTGAAGTTGTTTGCGGAGGTGGCGGCGCTCTCCACCAGCTCCCGCTCCTTGCGGAGTTCCTCCTTCAGTTTGGTCTCGCGGTCCCGGGCGGCGTCGAGCGAATCTTTCAAAGTGGAGACCTTCAATTCCAAGTCAGCGACCAAGTCCTTGGCGGCGGTAAGCTCGTCGCCCTTCTTGGAGAGGCGTACCTGAAGGTCAGAGTTGGTGTGGGCGTCCTTCTCCCGCTCCATATTGAGCGCGGTGACCCTGTCCTCGCTGGCCTTCAGGTACCGCTCCAACTGTTCAACCTTGAGCTCTAGGTCCCTCTTGGCGGTTTCCGCGGCGGCAGCAGCAGCTTCCTTCGCCTCCTTCAGGGCCCCACCAAGAGCCTGCTCCCGGGCGGTGAGCTCGTCGTCATGGGCGTCGAGCTCAACCTTCCGCTGGTTGAGCGCTCCTTCTCGCCGGGACAGCTCTTCACCAACCAGTCGCTGCTGCTCCTCGGCCTCAGCCTTCTCCAGGAGGAAGGCTTGCTGCTCCTCGGCAAGCCCTTCACGCTCCTGCGCCACGTTGCGGAGAGCTTCCTGGTTGGCGGCACGGAGTTCGGCAACGCGCTTCTCCAAGTCCGCTCCAGCCTTGGCGGTGAGGGCTTCCCGGGACTCCAGTTTCGCCTGCCTGGCCCGGTAAAGGGCCAGGAGCTGGCGCAGAAGCTTCTCCTCTTCGGGCTCGTCGCTCCCGCCCGGCGCTTCAACAATCTTCAACCCCGCGGAGGCGAGGACCTCTCCATCAAAGGTCTCTCCCTCCACGGGGGCTCGCGACGAAGACCCCCAAGGGACTTGTATGAAGACGCCATTGGGGGCCTCAAGATAAATGCCCGGCTGCTCCTTGGTGGCGGAGGGGTCGGCGGCCGGTGCAGCGCTTGACGCTCCTGCTGCCTCCGGGCCAGCAGTGTGGTCGCCGCCCCCCTCCCCGGCCGCGGCATCTGCGGTCGGGGCAGTCTCCTCAGCAGCGGGCTCGTCGGCTCCAGCCATGCCCTCAGTGGCAGTGGCGTTGCCGGCGTCGCCGCCGTGCACCTCCTCCTCGACGATGACCTCCGTCTCCATCCGCTCCGGGGGAGGAGGATCTAACAGAAGAAGAAGAAAAGAAACGATCAAGCAAATATCCAAAAAGACAAGTTCAAGAAGACGAAGCTACAAGACTTACCTTCGCGGACTTCCTCGATGACCGGCTCCCTCGCCGGAGAGTCCTCCCTTTGCGGTGGAGCGGTGGTCCCTGCTGGCGGAGGGCCGCCCGTGCCCTCCCTTGGCGGAGTGGCCGCCCTCATCGGGCTGCTCGCCCTTGGCGGGGAGCCCGCCCTTGGCGGGGTGCCCGTCCTTGTCGGAGTATTCTCCCTCGCCGGGGAGTCTACCCTCGGCGGGGAGGGTGGAACCCGTGGCTCGCCGGAGGTAGTCTCCGGGCGCTCCTGCAGCTGCGGCTCCACTTCTGCACAAGACAAATGAAGCAGCAAGATGTTAGTACAAGCTAAAACCTCAAGCGCGCCCGACGAACAAAAAATCCAAGACCCAGACTTACGCTGGGGGCTGCGTTGGGGGCTGCTCCTTGGAGCAGCAGGTTGGTCCGACGAGCCTGTCGCTGGCGCGTCTCCGGTCGCCGTGGCGGGCGAGTCGTCTTCGACCTCAACCACAGGGACCTTGGCCCTCTTCGCCATCCGCTGGGTCAGGGTCCTGCAAGCGAAGCAAGAACAAGATCAGAATCATCAAAGAAAGAATCAAGATAGAATTGAAGAAATTACAAATCACAAATACTCACTCCTCTTCCTCGTCGTCGTCGGAGCTGAGGGCGGAGAAATCGAACTCCACCTGGGTTGCTCCCGCGCGAGGAGCAGGAGGAGAAGGCTCCCTCGGGCGCTTGGCGGTCTCCGGGGCTGGGGGCTGCGAAGACCCAGCCTCCGTTGGCGCCGAGGCCCGAGGAGCAGACGGAGCGGCCGCTCCGCTCCAGGAGGATCCCCCTCCACTTGGCACTGGTGCGCGGGGCGCCTCCGTCGCGGCTTGGCTCGCTCTGGTGGCGCGCGTCGCCCGGCGAGTAGGCTGCTGACGGGGCGCCTGCGTCCTTGTCGCTGTAGCCGCTTTGCGGAGGCGCTTCAACGGTGTACGCTTGGGACTTGCCCGAGGCGGGGAGTTCTCCGAGGACGAGGAGGCATCGTCGTCAAGCCCCAGAGATCCACCGGTATCTTCATCGGCCTCGGCGTCCTCCTCTCCCTCTCCGGCAGGCCCGCTGGGTCCAGCATCTTGTCCTGCGGCCCCGCTCCCTCCGGTGGCTCCGCTCCCTCCGGCACCTCTGCTCCGTCCGGCACCCTCGCCTCCTGCGGTGGCCTCGCTCACAATCCCGGGGATCCCGACGTGCCTCAGGGAAGGAACCCCGGCAAGCTCGTCGGGCGGAAGCTTGAGCAGTCTGCGGATCTCTGCCTCCTCTGCTTGGCACGACGCGTCCGCAGCATCTGCCTCGTCGACGGTGAATCCGAAGTCTCCCGCCGCTGCAGCTGCGGCAGCCTCTTCCATCCGGGAAGCAATATAGGCTTTGTCCCGCTCTGTGGTGGCCCGGGTGAGACCCTTGTTCTCCTCGGTGTTCTTCGGCACCTCGACCAAGTTGTCTAAGAAACTCAGTATCGCGTCCGGCGGAGGCTCTATCCAGGTGGGGTCGACGCCGTGGGAGTCACACGCGGGCATCGCCGCGCGCAAGGAGTCCCGGGCAGTGCTGTTGCACAGCGGCACCACTCCCCGGGGAGATCTAAACCACTCCAGGTGGGCCGGGTCGTGCTTGAAAAGTTCCCGGACCATCCCCTTCAGCTCCAAAGCCGTGAAGTTGAAGTTCAATCCCGGGCGCAGCCTCATAATGTCCGCCGCATTGCCAAATTCCCATGCTGGCCTTTTCCTCTCTTGTAAAGGGGCAATGCGGCGGCGGAGGAAATCTGCCCCTACTTCTCCAATGGTCAATTTGGCTACCCGGAGGCGGAGTATCCTGATGAGGGCGATGTTGAGCTTGCCGTCCTCCGGGGCCAACTCGCTCCAGTCCCGGCCGCGCACTATAGCTGTTGTGCGCGGCGCAGTAAAAGGCTCCGGATGGTCCTCCACTACCCAACACCAGTCTGCGCGCCATTCTTCCCACTTGCCGCGGAGCTCTCCATTCAGATATGAGTCCTTCTTGTTCAATCGGAAGATCCAGGAGATTCCGCCGGAGAGGGGAGCGCCGGCCTCTACTCTAGGCATGAAGAAATGGCGAAAGAGCGCTACATTGGGATGGATTCCTACATAGTTTTCGCACAGATGTGCGAAAACCGCCATCGTAAGGATGGCGTTGGGGGTGAAGTCTAGGTGGTGGAGGCCGTATGTGTTCATGATATCACAGAAAAACTCCGAGAACGGAGGACACAAGCCGCAGTGAAACAAGACAGCAAAGAAGAAATACCTGCCGGGAAACAGATCTCTGGCGACGGCGGGGTAGACTCTGGTACGGGGATGAGCTTTGGTCTCCTTGGCCCAGAAGAGGTAGTACTTGTTCCAGAGCTCCCTCGCGCTGAGCCTCGGCGCGAAGACTACGTTCTTCTTCGGCAGGGCGGCAAGCTTCGCCGCCTGCTCGGATTTCTCCCTCTTGGCCTTGTCAGCTTTCGCCTTCTCGGCCTTCGGAGCCATGGCGGAGGCGGCAAGGAAAGGGGTGAGGAACTCGACGGCGCCGTGGATGCGGAAGGCGGCGGAGGAGGAATGGAGGCAAGAGGCAGCGGGGGATTTCTGGAGGTTGAAGACGCAATGAAAGCGAAGGAGGGAAACTGCCCCTGCTTCCTCTGCTTTTAAGGGGGAAGTGGGGGACGCTCCGCATTTCCCATTAAAGAACGTGGCCACGATCTCTCCCACGACGCCGCAATCAACGCGTGCCGTTAGGGAGGGGCGCGGCGGATGCGGAAGGGGATTCGGCGTGCTGTGGGCCGCGCGTGCCCGTGCACTGTTTTGGGCCTGGCCCAACAGCGCTCGGCACCGTGTGTGGCCCAGGCCCAGTGGCTCCTGTCGGTGTACTAAGATAGGGGTACCTTAGTACCCCAACTTGTGCACGGGCAGTAGCAGCTTCCCGCGGCAGGGTTTACCACGTGCTCGCCGGAAACCTTTCCGGTCCCCATGAAGCCATTCAAAAACAAAGTATACAAGACAGAAGATCAAGACCCCGGCAAGTGGAGCTTGCCGGGAAGGCCATCCCTGGCTCAAGATTATATCATTAACACAAGACCCTGGCAAGAGGAGCTTGCCAGGAAGACCAGAAGATTGCATCTTAGAAGACATGCCTTGGCGCACCCTGCGCCCCGGCAGGACCCGGGGAGCGACAAGCTTCCGGGCCCGGGAAGATCAAGACCCCGGCAAGGTGTTTGCCGGGGGAAGCCTGCGCTGTGTGCCCGCGCTCCAGCTCATCGGCCCACGCGTCGTCCTGGGGCCCTTCCAGGGACGCGTGGCGGATGGCTGTGCAGCCTGGGGGACACGGTGGCACTCCACGGTGACGAGGCTACCGCCGTGGCGAACGGAGACGCATGGACGGGTGCTTTTGGGGTCGATGGCGACGGGCATTTAATGCCCTTGTCCCCCACTGTCAAAGTTAGGTGATGACCACTGTTCATCCACTATTCCCGCACTGTTACAACTACCACCAAAGTTACATTTTTACCCTCCTCTACGTTGACACCTGTCGGTGACCCCTTGAGCTATAAAAGGAGGCCCATGCACAACGTAGAAAGGGTTCGAATCCTTAATAATTCTCACGCTCGGTGTAGCTAGTACTGTAGCTCTTCAAGCTCCCGAGTTCAATACAACCAAGGCAGGAGTAGAGTTTTACGCGTCCGCGCGGCCCGAACCTGGGTAAACTGCCCGCGTGTGCTCTTCGATCCGCTCTTCGTGCTCCCTCCGCTCCCTTACCGCAACGTACAAGGGGCTCCGGTCCCATAGGTGCTCGTGGTGGACAGTTTCCCCCGACATTACTGCCTTGTCACTTGCACGATCGAACATAGGAAATATAATTAAATGCCATCACGGACTCGAGCTGAACTCTGAAAACAAAGTAAACTAAAGAGAGAAAGGAATTTTTTTTGGGTTTTTTCAAAGGTTGAACGAAAGCAAAAGAAAGAGAAAATCCTTTTGTTGTTTTTGCAAAGAAAGAAACAAAGAAGAACGGGCAAAAACTTCAAAAAGACCAAAGCGAACAAAAATAAAATGGATAATACAATGGAAAAGTGAGAAGGGCACGTACTCCCCCAAGCTTAGGCTTTTGTCCTAAGTTGGTAGTAGCTACTGCCCCCAGGAGCCTCCTGCTCCGGGGTGGTACTGGTGAGTCCAAGGGTCGTATAAGGATTCCGATGCGTACACCGAAGTCCTCGGATCCTCCCACGAAGAAGGGTCCGCACTCCAAGCAGAGGAAGACCCTTCACCAAACTGGGTGACGGTCTCCCCCTCAAAAGGTGGTAACTCACCGTGCTCCTCCTCGTCGGGCACAACCCCCTCCATGGGGTTATGAAACTGATGCTGGACCATGAACTCATCGAACTGGATAACATCAAAGGACCATCCGTTCCTGCGACAAAAATCAAACAAAAGAGGTGCAGGTAGACGGATCTTGCGTTCCGCGGTAGTTCCAAAACGCAAGATATAAACAAGGTTACCAAACTCAGAAGTCATGGTAACAAACTTATGCCTTTTCATAGCAGCAAGATCAAAACTTAAATAAGTAAAAGGCTTATCATCAGGGTGTGGGGTGCCTTTAAGATACTCTAAGATAAGTGTGGCATAAATGCCACCAAATAAATCTCCCTTGTTACCATTCATAGCAAGGCGTCGAGCAATTAAGGCACCCACAATATAATCAAACCTCCCTGAGAGGGCGGTTGCCAGGATAGCAATATCCGGCGCAGAAATGTTGCTCGTGTTGTCACGAGCTAACACCCCTGTAGCAACATAATACGCAAAATACCTGAGGTGAGGGAATAAGATGCTGGAGATATTTGACCGATGAATATCCCTCGTATCCATGCTGCAGAGAGAGTTGAAGACGGTTCTCAGGTCGGAGGGCTGAGAGGTCATCTTCGCCGTCCGCCCAACGTTTGGCACACCTATTATTTCACAAAACTTTTCCAAGGGCATGGTCAAAAGATTATTGTAAATTTTAAACTCAATAGAACTAGTATCAAGGTTATATCTAAAATTGTTAATGAAACCGGAGGTGAGTTTTTGATATTGAGCAACACGGCACGTGACGAGCCGTGTCAGACCTGCATTAGCACAAAGGTTATAAAACTCATCCTTAATTCCTGCAGCTTCAAGGAATTCATCACATGGGAACATCATCGCACGTGCTGGATTTGTGTCTTCCAACAACTCTAGGGGCACATGATCTTCATTGTGGCTCACCCTAGCAGTCGAGGGTGAAGCTGCGGCTCTAGTAACTCGATCGAAGCACGTGGGCTTCTTCTTCTCAAGCCACCCCTTTGCCCTTCCTAACAAACTCATTTCTGAAATTTTTGGCAAATTACAAAAACAAGGATTTAAACAAAGTGGGTTAAGGCAAACTACTCAACTCACTTACCTAAGGCATAAACTTGCATCAAAACTTGGAAAATAAATTTCTACACATGCATGCAAGCTCATCTAGACAGCACCAAGAACTACTAAATACTCACAAATGAAGCCACCAACCAAAAATCTAATTGGAGGGGTGGAGGAGTTACATACCAGGGAGTATTTGTTCAAAATCTCAGCTCGAATGATAGGTTGTAGAGAGAGATCGAAAATTGCCTCCAAGAACAGCAAGAACGCAAGAACAGGTGCAGAACTCGTGTTTTCGGAGAGAAAGAGAGAGGGAGGAAGAAGACTCACCCGGAGGCGGGACCTGTGGGCCCCAGGCGCCCTATGGGCGCGGCCAGGGGGCAGGCCGCGCCAGCTGGGCGCCTGGGCCACTGGTTGCCCCCCTGGTCAGCCCCAGGTGCCTCTAGGTCACTCCCGACATGGAAATTTTAATTTTAATTTTTCTGGAATTTTTCTGACAACTTCACTGTTGAAAATTTTTTGAAGTTCAAAAAGCTGCAAAACTTTCTGAAAACTTAAAGCAGTGATTAGTATTGTGAAGCTTCAAAAAAACAAACACTTGGTACAGCAAGGAGAATAGAAGCTAAAACAAATGAAAACATAACAAGCTCAACTTTTTACCTATATAAAACATGCTCACTAGTAAGGTTGATCAAGTCTTACCAACAAACCGGCGATATATAGAGCAAAAAGTCCCACCTCTTACGAAGTGATCATTGCACCTTTACTTTAATGGACATTGTCCCCACCATAATAGTTTTGTATTTGTGGTGCACATGTAGTGGACAGTCCCATTCTCCAATCTTCACGGTCTCGATATTTTCTATAGAGTTGAGGCCATGCCTCTTGTCAGTCTTCTTTGGAAAATACACCGTGTGTTCTTTATCATTCACATTGAAGGTAACCTTTCCTTTATTGCAATCAATAATAGCACCTGCGGTGTTAAGAAAAGTTCTACCAAGAATAATGGACATGCTCCCATCCTCGGGCATGTCAAGCACGACAAAATCAGTAAGGATCAAACAATTAGCAACTTCTACGGGAACATCCTCACAAATACCTATCGGGACGGCTGTTAACTTGTCAGCCATCTGAAGAGAGATATCTGTAGGAATTAGTTTCTCTAAACAAAGCCTCTTGTAAAGAGAGAAAGGCATAACACTCACTCCTGCTCCAAGATCACATAAAGCAGTTTTGACATAATTATTCTTTATGGAGCAAGGAATGGTGGGTATACCTGGATCACCAAGATTCTCAGGAATCTTGCCACTGAAAGAGTAGTTAGCAAGCATAGTAGATATTGCTTCATTAGGAACTTTTCTTTTATTAGTAACAATATCTTTCATATATTTTGAATAGGGAGGTAACTTAATAGCATCAGTCAAAGGGATTTGAAGAAAAAGAGGTTTCATCCACTCACAAAACTTATTGTAATGCTCTTCTTCTTTAGATTTGAGAGACTTACCTGGAAAGGGCATGGGTTTTTGTATCCATGGTTCTCTTTCCTTCCCATGTCTTCTTGCGATGAAGTCTTCTCTAGTGTACTTCTTGCGTATGTCAGGTGCTTCTTCTTCTCGAACTTCAGGCGGATCATTCTTCTCCTTATCCTTATCTTCAGGTTCGGCACCATCTTCAGTCTCAGCATCTGAGGTAGATATACTGTTGGGATCAACAGCTGGCTCTTCACTTGTAATAGGATCATTGGAATTGTCAGCCTCCTTGTGTTTCTTCTTCTTCTTCTTTGGAGAGCGAACAATTTCTTCTTCCTGCATTTGAGAATCTTGCTCGATTCTCCTCGGATGCCCCTCTGGATAGAGAGGATCTTGAGTGCTAGTTCCTCCTTGGGTCTTAATCCCGAAGGCCTGTAAATCATCTTGTTTGGTATTGTTAGCAAGCAAATCTTTTTGCACATTAGAAATTTGTTCAAGCTGAGTTTGAACCATATGAAAATGCTTCACAAGACATTTAACATCATTAACTATTCTACCTAGAACATCAAGCAAACTTTTGATAGCAAGGGAATTATCATGCAATTGACTTTGTATCCTCTCATTAAAATGACTTTGCTTCATAATAAAATTATCAAGCTCATCTAAACATTGATCAGGAGGCTTACCATGAGGGATGTCACTTGCGTTGAAATCTAAAAGAGAGTGTACCTCTACCATAGGAGGGTGAGTGGTAGGCTCACACAACTCCTCAATAGGGGGTAGATTCTTCACGTCTTCAGTTTTAATACCCTTCTCTTTGATAGACTTCTTTGCTTCTTGAATATCTTCGGGGCTTAGAACAAGCATGCCCCTCTTCTTTGGTGGTGGAGGTGGTTCAGGGACGGACCAATCTTCATGGTTTTTGGCAATCCTGCCCATCAATTCTTCTGCACCGTTCGGTGTTCTTTTCCTGAAAACACAACCAGCACAACTATCCAAATAGGACCTGGATTCATCAGTTAGACCAGCATAAAATATATCGATTAATTCATTCTTAGGGACTCCATGTCCTGGTCTAGCCTGGATCAGACTACAGTACGTCCCCCAAGCTTTAGGGAGGTGCTCATCCTGCAACTGTTTAAAGTTATAAATTCTTTGTAAAGCAACATGTTGCATATGAGTGGAAAGTACTTATCAACAAAAGAGTGATCTAAGTCTTGAGGACTCTTAATGGAACCACATGGTAGTGCATCATACCATGTTTTAGCACCTTCCTTCAAAGAGAAAGGAAGAAGCTTAGTCACATAAAAGTTTCGTATCTTTTCATTCGTGGTAAACAAGCCACCCAACTCAGTGAGTTCGGTGAGGTGTGCAATAGCATCATCATTTTCTCTACCATAAAAGGGGTCAGCTTCAACCATAGATATAAGTGAAAGATTAACAGAGAAATCATAATCAGGATCATTGATGCATATAGGAGATGTAGCAAATTCAGGATCAGGAACAGTCTTGTTCTTCAAGGAGTGTTTTTCAAGCAGCTTCTAATAGCTTCAGGGTCAGAGTCGACAAACTCTGTCAGTTCCCTGCATAAATCATCATCAAGCATAATGTAATCATCATCAAGGAGTCTCTCCTTGAGTTTACTCAAATCAGGATAATCATAAGTTCCACCAATAGGGTAGCGAGTAACAGGAATTTCAATTCCAGATTTTTTTGCAGCAGCAGCGATCTGTTTCTCAAGAGCATAACCAAGTGAACCAATATCATCAAGAGTAGTAGAAGCATCATCAAAAGTATCGGACATGGTAATAGATTCAGTAGAAGCATCATGTGGTGGTGGTGAGGCAAACTTACTCATAACAGAAGGTGAATCAAGTGTAGCACTAGTGTTCAGAATAGTACCTCTTCTTGTAGTGGATAGTAAGATCGGAACCTTGGGGTCTCCTTACTTACCCATAGCGGATGAAGTGCAGCAGGTAGGATACTTCAAGTAGACTTGTAAATATTGCTATGCTCCCCGGCAACGGCGCCAGAAAATGGTACTTGATAACCCTCAACCGTAAGGGATCGAGATAGTCTTCGCGGGTAAGAATAACCCAATTTATAGATTCGACACAAGGGGAGCCAAAGAGTATTTATAAGCTTTGACAGTTGAGTTGTCAATTCAACCGCACCTGAAATATACTTACTTGCAACAAAAGATAAGTGGCAACGGTGATATGATAGTGATGGTGGTGACAGCAAAAGTAAATAGCAAAAGTAACAACTAATAACCAGCAGGATTGAAACACTATAGGCTAGGGAGATGGATGGTTGGGCGCTGCATGGATGAGATACATCATGAATCTAACTTGGGGCAAGGCACACAGAAAAGTAATGATCATCTAGGCAAATATCAAACATTAGGCATGTATCCCACAGGTAGTTGTACGTGCTTGCAATAAGCACTTGCACAACATCTTTTGTCCTACCATCCCGCTACGAACAGGGCCAAAAGGAACTTATGGAGATTAAGGTACTCCTGTCAAAGAGCACCGGAACAAAGCAATAAACTCAATGGATACATGGAATCCTCAAATTATGGACCATCCCCTTTGGTGTCTCAAGCTATCATATTTGGGATCGCCGGTTCCGGACCATAATAGGTGCAAACAACTCATAGATAGGATCAAGAACACAAATATATTCATGCAAACACATAGGGTTTAGATCTGAAAACATGGCACTCGGGCCCAAAGTGTCATTAAGAGCAACAAGTTGAAGCAAAGATGATAAACACCAAAGTAGATGATAGGCAACATGCCCCCAACAATCTGATAAACTATTACATGATCTAACTCATCCAATCCCTACCATCCCCTTTGCCTACAGCAGGGAATTACTCACACATGGAAGGAGAAGTCATGGAGGGAGAATGGAGTGGTGATGATGATGACGATGGCGACGATCTCCCCTCTCCGGAGGCCAAATCAGCCTCCAGATTAGCCCTCCCGAAGAAGATCAGAGGGTGGCGGCGGCTCCGCGACGGAAACTGGAAAAACGACTTCTGTTCTAGGGTTTCCTCGCCACGGGAATAAATAGGAGCCAAGGTAGGGCACCAGAGGGGGGAGGACCCTCCCAAGCGGCCTCCTGGCGCGGCCAGGGGTGGGGCCGCGCTAGCAGGGCGCCTGGGGCCCCCCTGGCTGCCCTCTGGCCCCACTTCTGGCACAATGGCCCTTCGGGTGCGTGGATTTTCTGTGATTTTTCTTGGAATTTTCTGAGACACCTAAAAATCTATTTTCCTGCACACAATAAAACCATACAGGCAGCTCTGCTGAAAACAGCGTCAGTCCGGGTTAGTTTAGTTCAAATCATGCAAGAATGAGGGCAAAACAATAGCAAAAGCGTTTGGAAAAGTAGATACGTTTGAGACGTATCACACGTGGCATCCACCGTAACGGAACGCCGGTAAGCTATCGGGTCCGGTTTTGGATCCGATAACCCGTTAACATCCCCGACCAATGGGGATTTTCCACGTGTAAAATCATCATTGGCTAGAGGAAATACGTGTCAGCTCATCGTTGGGACAAATGTCATCCACTCATTGGACCAAAAGTGCCTATCGTACATTGACACGTGGCACGGCCCAACATAGGCCTATTCCTGTGAAAAGGCCGGCCCGTTTGACTTGGTAAAAAGGTGGCGGGCCGGCCCACGGTAAGCCTGTTAACGACATGTTCGCATATAGCCCATTTACAGCCCGCTAACCCAAGGCCCGTTTACGGCCTATCCGAATTAGGCCCAGTAGCGTCATCTGGGCCGTCCAATATAATTCCGGCCCGTTTTAACTTTTGGCCCATGTATGGCCCATGACGTCTTTCAGCCCATATGAGGCCCTTAGTAACCCTCGGCCCATTAACGGCCCGTGGTAAAACTGGCCCGTAATGAACAGTGCCCAACACAGGCCCATTCCTGTGAAAAGGCCGGTCCGTTTGACTTGGTCAAAAGGTGACAGGTCAGCCCACGGCAAGCCTGTTAACGGCATGTTCACATATAGCCCATTTACAGCCCGCAAACCCAGGGCCCGTTTAAGGCCTATCTGAATTAGACCCAGTAGCGTCATATGGGCCGTCCAATATAATTCCAGCCTGTTTTAACATCCGGCCCATGTATGGCCCATGACGTCTTTTGGGCCATATGAGCTCCTTAGTAACCCTCGGCCCATTAACGGCCCGTGGTAAAACTGGCCCATATTGAATAGTGTTTCATTTTATACCCATTAATGGCCCATTATTCCGTTCGGCCGTTTCCAGCCCATGTTATCTTTCGGCCTTCTCAGGGCCCATTTATTCTTGGGCTCATTTCCAGCATTTGTTTACTTTCGACCCGTTACTCTCATTTTCTTCTTGTGGGCCAAATTCAGCCCGTGGTTACAGTCGGCCCATTTGTGGCCCGTTAATACGTTGGCCCGTTTCCATAGCGTCATCAAATACGGCCGATTAACGACGGCCCGTTATGGTCGGCCCGTTATAGTCGGCCCATGAACGGACGATTTCAACTCTAGCCCATTTACGGCCATAATGATTGTTCTTTAAATATGCATATTGTGTATTCCACTATTAAGAAACCTATGGGAAGGATTAATGATGTTCTTATTGTTGCCAATAGGAATTATGTGCCCGTAGATTTCATTGTTCTTGATATAGATTGCAATCCTTCATGTCCTATTATTCTTGGTAGACCTTTCCTTAGAATGATTAGTGCAATTATTCATATGAAGGAAGGAAATATTAGCTTCTAATTTCCGTTAAGGAAAGGCATGGGACACTTCCCTAGAAATAAAATCAAATTACCATATGAATCCATTATGAGAGCCACTTATGGATTACCTTCCAAAGATGGCAATACCTAAATCTATTCATGTATCGTGCCTAGCTAGGGCGTAAAACGATAGCGCTTGTTGGGAGGCAACCCAATTTTATATTTTTTTGTTTTTGCTTCTGTTTAGGAATAAATATTTCATCTAGCTTCTGTTTAGATGCGTTTTGTGTTTTAATTAGTGTTTGTGCCAAGTAGAACATTTGGGAAGACTTGTGTGCAGTTTATATGATCGTGCTGTGAAAAACAGAACCAGATTTTACTGGAGCGTGCTATTTAGTTGATTCTTTTGCAGATGATTAATAGACAAATTCCTCACGTTTACCAATTTATTTCATTTTTTTGGAGTTACAGAAGTATGCAAAAGTTACAGATTACTACAGACTGTTCTGTTTTTGACAGATTCTGTTTTGCGTGTGTTGTTTGCTTATTTTGATGAATCTATGAGTAGTATTGGAGGATATGAATCATAGAGAAGTTGGAATACAGTAGGTTTAACACCAATAGAAACAAAGAATGAGTTCATTGCAGTACCTTTGAGTAGTGGTTTGTTTTCTTATACTAACGGAGCTCACGAGATTTTTGTCTAAGTTTTGTGTTGTGAAGTTTTCAAGTTTTGAGTATTGCTTTGATGGACTATGGAACAAAGAGTGGCAAGAGCCTAATCTTGGGGATGCCCAAGGCACCCCAAGGTAAAATTCAAGGACAACCAAAAGCCTAAGCTTGGGGATGCCCCGGGAAGGCATCCCCTCTTTCGTCTTCATCTATCGGTAACTCTACTCTGAGCTATATTTTTATTGACCACATGATATGTGTTTTACTTGGAGCGTCGTGTGTTATTTGAGTATTTTCTTGTTAGTTTTCCACAATCATCCTTGATGGACACACCTTTTTGAGAGAGATAAATATGGCCTAGGAATTGTTAGAACACTCTATGTGCTTCACTTATATCTTTTGAGTTGAATAGTTTTTGCTCTAGTGCTTCACTTATATCTTTTAGAGAACGGTGGTGATTTTATTTTGTAGAAATTCTTGATATCTCATGCTTCACTTATATCCTTTTGAGATTCTATTAAAACTGCATGGTAATGTGCTTTAGCTATAAAACTAGCCTTAACATGATAGGCATCCAAGATAAATGTAGTAAAAACTTTCATACTAAGTGCATTGAATACGATGAGAAGTTGGATGCTTGATAATTGTTTTGAGATATGAGGATAGTGATATTAGAGTCATGATAGTAGAGTTATTATGAAATTGAGAAATACTTGTGTTAAAGTTAGTGATTCCCATAGCATGCACGTATGGTTAACCGCTACGTAACGAAGTTAGAGCATGAGGTATTTGTAGAGTGTCATCCTTTGTGTGGAGGTCGGGGGCGCGCGATGGTTAACTCCTACCAACCTCCCCCCTAGGAGCATGCGTTGATTGCTTTGTTTTGATGACTCGTAAATTTTTGCAATAAGTATATGAGTTCTTTTGACTAATGTTGAGTCCATGGATTATACGCACTCTCACCCTTCCACCATTGCTAGCCTCTCTTGTACCGCGCAACTTTCGCCGGTACCATACGCCCACTATATATCCTTCCTCAAAACAGCCACCATATATCTTCCTCAAAATAGCCACCATACCTACCTATCATGGCATTTCCATAGCCATTCCGAGATATATTGCCATGCAACTTTCCACCGTTCCGTTCATATGACACGCTTCATATTGTCATATTGCCAGGCATGATCATGTAGTTGACATCATATTTGTGGCAAAGCCACCATGCATAATGTTTCATACATGTCACCCTTGATTCATTGCATATCCCGGTACACCGCCGTAGGCATTCATATAGAGTCATACTTTGTTCTAGTATCGAGTTGTAATATCGAGTTGTAAATCAATATAAGTGTGATGATCATCATTATTAGAGCATTGTCCCACGTGAGGAAAGGCTAAAAAAGAAAGCCCCTCCAAAAAAAGGAAAAAAAAGAAGGAAAGGCCAAAGAAAACAAAAGAAAGGCCCAAAAAATAGAAAGGAAAAAACGGACAATTGCTACTATCTTTTTCCACACTTGTGCTTCAATGTAGCACCATGTTCTTCATGATAGAGAGTCTCATGTTTAGTCACTTTCATATACTAGAGGGAATTTTCATTATAGAACTTGGCTTGTACATTCCAACGATGGGCTTCCTCAAATGCCCTAGGTCTTCGTGAGCAAGCAAGTTGGATGCACACCCACTTACTTTCTTTTGTTGAGCTTTCATACATTCTTAGCTCTAGTGCATCCGTTGCATGGCAATCCCTACTCACTCACATTGATATCTATTGATGGGCATCTCCATAGCCCGTTGATACGCCTAGTCGATGTGAGACTATCTCCCTCCTTTTTGTCTTCTCCACAACCACCACTCTATTCCACCCATAGTGCTATGTCCATGGCTCACGCTCATGTATTATGTGAAAGTTGAAAGGTTTGAAAGAATAGAGTATGAAAAAAGTGCTTGGCTGAAACCAAGGTTGTGCATGATATGAATATTTTGTGTGATGAAGAGGGAGCATAGTTAGACTATATGATTTTGTAGGGATAACTTTCTTTAGCCATAGCTTTTTGAGAAGACATGATTGCTTTGTTAGTATGCTTGAAGTATTATTATTTCTTATGTCAATATAGACTTTTGTCTTGAATCTTTCAGATCTGAACATTCATGCCACAATTAAGAGAACTACAATGAAAATTATGTTGGTTAGCATTCCACATCAAAAATTCTGTTTTTATCATTTACCTACTCGAGGACGAGCAGGAATTAAGCTTGGGGATGCTTGATACGTCTCCAACGTATCTATAATTTTTGATTGTTCCATGCTATTATTTATGATGTTTTGGATGTTTAATGGGCTTTGTTATACACTTTTATATTATTTTTGGGACTAACCTATTAACCCAAAGGCCCAGTCCAGATTGTTGTTTTTTTTGCCTATTTCAGGGTTTTACAGAAAAGGAATATCAAACAAAGTCCAAACAGAATGAAACTTCGGGAGAGATATTTTTGGAGCAAAATACGCACGGGAGACTTGAGAACCAAGGAATAGGGCACATGTGGCGTCCACGAGGGTGGGGGCGCCCCCCTATAGGGCGCCGCCCTGCCTTGTGAGCCCCACATTTGGCTCCCGGTGCCCTCCTTCTTCCTATATATATATCTACGTACCCCGAAACCATCAGAACAACAGAGAAAACCCTAGTTCCACCGCCGCAACCTTCTGTTCCTGTGAGATCCCATCTTGGGGCCTGTTCCGGAGCTCCGTCGGAGGGGGGATCTTCCACGGAGTGCTTCTACATCATCATCATCGCCGCACCATGAGTTGTGAGTAGTTTACCATAGACCTTCGGGTTCATAGCTAGTATCTAGATGGCTTCTTCTCTATCTTTGGATCTCAATACCAAGTTCTCCTCGGCCTTCGAGGAGATCTATTCGATGTAATCTCTTTTTGCGGTGTGTTTGTCGAGATCCGATGAATTATGGGTTTATGATCAAGATTATATATGAGAAATATTTGGTTCTTTTATGAACTCTTTATGTATGATTATAATATCCTTGCAAGTCTCTTCGAATTATTGGTTTGGTTTGGCCTACTAGATCTATAGTTCTTGCAATGGGAGAAGTGCTTGGCTTTGGGTTCAATCTTGCGGTGTTCTTTCCCAGTGACAGTAGGGGCAGCAAGGCACGTATTGTATTGTTGCCATCGAGGATAAAAAGATGGGATTTATATCACTGTGTTTGATATTATCCCTCTACATCATGTCATCTTGCTTAAGGCGTTACTCTTTTCTTATGAACTTAATACTCTAGATGCATGCTGGATAGCGGTCGATGTGTTGAGTAATAGTAGTAGATGCAGAATCGTTTCGGTCTACTTGTCTCGGACGTGATGCCTATATATAATGATCATGCCTAGATAGTCTCATAATTATTCGCTTTTCTATCAATTGCTCGGCAGTAATTTCTTTACCCGCCGTAGAATACCGCTATCATGAGAGAAGACACTTGAGAAAACTATGGACCCCGGGTCTATTCTCAACATATCAATCTACAACCTACTTTACTCTTCTGCTTTTACTTTATGTTCTTATTTCCAAAAATACCAAAAATATCAAACTATCATCTCTATCAGATCTCACTTTTGTAAGTGACCATAAAAGGATTGACAACCCCTTATCGCGTTGGCTGCGAAGTTCTTATTTCTTTGTGCAGGTGCGAGGGACTCGCGCGTGGTCTCCTACTTGATTGATACCTTGGTTCTCAAAAACTAAGGGAAATACTTACGCTACTATGCTGCATCACCCTTTCCTCTTCCAGGGAATACAACGCAAGCTCGAGAAGTAGCAGAGGCTCATTGGCGAAGACGGCGATGATCTGGAGACCAAGGGGCTGCAGTTCTGGGGTGCGAGCTTGTGCGATTTGAAGAGTTTTTCAACCATACGGGTACACAGAGTACTCGGCGAGACCGAGTGGACCGAATCGGTAGCACCAAGATAGAAAACCTAGCTCAACTTAACGGTTTCAGTGACACTGAATGGGAATGAGTTAGTCTAACCGAAATGCACTATGAGGTCTTGGAACTCAGCCCTTGACGGATCGGTGGCTCCTAGTGTTGCTCACCCGGAGGGTCCGAAAAAGAACTTGTTCAAATTTTGTAATGTAACATGAATAGATTTTGAGACAAGAAAAGCATAAATAGCTAGTGAAGGTTCTTATGCATTCTTGTCCATCCATTTGGCCAAATAAAAACAAACATACTAAACAACAAATGGATGTCCTCGAATGGAGAAAATTATGCAACCAATATGCTCACACAATAAGATAGCAAATGAAACATGTGTCAAAGCATGCACAAACAATTCTAGCATCTATCAAGCAATTGGCGATGACTAGGTCATCTATATATGAGTATATTGACTTAGGAGTCAAATGAGAACATCTGATCATAGGTCATACTCATCGTTTAAGCACAAGTGGGGTTACCACTCTTCCATAAAGCATTGGTTTGTTCACACCATTAGAGTTGCTTTAGCTCAATTTTTAGAGCAAAGCTCCCCTATATGCGATATCCCCCCTAATAGGGATGAACTAACCTTGGGTTTTGTCGATGATGACTTCATGTAGATGTTGAAGATGTGGATGCTCAATGTTGATGTAGATCATTTGGAGCAATCCATTGGAGTGTTTCACTTTCAATACCTACATGGGTCAGTCCCACAAGGAACATACAAGGATATCCATAGACATGGAGTGAAACACACATATGATGATGTCCATGAAAGCATTAAGTTACCTTGTCCCTTGTCTTACCAACAATAGGGTTTGTGACTCCATGAACTAGTGCAAGATATGAAAGTTGATTTCACATGTCCTTGCCAAAATGAATATGAGTGAAGTTTGTTGGCTGAGTCACCCTCAAGAACTCTCTAGTTATTCTTCTTCGGGGTCCACATCAACTTGATGGGAATCCTTGGAATTGTAGTTGTACTTGATGAAGTAGAACTTGAAGTAGTCTTGGCAACACACTTGACCATGGCCGTAGGAGCTTCTTCAAATGCATCAATCTCTTCTTGAAGCTTATCCTTGCCTTTTAGCTTGTGGTCTGGTGGTGGAAGATCATCTTGAGCTTGTGTTCCTTTAAAAGAAGTGGGGTCATACTTCTCTTGTTGAGGAACAAACTTTGTCTTGGGGTATTGATATTCTTCCCACTCAACTCCATTTGCATTGAACTTTCATTCAAAACCAACACCATGATTCTTCCAGTGTCTTCCTTGCTTCCAGACAGTTTCCTAAAATTGCTTACTTCCCGCAAGGCTCTTGTAAACACCTTTATCTATAATTCCCTTCAATAAGCTATTTTCTTGCTCAAGTACTGTAACTTGGCTAAGAGAATCATTAGTGGAATCAAGAGAACTACTAGAAGCAACAATATTGGATTTGAAATTGTTATTGTTACTACTAGAGGATGAATATTTCTTGTTCTTGTTACTAGATTTTACTTGTGGCATATAGGTAGACAAGAATAAATGCTTGGCAATGTAAGAAGAACTCTTGTTTCGAAGATCGTCATTGATACCTTTTAGGAACCCATGCTCTTGCTCTAAGTTTAGCTTCTCGAAGTGTATCTTATCATGAGTCCTTAGGAGCTCTCTATGATCTTCTAGAGTTGTTTCATGAGCTAACTTAAGAGTGTTTAGTTATTTAGTTAGACACTCAATCTCCTTCTTATCATTTTCATTTATTTCATCTTGATTAGCATGATTACTAGCAAGTTCATCATATATTTCATCACTAGTGTTGTCAACAAGTAAATCATCATGACCTAGCAAATCATCTTCATCACTATTGAAATCAAGATACTCGGGGTGTGATACCATAGGGCCTTTAGCCATGAAGCATCCTCCAATTCCTTCATTTGGTGAGTCAAATATATCGTAGGAGTTGGATGACAGAAGAGCAATTCCGGCACTTCATCTTGAGTATATTCAGAGTCAGAGTGATAGCTTCTCTCAGAGTAGTTGTCGGAGTCGGAACCGGATACCCATTCACCAACGTGAGCTTGATGTCTTCTTCTTGTGTAGCTCTTTGATGACATGTCCTTCCTTTCCGAATCCTTTCTTCTATGAGAGGGTCTTCGTCCATACGTCCATTTTGCATCATGTTTCCTTGATGTTATTTATGTTGTTATTTTGTATAATAATGCTTTTTGGAGTAATTCTAATGCCTTTTCTCTCATAATTTGCAAGGTATACACCAAGAGGGAGAATTCCGGCAGCTGGAAATCTGGACCTGAAAAAACTACGTCAGGCCACCTATTCTGCACAACTCCAAACAAGCTGAAACTTCATGGGGATTTTTTATGGAATATTTAAGAAATAATGGAGCTTATAACCACCAGAGGGAGCCCACCAGGTCGGCACAACCCGCCTGGGCACGCCAGGGCCCCCAGGCACGCCTTGGTGGGTTGTGCTCACCCAGGCCCGCTTTCGGTGACCATCTTCTGGTATAAGCCTCTCTGACCTAGAAAAAATAAGGATAAGACTTTCGGGACGGAACGCCACCGTCTCGAGGCGGAACTTGGGTAGGAGCACTTTGGCCCTTCGGCGGAGCGATTCCGGCGAGGGAACTTCCCTCCCGGAGGGGGAAATCATCATCACCAACAACTCTCCCATCTTCGTGAGGGCTATCTTCATGAACATCTTCACCAGCACCATCTCATCTCAAACCCTAGTTCATCTCTTATGATAAATCTTGTTGCCGGAACTATATATTGCTGCTTGTGGGTGACGGTAGTGTTGATTACATCTTGTAGTTGATTACTATATGGTTTATTTGGTGGAAGATTATATGTCCAGATACATTATGCTATATATTACCCCTCTGAGCTTGAGCATGTTCATCACTTGTGAGTAGTTACCTTTGTTCTTGAAGTCATGGGAAAAATCAGGCTGCAAGTAATCATGTGAATTTGATATGTGTTCGATATTTTGATAGTATGTATGTTGTGATTCCCTTAGTGGTGTCATGTGAACGTTGACTACATGACACGTCACCATATTTGGGCCTAAGGGAATGCATTGTGGATTAGTAATTAGATGGTGGGTTGCGAGAGTGACAGAAGCTTTAATGCTAGTTTATGCACTATTCCGTAAGGGACCGATTGGATTCAAAAGTTTAATGCTATGGTTAGAATTTATTCTTAATACTTTTCTCGTAGTTGTGGATGCTTGCGGGGGGGTTAATCATAAGTAGGAGGTTTGTTCAAGCAAGAAAAGCACCTAAGCACCGATCCACCCACATATCAAGTTATCAAAGTAGCGAACACGAATTGAACCAACATGATGAAAGTGACTAGATGAAATTCCCATGTACCCTCAAGAACGCTTTGCTTATTATAAGAAAACGTTTTGGCCTGTCCTTTGCCGCAAAAGTATTGGGCTATCTTGCTGCATATTTTCTACTACTATCGTTACTTGCTCGTTACGAAATTATCTTGCTATCAAACTACTCGGCTACTTACAATTTTAGCACTTGCAGACATTACCTTATTGAGAGACACTTATCATTTCCTTCTGCTCCTCGTTGGGTTTGACACTCTTACTTATCGAAAAGAGCTACAATTGATCCCCTATACTTGTGGGTCATCAAGCCAATTTTCTGGTGCCATTTCCGGGGAGTGAAGCGCTTCTGGTAAGTGGAAATTGGTAAGGAAACATTCATATAGTGTGCTGAAATTTGTTGTAACTTCTTACTATGGAGAACAATCCGTTGAGGGGTTTGTTTGGGGTATCATCACCTCGACCGGAACCACAATTAGCTACCCCTCAACCCACTGCACCTACTGAAAATATAGAATATGAAATCCCTTCGGGTATGATAGAACAACTGCTAGCTAATCCTTATGCAGGAGATGGAACCGAACATCCTGATATGCACTTGATATATGTGGAATAAATTTGTGGATTGTTTAAGCTTGCAGGTCTACCCAGAGATCAAGTTATGAAGAAGGTTTTTCCTTTATCTTTGAAGGAAAAAGCATTAGCATGGTATAGGCTATGCGATGATATTGGATCTTGGAACTGGAACCGATTAAAAATGGAGTTTCACCAAAAAAAATCCTATGTATCTAGTTCATCGTGATCGTAACTACAAATATAATTTTAGGCCTCGTGAAGGAGAAAGTATCACTCAAGCTTGCGGGGGGCTTAATTCAATGTTATATTCATGCCCCAATCATGATCGCTCAAGAGAAATTATTATATAGAATTTTTATGCTCAGCTTTCTCATACCATGCTTGATACTTCTCGTGTTGGTTCCTTTATGAAGAAAACTATTGAATTCCGGTGGGATCTTTTATAAGAGTTAAACGCAACTCTAAAGATTGGGAACTCGAAGAAGGTAAAGAGTCAGGTATTAATCTTAAGTATGATTGTGTTAAATCTTTTATGAATACTGATGCCTTTTCAAAGTTTAGCACTAAATATGGACTTGACTCTGAGATAGTAGCCTCCTTTTGTGAATCTTTTGCTACTCATGTCGATCTCCCTAAGGAGAAGTGGTTCAAATACCACCCACCTATTAAATAAGAAATTATAGAATAGGTACCAGTTAAAGAAGAAACTATACTTTATAATGTTGATTCAGTTGTTCCTACTGCTTACATTGAAAACCCACCTTTCCATGTTAGGATAAAGGAACGTGCTAAAGTTTCAACTGTGGTTAACAAAAGCTATATTAGAACACCTAAACCTGATGAAAAAATTAAAGTAGAGCCTAATATTGCTATGGTCAAGGATCTCTTGGAAGAAAATGTAGATGGGCATGTTATTTGCTTTAATGAAGATGCTGCTAGAATTGCCAAACCTGATAAAAAGGATAAACATAGACCTATTGTTGGCATGCCCGTTGTCTCGGTCAAAATAGGATATCATTGATATCATGGTTTGTGTGACATAGGTGCTAGTGTGAGTGCTATTCCCTACTCTTTATACCAAGAAATTATGACTGACATAGCACCTGCAGAAATAGAAGACATTGATGTCACTATTAAACTGGCTAATAGAGACACTATCTCACCAATTGGGATTGTTAGAGATGTTGAAGTCTTGTGTGGGAAAATAAAATACCCTACTGATTTTCTTGTTCTTGGTTCCCCAGAAGATGACTTCTGTGCAATTATCTTTGGTAGAGCTTTCTTTAACACTGTGAATGCTAAAATAGATTGTCAGAAACAAACTGTCGGTGTTAGTTTTGGTAATGAGTCTCATGAATTTAATTTTTCCAAGTTTAATAGAAAGCTTCATGAAAAAGAAACACCTAGTAAAGATGAAATTATAGGTCTTGCTTCTATTGTTGTGCCTCCTACTGATCCTTTGGAACAATATTTGCTAGACCATGAGAATGATTTACATATGCATGAAAGAAATGAAATAGATGATATTTTCTTTGAGCAACATCCTCTGCTTAAACACAATCTACCTATTGAAACTTTAGGAGGTCCTCCTCCACCTAAAGGTGATCATGTGTTTGAATTAAAACAATTGCCTGACACTTTGAAATATGCTTATCTTGATGAAAAGAAGATATATCATGTTATTATTAGTGCTAACCTTTCAAAACAAGAAGAAGAACGATTATTGAAAGTTCTAAGGAAGCACTGAGCTGCTATTGGATATACTCTTGATGATTTGAAGGGAACTAGTCCCACTCTATGTCAGCATAAGATAAATATGGAACCTGGTGCTAAACCAGTTGTCGATCATCAACATTGGGTAAACCCGAAGATGAAAGAAGTGGTAAGAACAGAGATATTAAAACTTCTGGGAGCATGTATAATCTACCCTATAGCTGATAGTAGATGGGTAAGTCCTGTTCATTGGGTCCGTAAGAAAGGAGGTATTACTGTCGTTCCTAATGATAAGAATGAACTTATTCCACAAAGAATTCTTATAGGCTATAGAATGGTAATTGATTTTAGAAAATTAAATAAAGCCACTATAAAATATCATTACCCTCTATCTTTTATTGATCAAATGCTAGAAAGTTTATCAAAGCACACACACTTTTGCTTCCTTGATGGATACTCTGGCTTTTCACAAATACCTGTTTCTCAACCTGATCAAGAAAAGGCTACTTTTACTTGTCCCTTTGGAACTTATGCTTATAGATGTATGCCTTTTGGTTTACGCAATGCACCTGCTACCTTTGAAAGATGTATGACTGCAATATTATCTGAGTTTTGTGAAAAGATTGTAGAGATTTTCATGGATGATTTCTCTGTCTATGGGAAGTCTTTTGATGATTGTTTAAGCAATCTTGATTGAGTTTTGCAGAGATGTGAACAAACAAGTCTTGTCTTGAACTAGGAGAAATGCTACTTTATGGTTAATGAAGGTATTGTCTTGGGTCATAAGATTTCTGAAAAGGGTATTGAAGTGGATAAAGCTAAGGTTGATGCAATTGACAAAATGCCATGTCCCAAGGATATCAAAGGTATTCGCAGTTTCTTAGGTCATGTTGGTTTCTATAGGAGATTTATCAAAGATTTTTCTAAAATTTCTAGACCTCTCACTAACCTTTTACAAAAGGATGTTCCTTTTGTCTTTGATGATGATTGCTTTGAGGCCTTCGAAACACTTAACAAAGCTTTAATTTCTGCACCTATAGTTCAACCACCTGATTGGAACTTACCTTCTGAAATTATGTTTGATGCTAGTGATTATGTTGTTGGTGTTGTTCTAGGACAAAGAGTTGATAAAAAACTAAATGTTATTCTCTATGCTAGTAAAACTCTAGACAGTGATCAAAAGAATTATGCTACCACTCAAAAAGGAATTCTTAGCAATTGTGTTTGCTTGGGACAAATTTAGATCATACATTGCTTACAAAAGTAACAGTTCACACACACCATGCTGCTATTAAATATCTTATGGAAAAGAAAGATGCTAAGCCTAGACTTATTCGGTGGGTTCTTGTAACATCCCAAAATTTCAAATTGGAATGGTATACATATATCATATTGCATTGCATATTTATTTGCATTTTGTGTGTGGCGATCCTTGAAAATTCTAAGCAACTCAAGGACCTACGGAGAGAGTTAGGAATTCTACCGTTTCGTATTTGAGTTTCCTCGAATACCGGTGCGGGGATCACGTCGGTTTTAATTATTTTCTCACCCTAAAAATATTTCTTAATAAAATATACGTGCGGAGATAATATGACTTCTCCAAAATAAAATAAATATTGGAGGAAAAATATTAAAATCACTTTTGGTTTTTTTATTCGGATTTATTTGTGATTTTATTTCCATAGGAAAAATGCGCTTTTTTAAAAATTGATTTTGGTCCGGGAAAATGTTCACTTTGTCCTATATTTTATTAGAGGACGGTGAAAATTTATTTCGGTATTTTTGGAGCCCGTTTAGTATTTTATTTTCGTGTTTTTCGGCGTCAGTTTATTTTATTTTTTTCAAAAAAAGAGCTTTAGTTCGGACCGAACTGGGCCGAAGCCCCAGCCGGCCCGTAGCGCCGCCAGCTTCCCCAACGTGGCCGAGCCGGACTCCCGCCGGAGTCCGAGCCACTGCCGACTCCGCCATGGCCCCTCGGCCAAGCAAGCCCCCCCCCCTCGGCCTTTATAAGCCGACGCCGCCGCCCGTCTCGCCCTCCACACCACCCGCCGCCGCGCGCCGCACCCCGCCGCCGCGCGCCGCACCCCGCCGCGTGCCGCCAAGCCCCGCCGCCGCGCGCCGCACCCCGCCGCCTGCCGTCGTGCCCCGCCGCCGCAGCCGCACCGCGCGGCCGCCCTCCGCCGCCGCCCGCCTTGGTTGCCGCCGCCGACGACGACGCCCGCCGCCCACTCCGTTAACCCGCTCCGTTAACCCGCCGGACCCGTTAAGGTACGGCCGGTTTTTTTTAGAACATTCGATTTTTTCTAAAAAAAAAACCTATATCTGTTTTTTTTTACAGATCGGTTATGTTCTTTTTGTTTCTTCGGTTTAGTTAGTTAGCGAACGTTCGTCCGTACGTTCGTTTAAACGAACAGTGTTCGCCCGTTAGCCGCAGACAACGAACGTTCGTTCGTTAGCCTGTTCGTCAGTTTTCTTTTTCGGGGCTTTTTCCGCGATTATTTTTCGATCGCGTTTTCTGCCCTGATCTTGTTTTTAGTTTTTCTTTTCGCTCGAGAGTCGGAATCAGACGATTCAAAAGCACAGATCTTCGTCTCGAAGCCCTCTTTCCGTTTAACCAACTTGAACAAGGTTTTGTTACTGTAAAATTTGACTTTAGATCAATCTAGTAAATGGATCTTGTTTCTTTCGCAGTTTGAGTCTCGTTGCTCTGTTTGATTTGATTCTTTTTGCAAACCGGAGTTCTTAAGTTGAACTTTCTGGTTAGATCTTCTTATTTGTAGTTTTGTGTGTGCATATTTGCTTGACTGCTTATGTATGCTATTGTTTGCTTGCGATAGAATTCCCGGACTGCGAAGCGTGCTACTACGAGTCTCTAGGTTTTGCGAATCATCGGCAATGCAAGTAACACTTTGATCATACCCCTTTATTACCCAGCGTTTATGCATTAGATCAAACCCTCACGGATTGCATGAGTAGGATCTCTTAACTTGTGGGTCTGGGAAGTAGATTGAGGTAGAACCTATTACCTACATTATTTTCGAACCCTTGGGAGTTACTTCTATGTTATGCTTAGGTTGCCATGTTATGCTCGTAGACGTGGTTTGGGTTTGAGTGAAATCCATGACAGATGTGAGTTGTTAATTAATGGATCAACTTAAGGTGGCTACTTGAATACACATCTGGGTGGATTGGTTGCAGGGCACCTGGAGAATCCAGTGTTGTCCTAGGAAATCCCGGGGTACCGTATGATTTTTCCTATGGAATGCCACCCAGGCTCAAAGGGATCATAAAACTATTCATGCTAGAAACATCCGTGTGCAGGCACAATGCCATTATGGGCTCTGGCATAGTATGAATAAGTTGTGTGAGCTCTTTCAGTGGTGGACTAGCAGATGTAGGGGAAAGTAGGTGTACCGGTCCACCCGGGGTAAGAGTGAATGCTTTTGAAAGATTGTGTCTCGATCATCCGTTTCTCAAACACCATGCAGTGCGAGAAATCCAACGGAGGAGATCAAGTCTTGTGGGGAAAGTGCGCAAACCTCTGCAGAGTGTACAAACTGATCATGATTAGTCGTGTCCCCGGTTATGGACAATCTTGAGTATCTGGTACTTGAATTATTGGTTGATCTCATCACTCTAAAATTTAATTTGTTGAGTTAATGATGACTACTTTAATTGGGCTTGAGTTGGAGGTACCTTCTCAATGAGGTTTCAACTACCATGATAGTTAAAATAAAATTTATTCCTTTGTTGTAGGAAAAAATTGGCTCTATGCAAAAACTTTAACCCTAGAGCCTCCACCAGCCAAATATGCATATAGTGTTAGCCTTTATTATGTTACTTGCTCTACTGTGTTATCTTGCCAGCATATTCCATGTGCTGACCCATTTCGGGCTGCAACATGTTATGTTGCAGACTTTTCAGACGAGGAGTAAGACGTGCTAGGTCGTTTGTCATGCACTCTACTATGCCGTTGGAGTTGATGGACTCACTTATCTTCCAAGCCTTCCGTTGTTATTTTGTTAGATGAGCTTATGCCATAGACTATTGTAATAAGTTCTCTTTTGAGATATTCGATGTAATAAGTGTGTGATTACCAGTCTGTTATAAATCCTTCAAGTACTATGTGTGTCAGCATTACCGATCCTGGGATGACACTGAAACACAGAGACTTCGGTCCATTCGGATCGTGGTCGCTGCAAGATGGTATCAGAGCACACGCTGACTGTAGGACACAGCCACTAAGATAAACCCTAGGTCACTCTTCTCTACTCATTTCTTACTCCTCTCCATTTTATACTCTTTAGGATGGTGGACCCAAGGAACAAGTTCACTCAACCAGATGAAGACACACCATTTGGACGGCACTTGAAGGAAGTCACTAGGTACCTGAACATAGGAATACCAAGCTTCACCGGGACCTACACCACCACTTTACCAGAAGAGGAACGATGGAGTATTCAAGTTCAAATTCCCAGGAGAACCTTCGCACCATCCACTGAGCCAATAAAGTTTTCTTTTGATGCACCAACCTAGAGCCTGGGCAAGAGTATGGCAGCCCACATTACCATGGGACGGATTGGAGAAGTCTACAAGCAGGAGCTGAAGAACACTATCTACCAGATTTGTGGACGCCGAGACGAGCAATGGGACATGATCGGTACCCGGAAGGACAGGTCCATTGCAGCGTTCATCCAGGAGTTAAACCAGCACATTCGTCGACAAGAGCACCAGATGTGCGCATGGATGATAGAATTGAAGAAGGCGCTAACCAGGAACTTGGAGCTAGAAGAGGAACTCAAGTCTACCCGTGACAGATACGAGGAAGAGATGATGATACTCGTGGAGAAGAATGATGACTTGATGAGGAAGCTAGGAGTATTCATGGGAGATCCAGCACCAGGAGGAGGAGAAGAAGAAGAACCCAAGGAGATTCGTTCTGAAGACTACATCATCATCGACGACACGGACTCAGACCCCGATGATAGTGATGACGAAGACTATGAAGATGAAGCTGGAGCAGATATAATGGAATCTTCCGCCGATCAAAATTTCTAGATGGCCACCCTATGACTAGTAGTTTTCCCCCATAAAGTAGAATTTAGAGCACTTTGTAACGTTAGTGAGATCTTTGTAAGCCATTGCTTGACATTGATTGGTGTGATATGATTGTGTTTGTCTCATGTGAATATGGGTAGTGAATTTCCCTTAGACCTCATTTCTATTCTAATCTCTTCCCTCTACACCCATCAGATGCCTCCGAGACGTGAGCCCGGATTTCAGTTTCCCCCTGAGCTCACTCAGTTGATCCAGCAGCAGAACACTTAGATGCAACTTCTAGTCCAGAACAATCAGAACAACCAGAACAACAACAACAACCCTCCACCACCACCACCCGTGGACAACCTGACACGTTTCTTAAGGTTGCAACCACCGGTGTTTGCTAGCAGCATTGAACCAATAGTTGCTGATGACTGGCTGCGCAAGATTGGAAGGGATTTGACCACCGCCAATTGCACAGATGCTGAAAAGGTGCGATTTGCCGCACATCAGTTGTCTAGACCAGCAGCAACATGGTGGGAGAATTACACACCCACTTTCCATGTAGCCAATGTCACTTGGGATCAGTTTCAGCAAGCTTTTCGCACTGCCCATGTCTCAACTGGAGCTATGAGCATGAAGAAGCGAGAGTTTCGCAACTTGCGCCAAGAAATCATAATGTGGCTCAGTACGTAGATGAGTTTAGTACCCTATCTCGTTATGCCCCGGATGATGTGGCCACAGATGCCACAAAGCAGGAGAGGTTTATGGAAGGGCTGAATGATGAGATGAGCGTACAGTTGATGGTGGCAACCTTCAACAACTACCATGAGTTGGTAGATAAGGCTCTTATGATTGAAGGGAAGCAGCAGCAGATTGAGAGCCGCAAGAGGAAGTATGGACAAGGAAGGAACAATTCCGGAGCCCAGCATAAGCCCCGATTCACCCCGAATTCAGGAATATACACCCGTAACCATGGAAGCCACACCCACACTGGAGGAAGTCCTCACAACCACAATGGCCCCAAGAATGGGACTGGAAATGGAGCAAACAATAATCAGAACCGCTCTACTCCATCCACACCCGCCAAGAGGGATTTGAGCCACGTTACTTGTTTCAAGTGCGGGAAGAATGGACACTATGCCATAGACTGCCCTGAAGCTAATAATGGGAACGGCAATGGAAGCGCCGGGAAGAAATCCAACCTGTTCAACAAAGGACAAGTCAACGACGTGACCGTGGAGGAGGTTGAAGAACAACTAGATGTTGTTGCCGGTAAGTTTTTGGTTAAGTATTTTACTGCAATAGTTCTTTTCGATACCGGTGCATCGCATTCATACATTTCAAGGGGATTCGTAAATCGACATAAGTTGGCCACCCAAGTCCTTAAGACCCCCATGTTATTAAGTTCCCCGGGAGCGGAGTATATGGCACATCAAGGATGTTTTCAGACGCCATTGAACATTGGACGCCATGTTTTCCCCTCAGACCTGATAGTTTTGGAGTCCCAAGGACTGGATGTGATATTAGGTATGGATTGGCTATCGATGTATGGAGGGAACATCGATTGTGCCAGTAAGACTATTTTGCTTACCACCCCTGAGGGAAAAAGAATCAAGTATGTATCTAGACATTCGCCTAGAAGGACACAAGTACATTCTCTCACAGGAGTTGTTCAGGAGGAAGTGCATGTAGTAAAGGATTACCTGGATGTGTTTCCAGAAGAGCTACCACGCATGCCACCGTATAGGGATATTGAGTTTCTGATTGAACTATTGCCTGGCACCGGACCAATATCGAAGAGACCGTATCGGATGCCAGCAAATGATCTGGAGGAGATCAAGAAGTAGATTAAGGAGTTATTGGAGAAAGGATTTATTCGCCGGAGCTCGTCACCTTGGGGAGTCCCCGTGCTTTTGGTCAAGAAGAAGGATGGATCTTTAAGGATGGTTGTTGATTATCGGGCACATGATGAAGTGACAATTAAGAATAAGTACCCGCTGCCGATGATTAATGATTTGTTCGACCAACTTCAAGGAGCTAAAGTATTCTCTAAGATCGATCTACGATCAGGATACCACCAGTTGAAGATCCGAGAGAAGGATATACCTAAGACAGCCTTTACCACAAGGTACGGGCTATATGAGTATACAGCTATGTCATTTGGATTGACTCACGCCCTTGCCTATTTCATGAGTATGATGAACAAGGTGTTCATGGAGTTCTTGGATAAGTTCTTCGTGGTATTCATTGATGATATCTTGGTGTACTCGAAGAACGAAGAGGAACACGCTGAGCATTTGTGTTTGGTACTAGAGAAGCTCAGAGAACATCAGTTATACGCCAAGTTCAGCAAATGCGAGTTTTGGTTGAAGGAAGTTGGATTTTTAGGGCATGTTATATTAGGAGAAGGTATAGCAGTGGACCCCGTCAAGGTGCAAGCAGTCACTAAGTGGTTGGCACCCACTTTAGTTGGAGAAATCCGCAGTTTTCTTGGACTCGCCGGATATTACCGAAGATTCATAGAGAATTTCTCCAAGATTGCAAAGCCGATGACGACATTGTTGAAGAAGGACACAAAGTTTCGTTGGACTGAAGAGTGCGAAGAAAGTTTCCAGGAGTTGAAGAAACAGTTGACGACAGCCCCAGTGCTGATCTTGCCAGATATACGCAAGGATTTCCAAGTGTATTGTGACGCTTCACGCTTAGGACTTGGAGGAGTACTCATGCAGGATGGAAGAGTTGTTTCTTATGCATCTCGTCAACTGCGACGGCACGAGTTGAATTATGCTACGCATGATTTGGAGCTAGCAGCAGTTGTGCATGCGCTCAAAACTTGAGACATTTCCTTATTGGAAATCGTTGTGATGTGTACATGGATCACAAGAGTTTGAAGTACATTTTCACTCAGAAGGAGTTGAACCTCAGACAGAGGAGATGGTTGGAGCTTATAAAGGATTACGATATGAAGCTGCACTATCACCCAGGAAAGGCCAATGTCGTTGCAGACGCTTTGAGCCGGAAGAGTTATGGAAATACCCTGGTGAAGGGAGAATTGCCAAAGGAGTTAATGGAAGATCTCAGGGAGCTTTGGTTGGAGATAGTTCCTAGAGGTTTTGTTACAACGTTGGAGGTTCAATCAACATTGTTGGGAAAGATACGGGAAGCCCAGAAGGAAGACAAAGAGATTGCGGAGATAAAGGAGAAGATGAGTGAAGGAAAAGCCAAGGGTTTTCGTGAGGACGAACACGACACCTTGTGGTTTGAGGATCGTATCTATGTGCCCAACAACCCCGAGATTAGGAAGTTGATACTGCAGGAAGCACATGATTCGCCATATTCGATACACCCCGGAAACACCAAGATGTATTTGGATTTGAAGAAATGTTTCTGGTGGACGGGAATGAAGAAGGATATTGCCGAGTATGTAGCGGTATGTGATGGGTGCCACAGAGTGAAGGCGGAACATCAGAAGCCAGCAGGATTGCTACAGCCTATGTCGATACCCGAATGGAAGTGGGATAAGCTTGGCATGGACTTTATCATCGGATTGCCCAGGACCAAAATAGGATATGACTCAATCTGGGTAGTAGTGGATCGTTTGACCAAAGTAGCCCACTTTATCCCCGTAAAAACCACATATACCAGTGCAAAGTTGGCAAAGATATACATGACCAGTATCGTATGTCTGCATGGAGTTCCGAGGACCATTGTATCAGATAGAGGAACACAGTTTACCTCAAATTTTGGCATCAGCTACACCAAACTTTGGGAACGAGGATGGAATTTAGTACAGCTTTTCACCCGCAGACCGATGGACAGACCGAGAGAGTCAATCAGATACTGGAAGACATGTTGACAGCTTGTGCGCTAGATTATGGATCTAGTTGGGATGACAACTTGCCCTATGTGGAGTCCTCGTACAACAACAGTTACCAGGCCAGTTTGAAGATGGCACCGTTCGAAGCATTGTACGGGCGGAGATGCCGAACGACGTTGATGTGGGATGAAGTCGGACACCGTCAATTCTTTGGACCAGACCTGATCAAAGAGTCAGAGGAGAAGGTTAAACTGATTCAAGATAGACTGAAGGTAGCCCAGTCCAGGCAGAAGAGTTATGCAGACTCGAAGTGTAAGGGAGTAGTCTATGAAATCGGAGACAGAGCGTACCTGAGAGTGTCGCCTCTGTGAGGAGTTAAACGTTTTGGAGTCAAGGGAAAGTTAGCCCCGAGATTTGTGGGACCATACCGTGTTTTGGAACGCATGGGAGAGGTTGCCTACAAGTTGGAGTTACCCGAGGGATTGTCAGGAGTGCATGATATGTTTCACGTTTCTCAGCTTAAGAAGTGTCATGCAGAGATGGCCGATATTCCATTAAAGAAACACAGTACCCCTGGAAGCAATTCAGTTGGATAGTGATCTAACCTACGAGGAGAAACCCGTCAAGATCCTCGAGTTTTCGAGCAGAGTCACTCGTAGTAAGGTTATAGAGTTTTGCAAAGTTCAGTGGAGTCACCACACCGAGGAAGAAGCCACCTGGGAATGAGAGGATGACCTACGCAAGGACCACCCACACATGTTCTCTAGCCAAGCCGAATCTCGAGGGCGGGATTCATTTTAAGGAGGGTAGGTTTGTAACATCCCAAATTTTCAATTTGGAATGCTATACATAGATCATATTGCATTGCATATTTATTTGCATTTTGTGCATGGCGATCCTCGAAAATTCTAAGCAACTCAAAGACCTACGGAGAGAGTTGGGAATTCTACCGTTTTTGTATTTGAGTTTCCTCGAATACCGGTACGGGGATCACGTTGGTTTTAATTATTTTCTCTCCCTAAAAATATTTCTTAATAAAATATACGAGCGAAGATAATGACTTCTCCAAAATAAAATAAATATTGGAGGAAAAATATTAAAATCACTTTTGTTTTTTTATCCGGATTTATTTGTGATTTTATTTTCATAGGAGAAATGCGTGTTTTTCAAAATAGCATTTAGGTTCGGGAAAAATGTTCACTTTGTCCTATATTTTATTAGAGGACAGCGAAAATTTATTTCGGAATTTTTGGAATCCATTTAGTATTTTATTTTTGTGTTTTTCGGCGTCAGTTTATTTTTAAAAAATAAAGAGGTTTAGTCCAGACCGAACTGGGCCGAAGGTCCAGCCGGCCCGTAGCGCCGCCGCCTTCCCCGCCGTGGCCGAGCCGGACTCCCGCTAGAGTCCGAGCCGCCACCGACCACCGCCTTGGCCCCTCGGCCAAGCAAGCCCCCCCCCCTCGGCCTTTATAAGCCGACGCCGCCGCCCGTCTCGCCCTCCACACCACCCCGCCGATGCGCGCCGCACCGCGCCGCCTGCAGCAGCGCCGCCGTGCTCCGTTGCCGCACGCCGTGCCCCGCCGCCTGCCGCC